>CM055266.1:132522265-132713052 GCA_029237695.1 Conchocele bisecta
TAGGCTATCGTACTAATTAGTTGAAAACAGACTTCATAGTGACTTTGGTTTCTACACCCATGTGTTCGATACCAATGAATTTATATATCATAGTGTATTGTCCATAATGTCATTGGATGACGGTTAATCCTCACCATAGAATATGGTAGATGGTCAAATAGTTTTAAAATAGCCACAAGTTTACTGCTACGATGTTCTTTATGTAACGAGGTATGGCATCACAGATTGAGAGCCATATATATACATTCCTATTACGACCATTATGGTCGCCCTAAACTTACTATGAAAAATATAGTCCGGGCAACTTTATCGGCCAATCACATGGGCGCGATTAACTTTTCATTGTGAAAATGTAGCATTAACAGTACATATAAGAACATGTATATTGAATCAGAAACCCACACAACCCATAAGTTACAATGTGAACCAATTGTGTGGCTGCTTTTGCCACCATTAATATATAGGTGTTAAATTGAATAGAATAACATAAAAGGACATGGCTGTGATAAAGAAGACCTATCTTCACAAGTTAATAATAGGTGTTTATAGTTTGTCCATGAAGCACACTTATATTATAGGAATGAATGGCCTTTTTGTGGAATTAATCGGGGTATAAACTTGGAAAAGTCGCGGGAATACTGGACGAAGGCCGGAAGGCCTCGTCCAGTATTCCCGCGACTTTTCCAAGTTTATATCCCCGATAAATTCAACAAAAAGGCCATTCATTCCCCGGCTATAATTCCAGCATTTGAAATAAATTCATCAAGAAAATGTGTTTATTTTCCGTTTTCTTAAGAACTATTTTAACTGCGTCTGACGGTTACGGAAAGTAGTTCGGCATGGAGTTTACTGGGATATAAATTCTGGACAGAGACTTGCTACGGGCCAATCAAATGTTAGGGAATTGTGTAAATATTTTTGTGCTGGAATTATTGCCTTATGAAGCACATTTCTAGATTCAGCAACATGGCCACACACCACTATGTATCTTTCTGAAACATATGTACACATATGGCATCACGACACATTCTCACTATTTGTCTAAGCATGCTTTCTGTAGTCATACATGTACATGCACATGCACTTTGATTCTTAAAGCACCATTATGTCGCTGCTACATACACTACTCTATAGCCGACGCATCTTCATTTTGTCATATTTGTTATATTTTGAGCATATTGTCGCGTCAATTATACACATTCATATGACAGTATGAACACATTATGTCATCCCGAAACATAGGCATATGGTAACGCAACACATGGCGTTAATGTATATATGAGATCAATGTATATGTTCACACAATGAGTAGTTTCATCATTTAATACTGACTGACATAGATATTGAAAGGATATGTTTGACAACACAGCACAGGTCTCAACCTGTGAAATATATACATATGGCCATGGTACCCGGTTGGCCGATATACCTTGATGTGTAATGCAATGTTTGATATTTTCAATCATATATCGCTACACATTAATTATTTTGCGCCTACATGTCACCATATAACGTTTTCCTGCATTTCTCACTTCATGACATATGTTTTCTGGTTTCCGAGATCATATACATATAACATATTGCCATGATCGATCAACATGTTCCCCGGTCTCTGTAACACACATATTGTGTCGCACAATTCGTTCCTTGGTCAATGGAACCACACATATCACCAAGTATCTCATATTATTGTCAGACAAATACATCGCCATGACCGGACAACACGTTTCCGTGTCGATTAAAAATGCGATTTAAACGGTCATTTACTGCATTTATGTTATAGCATTACACTTTCTTTGGTGTCTGCAACATATATATACTGTTTGGCGAGATGACACTTTTTAACCGAGACGATACACACTGCATGGCCATAATTTATGAAACGGTCTCCATCACAAATATGCATTGCCTGAACATATTATTCAACAGACAAAGGCAGTGATTACATGATAGAATGCATGAAGTGTCATCTTAGCAATCAATTTCATGTACAAATAAACATGAGCCTGGCTATATGAACTTATTTTCATGAACAGTGCAACAAGCTTCATGATCATATAGGCATATGTGGTGATATATGATTTCGTAGAGCAACGGATGTATACATGTATTGTGGTACATCAGAACTGAACAACCGACATATGATCGAAGAAATGCATTTCATGGATATATAATATACAGGTATAAAGAAACACAGTGCATAGCGATAAATGTATTGCGTGGCATCATACGTAATTTCAGGGACTAATTAAGAGACGATACATTTGGCAACATATATCGTATGTCTTTCTTAGACCGAGAAGTGTGTTGCTGTGACCAATGAATGTGATATGCGGCAATACAGGACAAAATGAAACAAATTCGCAGCCATGTGACGATATTTTATAGCGACACATACATGTTGTATTGGTTATATCACAGTCTTATTAATGTTAGTAGTTATCTTCCTGTATTTTAAGTTTGAAAAATCCTGCCAATAATTAGCTTTCCACAGCTGTAAAGATGAATTATAGGAATGTTTGTACACGTAGATTTTCACTTGATTACTCTGAATTACACCATTCTGACGTGACTTCATTTTTGTAATGTATGTCGGTTTCGAATTATGTTGATACATGTTCCTTTCTGAACATAATATATTTACACATGAAAATGTCAATTGTCCAAACATACCATCATGACCATTGGCCGGTTAACGGCGGTCAGCATTCACAATTCCCACGGATGCACTCGCCATGAATATTTATTCACGTGACAAACTTGTTTTGACTGGACACTACGTCAACGATAACATACAGTTATCACATTGTTAAATTCGGTTATTTTACTTATCATGCACGTCTATCGTGTATTAAAGTATTACAGTGTTTACGATGATTATGTAGAAGTGTGTATCGCACAGATTATCTTGTAATAATATATTTGAAGAGTTTCACGCGGGTTTGACTTTGTATCGTATCTGTAGCAAAGCATTAGTCAGTGGTAATAGTCAAGTCGAATTGGGGGGGGGGGGGGGGTGGGGGGGGGGGGGGGGGTGGGGGGGGGGGGTTGAACAGGGGCGTTGGGACAGGTCCGGTAGGATCAAGACTTTTGACATATTTGTAATTCATGTATACAAAAAAAACGGAATGAAAATATTTTTCTGCAATTTTTCTCATTTCTCATCAAAAGTGTATGTTGTTACCACTCAGTTGAACCGTCTCGAGTGGTAACAACATACACTTTGGGTGGGTAACGGCGGACCCACTAGATTCGCCGGACCAATCTTATGATGCCTCCGGCGCCCCTGGTGAACCTTGTAGTAGAGTACTAAGTACTAACGTGTTTCGATTGGTTTTGTTAGCTGATTATGTGGATAATCTAAAACTGAATGATGATTTACAAACTGTCGTCAGAATTCAGTTTATAATTATTAACACCCCACTCTACCAAAATAAAACAAACAAAAGTTTAGTAGTACCATACTGTATGGTTAACCAAATTTTCCCCTGCCCTCAAATTGACTATAACACTGAATCGCTGAAAGGAATTACGTCACTGCTTATGGGTTTTCCACGAAATGGCGAAATTCGACCAAGTTAATATTAGCATTGAATTTCCTCAACTTGCTGTTTACGACATCGAACGCTAATATTCAAATGCGATGATTAGCCATTTATGACTAAGGACCAGTTGCGACTGTATTTATACAGTATTAATTGATATAAATATACTTGAAATATTTTTGTGAAATGTATTTTCGGAGATACTATCTGAGCCACAGTCACTTAATGCTTAGACTATTTAAATATAAAATCAAGAGAGACTTTCCTTTTAACAAAAAAATTACTCGGGATTATTTTTAAGGACAATCTAGCTTGCACCAATTGGTGAAATCGTCGCAATCTGTGAATAATTGAGACGAAATGCTGTCCTTTCCTTGAGCGAAAAACTAGGTCAAACAATCATCTGCCGTTATCAAGTATTGGTAGATATAACACGGGTGGATATCCTATGTTTACATACACACAAGGAAGTAATTAATTTCCACACGGTTATATTACGTACATTTTAAACTACGATTGTCATAGTGGAGTGGCGAAATTTCAGAAAGGCCCTAGGAAACAGGTGTGATGGCATTTTTTAGTACAATACGGCATACATGCTAGCAGGGCTCCAGATAATTAATTAGTGATTGAGTATTGTTACTCCATCATTTCTGAAGCAATTGGGTATTTACAAATTTTAGTTGGGTAAAATCAAATCACATTACTGTTTACACATCAACAGACAGCCATTATTGAATAGTTTGTTTCGAAATGAAAACATGGCTTGGCATTTCAGTAGAATTGTCTCCTTGGAGACAATTCTAATGAAATACCAAGATGTGTTTTCATGGAAAGATATGCTATATTTGTGCTCTGTTTATTGTTTTCTGCAGCATGATAAAGGTACCACAATTGTTCTCATTGCTTTTTGATACTTATGATTTCAATTGGGGTTTTGGCCATTTTAATTGGGTATTTACGCAAATACGCAGCTTATCTGGAGCTCTGCATGCTAGAAATGTTACTATGCCATAGTAGAAGACCACCAGGGTGGATGCCACCTTCAAAAATGGCTGTTTCATTTCTTAGAGGTCATCAAAGGGAACACTGAATTTAAACTATATTGTTCGAAAAAATGAGTGATAACGCTTGACGAGTGAAACTTCTTGCTTATATTTCCAATAGTGTCAGTTATGACAATCATGTGAATGCATAAATTAATAATTATATAAACAAAATCCACTAAAATATATTATGGAGCCCCGAATGGGGGAAATATGCGATTTATTTTAATTTGTCTGCTGTGTTTGAAATAAATAAATACAAATACAGGAGGAGGTAATTTTCTTGCTTATGTTCCAAATACTATTGCAAAACTTCCAGTAGATATACCAATTAATAATAAGGTTAAAATAAAATTAAATAAACTACACTAGTGGGGTCTCAAATGGGGAAATATTATGATTTATTTCACTAATATTTGTTAGAGATAAAAGTGAAGACATTTGAAGAGTGAAGTTTCTTATTTATTTTGCCAATGCTATTTGCTGGTGATAATGTAGGTGGGTGCATAAACTAATAATAATAAACTAGAACAAAATAAAATACATTATCGGGCCATATATGGGGGAAATATATGCACTTTTTGTGAAAATACATACACCTCAATAACGGTAAATATAATAAGATTGCGTATAGTTTAATGTATGCATCACATGTTTAACTAACTACATATTTAAATACACATGATTGTATTTTAATGAAATTTAGAGGCTCTGATAGGGGTGTCATTCCATTATTATTCATTCATTCGGCTTATATTTTAGGGTGTGAATTGGCTCGAACAACTTCCTTACCCAGATGCCATTATTAAACCAGCTGATAATAACCTTGTGCGCGGCACGAATAGCTATCATACATGGTGACAACTTCTGACTGTAATTTCCAAGCTGCATGTATGTGTATTACACTAACTTCGCTTGCATAGTAAATCAGTATTTGAAATCCACATGTTTAAACATTGGTAATGGTGAATGAATGTTCATTTTGCCAGAAAATTTCTGAGATGATGTCTCTGATATACAGAACATTTTGTGCCTACTGAGTGGGCATGTATGTACCTTTAATGTGTATTTCATCTAACTCGTTTTTGATGAATATACATATTTTTTAAAAGACATACATATTGCATACATATATAATTATTTAAAAAAAAGTCTGATAAAATTTACAAAAAAACTGTCGAGTTATATCTTTTACTATTTCATTAAATTTCCCCATTAGGTGCCCCAAACAATCTTAAACGGAATAAATCACGTGGCATCCACCATAAAAATGCCCATAAAATACCCATTACCCCACACACCTGTTATCATACTCATATTAACGTCATATGTGCATGCCGCACAGATGATTGTAAAAATCACATATCAGTATCGTTTACAGTATAATTTATATTACAAACTAGATAATCGGGTGATTATTTCTCTGGTACCTCGGATATGACGTAATGTACAGTAAGACAAGAGGTGGGCGGGTTATGGGACTTTTTAACTGGCACGTTTATGTGACAGGTACGAGTCTTCCACATGTGAGGTAGCACATACAAACAATCTTAAACGGACACAAATCACGTGGCATCAACCCTAGTGATGATCACTAGCTGGTGCCAGAGCAATGATTTTAGTATGGATGCCATATTGTACTAAACAATGCCATCAGACATTATTTCTATGGTTTTCGCCAACCCACTATCACATTAAATGTGACATCGTTATCATATCTGATAAACACTGTGACCTACAATATACGTCCGAGCATGTTCATACATGCCCTGCTAGATAGTATTTGTTATTAAACCGACCGATGTGGAAGACGGGAGTTTCTCTTTCAAGACTACACACTGATACATATTCCCTGATAGGTAAGTTGGTTCTGCATATTTCTTGTTAGCTAAGTTCTGTGTATATTGTGCATGTTGTAATACCGGTAGGTATCCTACCCTGTGTATGGTACCTACCGGGGGGGGGGGGGAGGGAGGGTGACTATACTTAGTACGATTAAATGTTTGTAAAGGCAAGTTTAGGATTGTCTGTAAATTTCAATTGATGGATTTACATTTATTGAAGAGCCTATGTTCAATAAATGTAAATCCATTAATTGTTTACAAGTAAACAATGTTAATGTTAAATACACAGACTGTCAGAATATTGCACTTATGAACATTTTAATCGTACGAAGTTTAGTGAAACGGGCCCCTGACGCCGATCCAGGCGGGGCCCGCACTTGCCCACTTTAAAATTTATCGAGTTTAGATTTTAAGGCGACTTACAAGCCTGGGTTACAAAAAGAAAATCCGGGCTAATGCGTGGCATAATCTGATTATTTTTCCTACTTCTCACTCAAAGTTTCTGTTGTTGTCACTCAGTAGAACCGTCTCGTCGATAAGGTTCAACTTAGTGGTAACAATATAGGTCTGATGAGAAATGAGAGTAGTATAGAAAACTTTTTATAGTCTCCGATGCATCCGCATCCAGGGATTGGGATTAAAATACAACGTAAACGTATGGGGATCGACTAATCGATAACTCGAATATCTAGGTTACGCGAGAGTTATCGTTCTTGACCATGGGAGGTAATACGTCTTCCCTTACCGTTACCGATTCCCGCGAAAAGTGGTCTTAGGATCGTTGAGAGTTATCGTTCTCGATCATGGGGGGTAATACGATTTTCCTTACCGTTATCGATTCCCGCGAAAAGGGGTCTTACGATCCTCTATAGACCGCCGTATACCTCGAAATATACGCGTGCGTATTCGTCGGTAATTGTCCGTTCGTCCGTCCGTCCGCGTGTTCGGTGACGTAACGCTCGAACGTTTTCGCGGGCAGCGAACGGGGTGTTACTATAAGGTACCATCTCCCCGCGTTAAAGGGTTGTGCCAGGGAGGAGGAGGTACACGTATATAGTAAATTAACCGTATCGGTCGGTGCAGTCAAGAAAATAAGGGCGTTTACCCGTATTATACCCGTTAATAGCGGACGACAATTTCTACCCGTATTCGATATACGGATCGATACCGTTGATGCCGGGATATTTAAAATGTCACAATGGGTTATATTCGCGTTATTGGCTAGAAACATATTTGTATTTAGCTTTAATAACAAGTCTCGACATGTTGAAACACGTTTACTTAACTGACCACCTAATAGCTATAAATACGGTACTTTTCCCGAGATTAAATCATTCTCGATAGAGGCTTCGCCGATATAGCAGAAGTCCTACTTTATAGACATTCTCAATTCGGATATACTCGAGATAGCGTCGCGGGTTATATAGAGAAAAGTATATATATTTAAATTACAAGCAGCAAGATGTATTCCGTTAGCGGTACGTGTCGACTAGGAAACGACATTCATCTGGATATCAGAAAATATGAACATTACAGCGAATTGGTGTTTGAGGAATACGCGTTTGAAGGAAAGTTCGCGTTACCCACAGTCAGGGAGTTTCGCTTGTCACTACAAAGATGGAATCAGCTCGTGTTGAACTTAACGGACATAGTACAGACGATCCTGGAACATAAGAAATGACGCGATGTGCGTTTTGAACTACATCTAGGAGGGAACTATTACTTACACATAAACAGAGGATTTGAAGCGGTTAATTTAAGAAAATACAGCATCCCAGACGGAGGAAACGATATACAACCCACACGAACGGGTATCGCTTTGAAGTTCGATGAATTTGATAGACTCGTGAGTTTAATACCCGACATCGAACGGATCGTACCAGAACTCGCTACGATCCAACCGTGTTACATGCAGCCGGATCACGCCAATTTACTCGGAGCGCTATACTGCGCAGAGTGCAATCCTAACTGCGTCCTATAAGAAGAGACGATGTTAATTTGGATATATTTATTCCACGAATACTTGGCGAAGACGCTGATACCTTATTATAATTTAAAATTCGAAGCTCGGGAAGCGGCCAATAGTTTTATAGAGTCTTGGGAAAATCGACAAAATGAATGTAGAAACTGCTCGCATGCTGGGAATGAGATCGGAGAATGCCAAACGACACATAGCCGCTGCGAAATGGATCGGGCAGCAGATTTTTCAAGGAAAACACAAGGCATGTTCTCTGGTGGAGTATTACGATATCGTGCAAAGTAGCGGAAAATATAAGCCGTTATTGATTGACCTGAGCCCCAAAGGTTAACCGCTGACCACACTGAGATACAACATTCTACCCGGCGAGCAGACAATCGCGATGAAATTATAAAGGCTGTATGGACATAATCATCGGACTGCACGCATGGACCGGGTCAAGAAACACCTGTCATTCATACGATGTTTAGTGAACGTTAGCGGTGTGCAGAGAAACGCCTTAATTAAACAGGGGGGCGGAGAACAAATTTTGACATCTTCTTCGCGGATGCTTAGATATAACGCGAGTGCAATTTGACTCTTTAATCGGATATAGAAATCATACTCTGAAAATTGTGTCAACTGTTGACGCCACTTACGGAAAATATTGTAAATTTAGTAATCGTATTTAACGAAATTACGCAGATGTCCGAAGGCACAAAATCGCATGGCGTGTCTCATACGCGGCTGTGACTGGATAAATGGGGCTTATCGAATTTGTGGTCACTGTAGCTCCTGATCAAATAACACTCGCGTAGCCCGATAATTATGCCTCGGGCGTACCGGCATAAAATAGCCTTTTTAGCTGCGTCCACATACCGAATGATTAAGACGTGTTTAAAGCGGCAGTGACTGGAGAAATGGGGCTTATCGAATTTGTGACCACTATAGCTCCTGATCAAATAACACTCGCCTAGCCCGATAATTATGCCTCGGGTGTACCGGCATAAAATAGCCTTTTTAGCTGCGTCCACATACCGATTGATTAAGACGTGTTTAAAGCGGCTGTGACTGGAGAAATGGGGCTTATCGAATTTGTGACCACTGTAGCTCCTGATCAAATAACACTCGCCTAGCCCGATAATTATGCCTCGGGCGTACCGGCATAAAATAGAGTTTTTAGCTGCGTACACATACCGAATGATTAAGACGTGTTTAAAGCAGCTCTACAGAAATTAGACCCCTATAAAATTATGGAAGAATGATATCCAATTCTTAAAGATATGACATTGGACGCCCAAGAGAAATTGGAAGCATACAGACTATGGGTACAAATTAAAAACAAAATCAGTTTTAGACCCAATGAATCGTGGTTGGAACAGTTGAAGAAACAAGTCAAACAATCCTGAAAGTAGATTGTTACTGAAGACTATACAAGTAGGAACGGATTATAACTGAATCATTCTATGAATAGACACAGTTGAAGAAACAATGAATCCTCTGACAGATCTATTAACTCACATAGCAATCAGGAAACCAGTAACAATGAATCCTCTGACAGATCTATTAAATCACATACCACACAGGAAAGCATTGATACTTGCTTTCAAACTAAAAGTATCAATTGAACAATATCTTACACCCAAGATCATCAAGGATGAATTAGAGAAAATAGAGATGTTTGAAGAGTTCAAGGAAGCCTTATTAGCAACAACGGGGTTCTCCAAAGATTCAAGGAATAAAGTAACAAATCAACATTTGAACAATGGAGAAACGAAGTTGTTGAAAATGACAATATTGTGAATTTCTTATTTAACCAATGTAAACCGTACTTATGGAATAGTGTAAAGATTGAAACACTGTCTGGACTAACGCTCCATTGCTCATGCTTCCTGGACATACAGACAGTTTTGAACCAATGGATATAGTACAGATTAGTGAGACTGAATCAATGTGTGTATGTTCCCATTGCTCACGATTCAAGGACAGTGATCACGCTACAGGGACAAAGGCAATTTTTGAACCAATAGAAATAGATCATGCCTCTTGAATGTTAAACATACAGTTGTAAATATGTTATTGTTCAATAAAAATATTGTTAAAACTTTACATGTTTCGTATTCAATTTTTACCCACCATAAATTGAAAAATACCAATATATTGATTTACAATCAATATTTATTTTCATTAACTTTTGTCAATATTAGAGTTGTCAGAAGTGGATGAAAAATATTTCTAGGACATTTTCATATGTATTTGATAATATTGGAGTTGTCAAAAATATTTGAAAATTATATGGGAGAACAGTACAATCCACTAGGATATCACAAAACGCGTATACAACGTGTTTTCTGATTGGTCGAAAATCTGAAAATTGACTAAACTACCAAAAGTAGGTCAATCCTTCTGATGTGCATAAAAGTAAAAACATACAGCTATATTTCATTAGTCATTAAACTGTTCAACCAACTACATAAGAATGCAGAAGAACGGGGAATGCTCTACGTGCGGGGAACACTGTTACATAGAGTGTAGAAAATGTTATGCAGTGTTGAACACTCACGGAAGAACACAATAGTCCAGAGTTCGACGAAGGCTTTTTTTGAAGAAGAGGACCTTAAAGACCTCGAAATTTGTGAGGCCTGTCAAATAGTCGTCGATTGCATGTGGAGTAAACTGAACACTACATAGTTTACTAAAAGACAACAGCCCTTTTCAGGGCTATACACTTTCTCAAGAAATGAATACCTTACATACTGCTCTTATTGGTTCAGGGTAACACTATGGTACAGAGCCGAGCACATCTCGTTTCCGTGTCGCGCCAGATATTTTTTCTCATTCACGGCACTATACTATTCTATTTATCCCGTCAACACCTACACATTATGATAACTCTCGTGTGTCCATAACGCGGCGTTAGTTTTGCACATTGCGTAAGTCACACGACAGTTATCATAATGCAAGAGGTATTTAAACGTAAATGCTTTTGTAGCGATGAAAACGTCTGACGATCCGACGTAAGCATGCTGAACAGTCTGTTTAGACGAATACTCTACGTGCGTTATATTTGATGTATCTACATTTATTGTTGGCCCGTTATGCTTCGTAATAAACACAGCGTGTGTAAGAAATTGTTTGGGAACACACATACCAGCCAACTGCTCGGACAATATTCTCCCATGCGGTAAAACTGGCATGGTAAACAGAACTATTTTCCCGAGCGGACGGAAGGTCTTCCAGTTGTTTATGGTATTTATGTGCACCGTCGACTTACTTTTCCCGTCTTTCTGCGCGTGTACTACGTGTTATGTTTACTTTTTTCTCGACAATCAAATGATGTTTATACACTGCGTTACCGCCTGAGTCCAGTTCGTTGTCTATGATTTGTATGGTGGTATGTTTGTACTTGGCGATGGGCATTCGCTATGAACGTATTCCATTATAGAGTTCGCTCTGCAGTTTGGGACGTAAAGGGCAGCGACTTGTATGATGTCAGAAAAAGCTACGTGACATTTCGAACACCCATTATGTATATCAACTGGAGTATTAAAAAACTCGCATTTTTTTTTCTGAATATCTACGGAATAACTCACCTTTCTGTCTGCATACTGAAGAGAGCAAAAATGCCGGACTAGTGTACGTCCCGATCAGAACGCAAAAGGTCACGATTACGAGTATGTGTCAGTCCGAGATGCGCACATTTTGTAATAACACCGTACACGACAATTGACATAGGCTTGAGCGTAACTCGATGTTTAACTCGTAATTCCGAAAAAGTACGTATTGAAAATCGCGAACGGGGTTTGGTTCCGTTCGTTCATTTCCATTTCCACCGCAGAATTACCGTAATGGTAATTATATGATGCAAACGCCACCTAGCACCGATTATGACACATGATTATACCTTTAAAGGTATATTCAAGCGTAAGCGATATGTACTGCTCATACATGTAAAACATTAATAAACAATATGTACATATATGTGCATTGACACTAAGGCTGATTCACTCAAATTTACGAGGACATGCGGAATATAAAGAAGTTTGATGATGATGAATAACCAACAAAACTAAAACGGCTCTAGCAAAAATCTAGACGAGCGTTACAAAAAGTGGAACGCGCGTCATAATATGTAACGAAACGTAACGAAAATTAAAACGTCCTCTATGGAAAAATACGTTAAAACGAACAAAAATCGAAACACGGCCGGTATTTGGTAACATTATGTTTACATAAACTTTCCGAACTTAACACAAAACTGAACGCGTGTCACAAACATGCGTAAACAGTACAGTGGTCAGTGTTTATGCGGGGATTAGAGGTTCCATGGAATAACCGTATAATCGGTTTCCCTATACCTATTTCCCGTTTTAAATGTATACACTGAACGAGATTTTGTAGGCGGAACTGGGTTTACTCGGGTCGCAATATTTATAAAAATGTGGTACTTTACGTATTTTCAATAAATTACCTCGACTGTTAACTACTCTGCAGAAGTATATTCCGCTCGTAAATCGTGTTCGGCAGCGCAAGAGAATCGTCTCCGAGTACGACATCTCCGACATAAAACCACCATATACACTGTCCGTTGTACGTTTCACAACTGTTCGTCCGCGTGTCTAGCGTACGTTTCACGACCGTACATGACCCGGTGTCAGGTCCCATACCGCACCAGTGTCACTTAGCTCCAGTCCCAAAACCAATATGATTGGTACATATCGTAATACGTTTAATGGCACATAACAGGATTTAGCTCTCAAGTATTGTAGACACCAAAGTGGTCATATACATGAACTAACATTACAATCTGGAGTGGACAGATATTTTGGACAATGTTTAATTCTAATTATGAACATTTCAGCTATGCATGTATGGGTATTTGGCTTCTAAGACTATTAGAAACGTGAACTTAGTTTGCCAGTATTGCAATAGTTGCTGACAAATGTGTGGATTAGAATTGCATAACATAATTCTAATCGGAGTCGGCACCACTTAACAAATGACGTTAGACATTCACTCAAATGTACGAGTACATGCGGAATATCAAGAATGTTATTGATGTTGATGATGATGATGAATAACCAAAACTAAAACGGATCTAGCAAAAATATAGACGAGCGTTACAAAAAATGGAACGCGCGTCATAATATGTAACGAAACGTAACGAAAAATAAAACGTCCTCTATGGAAAAATACGTTAAAACGAACAAAAATCGAAACACGGCCGTTATTTGGTAACATTATGTTTACATAAAACTGTCCGAACTTAACACAAAACTGAACGCGTGTCACAAACATGCGTAAACAGTACAGTGGTCAGTGTTTATGCGGGGATTAGAGGTTCCATGGAATAACCGTATAATCGGTTTCCCTATACATATTTCCCGTTTTAAATGTATGCACTGAACGAGATTTTGTAGGCGGAACTGGGTTTACTCTGGTCGCAATATTTATAAAAATGTGGTACATTACGTATTTTCAATAAATTACCTCGACTGTTAACTACTCTGCAGAAGTATATTCCGCTCGAAAATCGTGTTCGGCAGCGCATGAGAATCGTCTCCGAGTACGACATCTCCGACATAAAACCACCATATACACTGTCCGTTGTACGTTTCACAACTGTTCGTCCGCGCGTCTAGCGTACGTTTCACGACCGTACATGACCCGGTGTCAGGTCCCATACCGCACCAGTGTCACTTAGCTCCAGTCCCAAAAGCAATATGATTAGTACATATCGTAATACGTTTAATGGCACATAACAGGATTTAGCTCTCAAGTATTGTAGACACCAAAGTGGTCATATACATGAACTAACATTACAATCTGGAGTGGACAGATATTTTGGACAATGTTTAATTCTAATTATGAACATTTCAGCTATGCATGTATGGGTATTTGGCTTCTAAGACTATTAGAAACGTGAACTTAGTTTGCCAGTATTGCAATAGTTGCTGACAAATGTGTGGATTAGAATTGCATAACATAATTCTAATCGGAGTCGGCACCACTTAACAAATGACGTTAGACATTCACTCAAATGTACGAGTACATGCGGAATATCAAGAATGTATTGATGTTGATGATGATGATGAATAACCAAAACTAAAACGGATCTAGCAAAAATATAGACGAGCGTTACAAAAAGTGAACGCGCGTCATAATATGTAACGAAACGTAACGAAAAAAAATATAACGTCCTCTATGGAAAAAATACGTTAAAACGAACAAAAATCGAAACACGGCCGATATTTGGTAACATTATGTTTACATAAAACTGTCCGAACTTAACACAAAACTGAACGCGTGTCACAAACATGCGTAAACAGTACAGTGGTCAGTGTTTATGCGGGGATTAGAGGTTCCATGGAATAACCGTATAATCGGTTTCCCTATACATATTTCCCGTTTTAAATGTATGCACTGAACGAGATGTACTAATCATATTGCTTTTGGGACTGGAGCTAAGTGACACTGGTGCGGTATGGGACCTGACACCGGGTCATGTACGGTCGTGAAACGTACGCTAGACGCGCGGACGAACAGTTGTGAAACGTACAACGGACAGTGTATATGGTGGTTTTATGTCGGAGATGTCGTACTCGGAGACGATTCTCATGCGCTGCCGAACACGATTTTCGAGCGGAATATACTTCTGCAGAGTAGTTAACAGTCGAGGTAATTATTGAAAAATACGTAATGTACCACATTTTTATAAATATTGCGACCAGAGTAAACCCAGTTCCGCCTACAAAATCTCGTTCAGTGCATACATTTAAAACGGGAAATATGTATAGGGAAACCGATTATACGGTTATTCCATGGAACCTCTAATCCCCGCATAAACACTGACCACTGTACTGTTTACGCATGTTTGTGACACGCGTTCAGTTTTGTGTTAAGTTCGGACAGTTTTATGTAAACATAATGTTACCAAATATCGGCCGTGTTTCGATTTTTGTTCGTTTTAACGTATTTTTCCATAGAGGACATTTTATTTTTCGTTACGTTTCGTTACATATTATGACGCGCGTTCCATTTTTTGTAACGCTCGTCTATATTTTTGCTAGATCCGTTTTAGTTTTGGTTATTCATCATCATCATCAACATCAATAACATTCTTGATATTCCGTATGTACTCGTACATTTGAGTGAATGTCTAACGTCATTTGTTAAGTGGTGCCGACTCCGATTAGAATTATGTTATGCAATTCTAATCCACACATTTGTCAGCAACTATTGCAATACTGGCAAACTAAGTTCACGTTTCTAATAGTCTTAGAAGCCAAATACCCATACATGCATAGCTGAAATGTTCATAATTAGAATTAAACATTGTCCAAAATATCTGTCCACTCCAGATTGTAATGTTAGTTCATGTATATGACCACTTTGGTGTCTACAATACTTGAGAGCTAAATCCTGTTATGTGCCATTAAACGTATTACGATATGTACCAATCATATTGGTTTTGGGACTGGAGCTAAGTGACACTGGTGCGGTATGGGACCTGACACCGGGTCATGTACGGTCGTGAAACATACGCTAGACACGCGGACGAACAGTTGTGAAACGTACAACGGACAGTGTATATGGTGGTTTTATGTCGGAGATGTCGTACTCGGAGACGATTCTCTTGCGCTGCCGAACACGATTTTCGAGCGGAATATACTTCTGCAGAGTAGTTAACAGTCGAGGTAATTTATTGAAAATACGTAATGTACCACATTTTTATAAATATTGCGAACAGAGTAAACCCAGTTCCGCCTACAAAATCTCGTTCAGTGCATACATTTAAAACGGGAAATAGGTATAGGGAAACCGATTATACGGTTATTCCATGGAACCTCTAATCCCCGCATAAACACTGACCACTGTACTGTTTACGCATGTTTGTGACACGCGTTCAGTTTTGTGTTAAGTTCGGAAAGTTTTATGTAAACATAATGTTACCAAATACCGGCCGTGTTTCGATTTTTGTTCGTTTTAGCGTATTTTTCCATAGAGGACGTTTTATTTTTCGTTACGTTTCGTTACATATTATGACGCGCGTTCCATTTTTTGTAACGCTCGTCTATATTTTTGCTAGATCCGTTTTAGTTTTGGTTATTCATCATCATCATCAACATCAATAACATTCTTGATATTCCGTATGTACTCGTACATTTGAGTGAATGTCTAACATCATTTGTTAAGTGGTGCCGACTCCGATTAGAATTATGTTATGCAATTCTAATCCACACATTTGTCAGCAACTATTGCAATACTGGCAAACTAAGTTCACGTTTCTAATAGTCTTAGAAGCCAAATACCCATACATGCATAGCTGAAATGTTCATAATTAGAATTAAACATTGTCCAAAATATCTGTCCACTCCAGATTGTAATGTTAGTTCATGTATATGACCACTTTGGTGTCTACAATACTTGAGAGCTAAATCCTGTTATGTGCCATTAAACGTATTACGATATGTACCAATCATATTGGTTTTGGGACTGGAGCTAAGTGACACTGGTGCGGTATGGGACCTGACACCGGGTCATGTACGGTCGTGAAACGTACGCTAGACACGCGGACGAACAGTTGTGAAACGTACAACGGACAGTGTATATGGTGGTTTTATGTCGGAGATGTCGTACTCGGAGACGATTCTCTGCGCTGCCGAACACGATTTTCGAGCGGAATATACTTCTGCAGAGTAGTTAACAGTCGAGGTAATTTATTGGAAAATACGTAATGTACCACATTTTTATAAATATTGCGAACAGAGTAAACCCAGTTCCGCCTACAAAATCTCGTTCAGTGCATACATTTAAAACGGGAAATATGTATAGGGAAACCGATTATACGGTTATTCCATGGAACCTCTAATCCCCGCATAAACACTGACCACTGTACTGTTTACGCATGTTTGTGACACGCGTTCAGTTTTGTGTTAAGTTCGGACAGTTATTATGTAAACATAATGTTACCAAATATCGGCCGTGTTTCGATTTTTGTTCGTTTTAAACGTATTTTTCCATAGAGGACATTTTATTTTTCGTTACGTTTTCGTTACATATTATGACGCGCGTTCCATTTTTTGTAACGCTCGTCTATATTTTTGCTAGATCCGTTTTAGTTTTGGTTATTCATCATCATCATCAACATCAATAACATTCTTGATATTCCGTATGTACTCGTACATTTGAGTGAATGTCTAACGTCATTTGTTAAGTGGTGCCGACTCCGATTAGAATTATGTTATGCAATTCTAATCCACACATTTGTCAGCAACTATTGCAATACTGGCAAACTAAGTTCACGTTTCTAATAGTCTTAGAAGCCAAATACCCATACATGCATAGCTGAAATGTTCATAATTAGAATTAAACATTGTCCAAAATATCTGTCCACTCCAGATTGTAATGTTAGTTCATGTATATGACCACTTTGGTGTCTACAATACTTGAGAGCTAAATCCTGTTATGTGCCATTAAACGTATTACGATATGTACCAATCATATTGGTTTTGGGACTGGAGCTAAGTGACACTGGTGCGGTATGGGACCTGACACCGGTCATGTACGGTCGTGAAACATACGCTAGACACGCGGACGAACAGTTTTGTGAAACGTACAACGGACAGTGTATATGGTGGTTTTAATGTCGGAGATGTCGTAACTCGGAGACGATTCTCTTGCGCTGCCGAACAACGATTTTCGAGCGGAATATACTTCTGCAGAGTAGTTAACAGTCGAGGTAATTTATTGAAAATACGTAATGTACCACATTTTTATAAATAATTTGCGAACAGAGTAAACCCAGTTCCGCCTACAAAATCTCGTTCAGTGCATACATTTAGGGAAAACGGGAAATAGGGTATAGGGAAACCGATTATACGGTTATTCCATGGAACCTCTAATCCCCGCATAAACACTGACCACTGTACTGTTACGCATGTTTGTGACACGCGTTCAGTTTTTGTGTTTAAGTTCGGAAAGTTTTATGTAAACATAATGTTACCAAATACCGCCGTGTTTCGATTTTGTTCGTTTTAGCGTATTTTCCATAGAGGACGTTTTTATTTTTCGTTACGTTTCGTTACATATTATGACGCGCGTTCCATTTATTTTTTGTAACGCTCGTCTATATTTTTGCTAGATCCGTTTTTAGTTTTGGTTATTCATCATCATCATCAACATCAATAACATTCTTGATATTCCGTATGTACTCGTACATTTGAGTGAATGTCTAACATCATTTGTTAAGTGGTGCCGACTCCGATTAGAATTATGTTATGCAATTCTAATCCACACATTTGTCAGCAACTATTGCAATACTGGCAAACTAAGTTCACGTTTCTAATAGTCTTAGAAGCCAAATACCCATACATGCATAGCTGAAATGTTCATAATTAGAATTAAACATTGTCCCAAAATATCTGTCCCACTCCAGATTGTAATGTTAGTTCATGTAAATGACCACTTTGGTGTCTACAATACTTGAGAGCTAAATCCTGTTATGTGCCATTAAACGTATTACGATATGTACCAATCATATGGTTTTGGGACTGGAGCTAAGTGACACTGGTGCGGTATGGGACCTGACACCGGGTCATGTACGGTCGTGAAACGTACGCTAGACACGCGGACGAACAGTTTGTGAAACGTACAACGGACAGTGTATATGGTGGTTTTTATGTCGGAGATGTCGTACTCGGAGACGATTCTCTTGCGCTGCCGAACACGATTTTCGAGCGGAATATACTTCTGCAGAGTAGTTAACAGTCGAGTAATTTATTGAAAATACGTAATGTCCACATTTTTATAAATATTGCGAACAGAGTAAACCCAGTTCCGCCTACAAAATCTCGTTCAGTGCATACATTTAAAACGGGAAATAGGTATAGGGAAACCGATTATACGGTTATTCCATGGAACCTCTAATCCCCGCATAAACACTGACCACTGTACTGTTTACGCATGTTTGTGACACGCGTTCAGTTTTGTGTTAAGTTCGGAAAGTTTTATGTAAACATAATGTTACCAAATACCGGCCGTGTTTCGATTTTTGTTCGTTTTAGCGTATTTTTCCATAGAGGACGTTTTAATTTTCGTTACGTTTCGTTACATATTATGACACGCGTTCCACTTTTTGTAACGCTCGTCTAGATTTTCGCTAGAGCCGTTTTAGTTTTGGTTATTCATCATCATCAAACTTCTTTATATTCCGCATGTCCTCGTAAATTTGAGTGAATCAGCCTTAGTGTCAATGTACATATATGTACATATTGTTTATTAATGTTTTACATGTATGAGCAGTACATATCGCTTACGCTTGAATATACTTTAAAGGTATAATCATATGTCAGTAATCGGTGCTAGGTTGCGTTTGCATCATATAATTACCATTACGGTAATTCTGCGGTGGAAATGAACGAACGGAACCAAACCCCGTTCGCGATTTTCAATACGTACTTTTTCTTTTTCGGAATTACGAGTTAAACATCGAGTTACGCTCAAGCCTATGTTAATTGTCGTGTACGGTGTTATTACAAAATGTGCGCATCTCGGACTGACACATACTCGTAATCGTGACCTTTTGCAGTATGATCGGGTCGTACACTAGTCCGGCATTTTTGCTCTCTTCAGTATGTAGACAGAAAGGTGAGTTATTCCGTAGATATTCAGAAAAAAAAAGCGAGTTTTTTAATACTCCAGTTGATATACATAATGGGTGTTCGAAATGTCACGTAGCTTTTTCTGACATCATACAAGTCGCTGCCCTTTACGTCCCAAACTGCAGAGCGAACTCTATAATGGAATACGTTCATAGCGAATGCCCATCGCCAAGTACAATATACCACCATACAAATCATAGACAACGAACTAGACTCAGGCGGTAACGCAGTGTATAAACATCATTTGATTGTCGAGAAAAAGTAAACATAACACGTAGTACACACGCAGAAAGACAGGGAAAAGTAAGTCGACGGTGCACGTAAATACCATAAACAACTGGACGACCTTCCGTCCGCTCAGGAAAGTAGTTCTGTTTACCTTGCCAGTTTTACTGCATGGGAGTATATTGTCCGAGCAGTTGGCTGGTATGTGTGTTCCCAAACAATTTCTTACACACGCTGTGTTTATTACGAAGCATAACGGGTCAAAAATAAATGTACATACATGAAATATAACGCACGTAGAGTATTCGTCTAAACAGACTGTTCAGCATGCCGCTGGTATCTACGTCGGATCGTCAGACGTTTTCATCGCTGCAAAAGCATTTACGTTTAAATACCTCTTGCATTATGATAACTGTCGTGTGACTTACGCAATGTGCAAAACTAACGCCGCCGTTATGGACACACCCGCATAAATAACGCAGTTCCCAAACCAGCATGCTGGGTGGGTGGGACCAGGAAGTCCATTTTCACAGCATGGCGAATTACAAATACGATGTACATGTACTTTAGTAACACTTCACGCAGCCCGATTTTGGTTCTGGGCTGACTCTATGTACGGAGCATAGACATTACATAAATGTATGTGATGCTGTTACGTTATCTAAGAGTACGAGCATATATGAGTAGAAACGGCGTGTCTCTTTCTCAAGATTTAAAACAACCCGGAAATACCGTTTCACCTTTCATGTTTCATTACAGTGTGGTATACACCGCGGATGATACAATGGACCGTATTATGTTTGAGACGAGCCGCAAATGTTGATGTTCCGTTAATAAGCCGGGCCCCGCCTCAGACAAAACCTGTTCGCTCGTAAAACACCGCCAATATGCATCTAGCAAGCGCATATCGGGCGGCCGATCTATGGCAGCCGACCTGAAAATACACCGGCCTCGAATTTATGCGTATTGTCAGCCAGATTTCCCCAGTTACAGTCACACAGATGACAATGTACCCGTGGCCGTACAGCAATATGGATATTCCCACTGGTTATACTGATCGGATTAAAGTCATTATGTCTCGGATGATATCTCGGACATCATGTTCGATACGGCGTTAGTTTCGGCTTTATGTACTGCGAATGGCATATATGCACTGAACTCACCGTTTTATTTGATAAACGTCCAATGAGTTTGTGTTTGTTCCCTATATACGTGCGTAGAGTCTCATAAATATTGTAAATAATTTGATAACTGAAATGCATGTCCGCTATTACTGTAGCACGATGCACTGTACCAGGAAACATAGAACCGTTTAGTTATGAATTGATAATACATTACCACCTATGATTTAAATTTGTATTGCTATGTATAGACGGCATATAACAGTTTCAAAATATACACTTTACTATTAAGAAAAGCAAACGGGATGGCCAACAAGTCTTAACAACATTAGTTACAGACCTCTCCAATTACTTATTGCGTGCACTATAACATGTGGTATAATGACTTTAGACATACATTTTGATACATTGTATGTATAATGTAACTTTTTAATAGAATACATACGTGTAGAATTAGGATTTCAAATTGTCTAAAATGTCACGTAAAGTATAACGCACCAACGGTCGTGCCACGGTGGTTGGCGAAACGAGTCATATGACCCATGAGAACAGCGCAGGCCCTGATGAGTGTGCGCAACAGCGCAGTCTGGTTAAGGTTTGCGCTGCTAGTCATTCAGTCAATGACACCCTCACGTTATTCGAACAATTTATAGTTATAAAACGTTTATGGGCCGCGGTGGTGTTCCGGTGCATTAACAATTTGATTGACTAGAGGTGCCATCGCCTCCCTTTCTCCAGCCACAGTCACATATTATTAAACACCCACACCGACATGTATGTCATCGTCAGAAGAAGCGAAGATAGCCAATAATTCTTGTTGCACTGTCCTGTGAATACGGACCAATTGACATCCCAAGATCGGGCCACCGAGTAAGCATAGTTTTCACAAAGCAGGAACGTGTGAATATGTATACCTCGATTATTTAAAAGACGAGTAAGCTTAATGTAGACTTGGACTTCTAAAAAGAGCTAGCATTACCTTCGAAATATGTTAACTCCCCACACTTGAGTACAATGTAGTTATAGATAACGGGTAGTATTGACGGGTTGCGGTAAGTAGTTACTGGCGTTGCTGGTGGAATGACGGGCATTTTAATGAGAATTGCTCGGCATAATCTACATCGAGTATACAATCACACAATGATGATTCTCGCAGATTATTCATAAAAATGTCTAAATTTAGTTTACTACATTGCTTTCGTATACGGTCGTAGTAAAAGCAGATTGCGTTCTATCACCGATCAGAAAGTATTCTGGAACAATAGGCGGTTTGAATAGTTGTTTTAACCCGTCTTGAAAAACGGCTATCGAAGAAGAACTCTCAATTTTCTCAACTAACTCGTTCCATATTGTCATAGAATACGGTATACATTATTTCGAGTACATTAAACAAATTTCTATTCGTCTGGCTAATGCAATAAAATTGCTCCAATTACGCAATTCATATGGACTACTTGCTCCGACAAGTTGTGGTGATAATTCGTGTAGACATGTTGGAAGCTTACCTGCCTTTTCTATATACGAGAACTATCATTTGTATTTTTCTTCGTTCCGATAGTGATACCCATCAAATTTCTTGGATGAGCCTATTAATTGAGACTGAACGGGTTAGACCGGTAACTTTACCGCCTATGTAAATACGTTCAATTCTAGATATATCTACTAGTTGAATTAACTCAGTAACCATGATTGCAGAAAACCTAGCGAGCTCAATGCTAGTTATGTGTCAGTACTATAAACATAGTTTTACCAAATTGTTTTCGGCTGACGGATAGTTGTTAAACTTGTATTCATCAATACCATAATAAATGTGCAATAACATTATGATTTAGTAATCTGTTTTATTAATCATCATTTTCCGGGCATATCTGACATCATGTGTCTTTAAAGTATTGATAACTTTTGTTATTGCTGTCTCGTCCGTAGCGCCACACGTTCGCGTAAAATTCATTATATATGATGTACATGTAATATATGCATGTATATACTGTCCACGCATTGCAACGGACAGCAACATTATCAATACGTGTTGTCCCTGTCGTACATTGAGTTAATGTTGTTGTTTGGTTCATGGCCATACTAGTAGTCTGCAAAATATAATGGAATGGACTGGTGCTTAGCGGCCCATTCACACAAAATAGTATCAATTAGTGCCAAGCATGGTAGATGATATAATGTGGCAAATGAAATAAAGGTATACCATGGTACGAGTGTCAGGCCAGCTACCAAATAATGAGATGATTAGATAAATTTAAAAAATGTACGATCAATTAAAATATACATACATCGAGTTAATGTAGTTGCTTGGTTCATGGCCATACTAGTAGTCTGCAAAATGGATTGGAATGGAGTGGTGCTTAACGGCCCAACTTTTTGTTTAAATATACTTGTCTATTTATTACGGATTTCTCGATTAGTCAAATTTCTCGGATTTCAGCGCAGCGCGCCGAAAACGCGTGCTCATGAAATTTCATAATCAAACAATACAGAATGAACGCCGCTTAACCGGCATAGACGTGCACGCTGACCAACGTCTACATCGCACACAACAGTGCAGCATGGTGTTAATATACGGTTTCCAACGACCAATCGCACGAAATCTTGACAAGTATTTGTCCCCCACCGTTGCTAGTCCCAGATTTCCGCGGATCCACGACTGTTGCCTGAGACATTGCGTCAGAGACTAAGTAAGTCACGTCTCTATAGGACACTTAATTACTATATCCGTTGAATTGTGAATCAATGGTCCTTTTGTGCAGAACATTGTGCATTATTATGAGTGTTTCAACGATCGTAAATACGTATATAGTTCATATCATAGAGGATTGGGAGTGGATCCGTTTTTTGTAGTAATATTTTATCATTGGCGTCATAGTGGAATGCGTATATTTCAGTTACAGCGACACCTCTCAAAACCGGACACCAAGCAAATAATTATGTGATTTTATTTTGTTTCTTGGTCATTTATCTCAAGTGATAATGTCTGTTCATGATCGCATATCACACGACTGTGGCTCAGAACGATCAAATGCCTGATGTACAGTCAAACCTCTCTAAACCGGACGCCAACAGGATCTGCACTGATCGCCATTCAGTCAGCGAAACCCCTGGCCTTCTTCTAATAATCTGCATAGGTCATCGCAGCCACAATTGAGCATTAACGCTTCGCGAGCAAGCGGAGTGTCCATAACGATGCACCGTATACTAGGTATATTGCGGTTACTGGCTGCATTTTGTTGAATATAATTGTGAGTTTCACGAGAAAACGGTCATAATCGAGATTTTACGGAGCTCCGCAGTGGACATGGATTTTTGTTTATGAATTCGTTCCCACGAAATAACAATTCGTTCCCACAATTTAACAATTCGTTCCCACAATTTAACAATTCGTTCCCACGAATTAACAATTCGTTTCCAATGATACAACAATTCGTCCCCACGAAGAGTCCTAATTTTTGTCATCGACGCTATCTCGCGAATTGAGAATGTCTATAAAGTACGGTTCGAATCGAGATGTCCCGACTACGGACATAATCCTCTCTTTGAAATATTCTATACAATTTTTTGTATAAATACCCCGTATCAATATGATTATCGGTCACTTAAGACGTATTGAAATCGAAACCGGCTCCCTACGGCCATAAAGCGGAGAATTTGTTGGCTAGTTAGTCAACGAATCGATAGCGCATATGTCACGGGAAAACCCGCGGTATATCGAAACGGGTATAATGTCGTTTCCTAGTCGACACGTACCGCTAACGGAATACATCTTGCTGCTTGTAATTTAAATATATATACTTTTCTCTATATATAACCCGCGACGCTATCTCGAGTATATCCGAATTGAGAATGTCTATAACGTAGGACTTCTGCTATATCGGCGAAGCCTCTATCGAGAATGATTTAATCTCGGGAAAAGTACCGTATTTATAGCTATTTAGGTTGGTCAGTTAAGTAAAACGTGTTTCAACATGTCGAGACTTGTTATTAAAGCTAAATACAAATATGTTTCTAGCCAATAACGCGAATATTAACCCATTGTGATATTTTAAATATCCCGACATCAACGGTATCGATCCGTATATCGAATACGGGTAGAAATTGTCGTCCGCTATTAACGGGTATAATACGGGTAAACGCCCTTATTTTCTTGACTGCACCGACCGATACGGTTAATTTACTATATACGTGTACCTCCTCCTCCCTGGCACAACCCTTTAACGCGGGGAGATGGTACCTATAGTAACACCCCGTTCGCTGCCCGCGAAAACGTTCGAGCGTTACGTCACCGAACACGCGGACGGACGGACGAACGGACAATTACCGACGAATACGCACGCGTATATTTCGAGGTATACGGCGGTCTATAGAGGATCGTAAGACCCCTTTTCGCGGGAATCGATAACGGTAAGAAGGAATCGTATTACCCCCCATGATCGAGAACGATAACTCTCAACGATCGTAAGACCCCTTTTCGCGGGAATCGGTAACGGTAAGGGAAGACGTATTACCTCCCATGGTCAAGAACGATAACTCTCGCGTAACCTAGATATTCGAGTTATCGATTAGTCGATCCCCATACGTTTACGTTGTATTTTAATCCCAATCCCTGGATGCGGATGCATCGGAGACTATAAAAAGTTTTCTATACTACTAATGAGAAAAAAATCAGAATACAAAAAGTATTTTAGGAAAGTTGACGATCTTGTATGACTCATTTACAATTGAGAATCTCATAATGAGCCGTCTAGAAATGGCGCCTGAATTGCTGGTTACAATTTTACGGAGCGCCGCAGGGGACGCAGAATTTTTTTTTTTTTTTATTAAATCGTTCCCACGAAATAACAATTAATTCCCTCAATTTAACAATTCGTTCCCACGAATTAACAATTCGTTCCCTCAATTTAACAATTCGTTCCCACGAAATAACAATTCGTTCCCACGGGAACGTATTGTTAATTCGTGGTAACGAATTGTTATATCGTGGGAACGAATTGTTAATTCGAGGGAACAACTTGTTAAATTGAGGGAACAAATTGTCATTTCGTGTGAACGAATTGTCAATTCGAGGGAACGAATTGTTATATCGTGGGAACGAATTGTTAATTCGAGGAAACGAAATGTTAAATTGTGGGAACGAATTGTTATTTCGTTGGAACGAATTAATAAATAAAAATCCATGTCCCCTGCGGGGCTCCGTACAATTTCGATTCGTAATTTGCCCGTTATCACTCCACATAATTCCATTGAATTCTTCTATATTTAGACATACTGGGAAATATAGTTTCTCTTTGAAAATGATTTATACCAAACTAGTTGCCGAGACTCCGTTCATATTACTATATATCGGATATTAGAACATCGGTTACATCTCGTTCAAGTAAGTAACACAATTTTGGCTATTTACACACATTAAATAACAAAATTATAATACTAATACTAATGTTTTCATCAATAACAAAAATCAAAGTACTGAAAGTACTGAAATATGTTATCTCCACAAAAACTGATCACTTGCGTAACTAGAGACTGAAAGTTGCATATTTTCTTAATCATCATCCAGAGGCAGGCAAATGTACTGTGCTGGTGCAAACCCATTCACATCCACACATTTTCTCTAGAATAAATTACTGTTTGTAACTCCCAGAAACAAAATTGTACGAAATTGGCGGCTACCTGGTCACTGCTACATAACTGTGAGAACTAAAGATAATAGCTGACGAAATGTCTTGATTCGTATATTCCAAAATTTAACTGATGAACTGAGCCCAACACTGTGAAAACTATAGAGAATAGTATATGTAAAGTTTTAGATACAAAGCAAGACAGACCGGACAGGGCACTATTGTTTTGGTTGTACTCACCGTTTAGGCGTAGCACGACAATATGGCTGCCCCCCCCCCCCCCACCCCCCCCCCCCCCCCCCCCCCCCTAGAGATTTGCGTGACATACTATGCTATCTCAAAGGATATAGCATATAATCAAGGTATTGAAAGTACTGAAAGTACTGAAACTATGTTAGATCCACAAGATTACTAACACTTATTATGTATTTATATAATGATGTTTAATGGCTTATCATCAGTTAAAGGTCGGTTAACAGGGTCAAATCCGATATTGCATGTGTATGGATAGAATGTTAATCCCAAAATCAGAACAGAATATTTACATAATATATATATAGTCAGTGTACATGGCTTCGCACACGTTACATGTATTTTGATTTGATAATAATCAGAAAGAAGTATACAAATAAAGTTCGCCTTTGTTTGTATTTTGACAGACATGGCACTGAACACCGAAAATATATGTGTCACATGTCAGAGAGTTCATGCGAGATCAGGGATCCGCCATTGTTGTTGTACTACATGAAACAATTTGAAAACACATGAGTGTGTAAATGGCCTCGCGCACCCGAAACTCTTCCGATCTAACTTATACTTATAATCTAACACTTATAATTGATGTTCAGCATCAATCAATTATATGTTCAAATAATAAAGACGTATTAACTAAATATTAATGAAAATACCCACAATGGTGATGTCTGGCACCCAGCGACATCAACATACTATTCAAACGTTTGTTTCACCGTGTATGAAAACAATAACATTAATATTATTGACCAAACACCCACACCATCGCACCGACGACAATAAACCAACATTACTATCCTACTATTTGTGCCTGGGAGAGAATGAGCCGAAAATCAGCGGTTGGATCTAACAGCGCAGGAAATACTAATCACTCAGTACACCGTGATAGCATCGGTGTGTTAGGTATGGTGCGTGGTTTCCGGCGGCTCTATTTAGTCGATTCATCAATACACGGCATCGGTAGGCTATGTCAGATGTATTCGCTCCTTCGCCGCGAAGGAGCGATAATTATCGCTCCGTCGCCGCGAAGGAGCGATAAACTTCGTGGCGACGGAGCGACGGAGCGACGAGGCGAAATGTCCCTAATCAGCCACCATACAGATGTGATGCGTGGTGTCCGGCAGATCATCAGGCAATATAATAAAAGTACTGAAAGTACTGAAATTTGTTATCTCCACAAAAACTGATCGGTGTGTGTGGTAAGTTAACTTTATAAAGCACACTGGTGTAACTTGCAGTCTCAGTACTGCAATATATAGAAAATCGTCCACTCCCTTTACTGCTAGATCCGTACAGGCATAGCAAGACAATATGGCTGCCCCCATAGATAATTGCATGACATTATATGCTATATCAAGGGAGATAACATACAGCCTATCATAATTTTGCACTTACGAACATTTTAGTCGTACGATGTTTAGTGACATCTACTATCCATCGGCAGTGGCGTAGCCAGGCTGTTGTCAAATGGGATGCGAATTGTTGATAGAGTTTTTGGGAAGGGATACGGGAGCATATCCTTCTCCTTTGTTACGGGCAGTAACTCTGCAAAACTCCCATACCGACAAAACTCCCGTACCGTTTTGCAGAGTTACTGCCCGCAACTACCTTCCTCCCAACTATATTGATTTTTTCATTCAATATCCTCGATTATAATGGCTGTAATGCTATAATGTCTGTATATATTGTAGCTATTTCCCTCAGAAACACCTAGGTTAAAGTAAACAAGAGGCACAAATGGGCCTGTTACGCTCACCGGACAAAAACTGTACTAGAGCGATCGCCTTGTCGATACCTAGAATTTGATATAATTATCATGATTAGGACATGACAATATTTGGACAAACATGAAATTTTAACCCACTCCCCAACCCGGCACCACCAATGAATGATCTCGGGGCCACCATTTTAACAAATCTGAAAGAGCATCGACTATCGATCATTCCTGCCAAGTATCGTCAACATCCATCTGGCTGTTCATGAAAATATTTATTTTTAAATATTTAAGCTATCTTTAGACAGCGGCCATCTTGGGTTATAAGACAACCTTCATTTTAACATATCTGAAAATGATTCACACAGGGACCACAACTGTGAAATTTGGCCAGCATCGGTCAGGTGGTTTGTTAGAAGACGTTTGAAATTTCTAATACAAATATGACATTTTGACCTTTCGGCGGCTATCTTGGATGACGTAATCACCTGATTTCGACAAAAAAACGCACCAGAGTAAAGCCACCTGGTAAAGCCAATAAACAACATGTTTTGAATCATTAACTATATGTGACACTTAATTGAGATAGCACACGGGTGGAATACTAGTAAGTGTGGCATGGAAATGGCCATTGGAAAATCCCGATTTTTACCCCGCCCACCTGTAGCCGTACTGTACAGAACGACATATGCTGCAGGGGCGGTTAGAGCCCCCCCCCCCCCCCCCCCGCCACGTTCAGCCACGGAGTTTACATAGATCACAGTTTACCACCAGCTGGAGTCTGAATTTAAATGCCGTACAACAGAAGAAAGTGCAATTCCGTACATCTAGATTTCAAAATCTTTACGGGGGGGGGGGGGGGGGGGGGGGGGGGGAGGGGGGGGGGGGGGGGGGTGGGGAGGGGGGGGGGCATGCACCGGACCCCTTACCATACTCGAAAATAGGACACCCCCACCCCCCACCCCCTCCCACCGTTCCCCAAATGCTGGATCCACCCCTGCGTTGGAAGACTCGTACCTGCTACATAAAGATGGCCATAAAATACCCATTACCCCAATCAGTATCGTTTACAGTATACTTTATATTAAAAACTAGATAATCGGGTGATTATTTCTCTTGTACCTGTGCTATTACGTAATGTATAGTACGACAAGAGGTGGGTTATGAGACTTTTTATTGGCACTTTTATGTCACAGGTACGAGTCTTCCACCTGTGAGGTAGCACATACTAATTAATTTGTATCTTTACGTTACCCTACATGGATTGGAAGGTACGATCATGTTATTCTGATGTCATCGATTTGACGCGACTTTATCTGTGACGTTAACACTGACGTCATTATGGAAGTTGCACGGACGTGAATGGAAACATAATTTTAAATGCACACACCCGTACTCCGCGTTGTGCCCCGCTGTCCCAATGAACCAGCCTTATATACTCTTGGTCAAGCTCCTCCTACTGATGATCAGCGCCATCTAAATACGTCATCGGCAACCAGTAGTAGTTAAAGGACTAGGGAGTATCAAGAATAGCATCCAATGGGATTGAAGTAGAATGTTGCAATTCTTGACATTTGATAATGCCACCAATTTGGAAAAATGCCAGGGTCTAATGCATCGCAAGATAAACAGGTGGACCAAATGATTCTCATTGGCCGTTATTTATATTGAAGCGACCCAGCCAGCGAAGCATCACTATACACGCTTGTGTACTTTATCATAAATTTTGGACAACAAAACACGTCTGTCATTTTGTGCACACAACTTACCACGATCTCCGATACATGCCTGAACATTCGCACTTGTCAATAGTTTATGATTGTCGTCTTCACACACCAGGAAACTTGTTTAGTTCGTTATAATTCACAATAGTTTGTTTGCATTTCCTGTGTGTGTTGAATGCAGCCGCCATGTTTTCTGGCTCTGCTTGTTTTGGCTCGTGTCTAATCGGAATTGTCCGTCAACACAATCTAACCAATCACTGTGCGGGAGGATGGACAAGTTCCGTAAATACGGAACTGGTCCAAAACCTACGGAACTTGTCCAAAACCTTACGGAAAGTAACGGAACTTGTCCAACTAGGCCTGACAAAACCTATAAATAGGAGTAAAATCTGGCAGTTGGCGACTCTGTCCCGAGAGACGCAACTAGCGTCTCAGAACTACCAAGGTCCAAATATCCACCCCCCCCCCTCAACCATTACCGACGATGTTACCAATTGTCCGTTAGTCGTTAGATATGATGATCTGAACGTGATTCTGGCATTATTGATTAGTAGTATTGGCTGAAACCATGATAATGGCAATATCACATTACTCCACCCACTTTGTCCCCATTATAATACGATTCTCGACTCGAGATTCGTGACCCCCTGCTGTGTGACTCCCCACCCTAGCTTCATGGCCCCTGCCACCCCTGTTAGGTGATCCCCACTCCATTGTCATGTGTAAACCCCCCCATTCAGCTAGTGTCATGCTTCACACCCCAGCTTCGTGAGCCCCCGCTGTGTGACTCCCCACCCCGGCTCCGTGCCCACCTGCTGTGTGATTTCCCACCCCAGCTTCCTGACCCCCGGCTGTGTGACTCCCAACCCCTGCTCCGTGCCCACATGTTGTGTAATTCCCCACCCCAGCAGTGTGACTCCCCACTGCAGCGTCGTGCCCCCTTTCTGACCCCTGCTTCGTGGCCACCCCCACCCAGCATAATTATTCCCCATCCTAGATTCGTGATTCCCGCTGAGTGACACTCCACCCAGCTTATTTCCCACCCCAGCATCGTGATTCCCGCTGTGCGACTTCCCCACCCAACATTAGCCCCAACCCCAGCTTCGTGATTCCCGCTGTGTGACTCTCCCATCCTGTATTATCTCCCCACCCAAACTTCGTGATTCCCGCTGTGTGACTCCCCCACCCAGCATAATTAGTCCCCATCCAAGCTTCGTGATTCCCACTGAGCGAATCCCCCAGCCAGCTTATATCCCACCACAGCTTCGTGATTCCCGCTGTGCAACTCCCCCACCCAACATTAGTCACAACCCCAGCTTCGTGATTTTCGCTGCGTTAATCCCACACCCAGCATAATTAGTCCCCATCCTAGCTTCGTGATTCCCGCTGTGTGACTCCCCAACCCAGCAGAATTAGTCCGCATCCTAGATTCGTGATTCCCGCTGAATGACTCCCCCAGCCAGCTTATTTCCCACCCCAGCTTCTTGATTCCCGCTGTGCGACTCCCACACCCAGCATTAATCCCAACACCAGATTCGTGATTCCCGCTGTGTGAATTACCCACCCAGCTGATTATCTTTTATTAAGCTTATATTTAGGGGTCATAATTGGCTCGAAGATTTTCTAAACCAGGGCATTTGAAGCCAAACATTGTTTGTTTGTTTCCGAATTTACTATTTTTTTTATAATATGTGCGATACAGTCGAAATATGTGCATTAAATGAAGGAGGCGATGATGCGGTTAGTTTAACCTGACCACACGTTCATTCTCCTATCGCACGATGCCGGTATGTCAGACCGTGAAAAGGGCTGAGTGTAAGTGCATGTGATATATGGAAACTCAGCAGTAACAATGTTATCCTAAATGATGATGATACTAGATGGTTGGTCAGGGCAAAGCGGGATCAAGCAGGGAATGGTCCATATGGGGTTGGATTATTCAGTGTGTATGACTCGGCTATAATGGTCGTTTCACCGCGTATCGTTATAGACGAGATGCTGTTATTCGATTTCAGCTGCGGTGTTTATCTCTTGTTATTTGGTTCAATGACAATTTGTTACACTCATTCTGAAGAGGAGAGAACAATAGAAGATAATACACGGCGGTATAACATCTTGTCGCGTGACACGTGCATTCTTGTACATTCTGGAATCCGTATAATTGTATATTTGTGATGTGTGGTACTGTGTTGTATTGTTGTGCGTATTATTGATTTCACATCCCTGTGATTCCACATACCTGTGGTTTCACACACCTGTGGTTTTTGCACACCTGTGGTTTGGCATGTACATTTGCCATGTGCAATGTGCGTGTAATAAGGGGGCTTATGTTGTATTGATGGAGATACGTTTATGCGTGTCCTATTTGCGGATTTAAATATACGTCTATTTTATGAGCAATGTTTTACTGATGTCACGCCATATTTGCCACAGACTATGCATGTGTGTGGTAGAGAACTCGTTGACTGCGTGTGCTGGTTTCGCTAGGGAAAAGATAACTTTAGTATTACGGATGTCCACTGTCCGTGCCAGCCGAGTTTGTCCGCGTGTCAGTGTTTCACCATATAAGGGACCTTCTGTAGGTGAAGCCAGTATACAGCGCAGACCATACCATGGTCTGCCCTGTTATGTATGCTACCGGTTAGTGTTTCAGCATAGCCTGGTACTGGCCAACACGGATATATCAGATCCCATAATGGTGATGTTTTGTGTCGTGATATTTCCGTAAATGACCACGATATTTGAGTTTAGTATGTGCTACACTCTCATTTGAGTGTATAGCCGTACGACCGTTATGGAGGGGATTGGCGGGGCCAAGAAGCGACCTTCGCATTGTCGAGACCAGTCGAGTAGATTTCGGATTATGAGATCTGGGTCTATAGTGTGCAGATTTATGGTAGTGTGGGGTATACCATGTTGGATGGTATTTATTCCACGAGGGCGGTACACTGGTTTAGTTGAATTTAAGGCGTGGGAACATATATTTATGCCAAATATAACCCACGGGTGACATGGCAAAAGCCATGGTTTTGTAGTATTTTATGTGAGATGTCGTACGAGGGGTAGGCATATTCATTATTCCGTGCATGGTTTCACTGGTGCGTATATAAGCGATGTCTCGCTATGTGTTGGCGGGACACATATATTCTGGTTACAGAAGACTAGTACTGTATTCACCAGTGACACGGAGGATTTTGGTATGTACCTAGAACATTTTATTTCAGCTGTGATTTGCCGTTGTTCGATTCCCGTTTTAGTCTGTTGTGCATCCTGTCTGTCTGTCTGTGCGTATTCGTCCAGAATAATTGGAGATTCATTTCATTTTTGTAGCCTCTTGAGAACGCTCCAGCGAGCCACATTGGACGTTTTGGTCCACTCGTTTGAGGGCAGACCCAGTCAGTGCAGAGTATCGGGTCGTCCGAGTGTCCGTACGTCTGTCTGGCGCAGTGTGTGTAGCAGCTCCGGGTACAGGCCTGTATAGAGCAGTGTGTGATAGCTACCTCGCGTTCAGCAGACAGTCGCAGCCATAGTTTAGTGAAGTGAAACGCCATACACACATATCATATCATTATACTACCACCGAGTTGAATGTCACTTAAGTGAAACTTTTCCCGGCGTCTTAGCCAACGTGATAATCGCCATTTTGTATTATATCGGAACTTTACATCCGGTCTACCACTTCCGGTATTACAACCCATTGATTCACCATGGATACTTTACATCCGGTCTACCACATCCGGGTTGCTACAGTCGAGTGATACCATAGGAACTTTACATCTGGTCCACCATTTCCGGAGATAATACTACCTGTGGAACTTTACTTCCGGGAACCTGCTTCCGGAACATTATCGCTATTGACTATCATGTGATGTAACCACATCCGGCTTTGACTTTGACATTCATACTTTGGAAATATATTGCATAGGCAATACATATGTATACTTTGATAGTGTATGGTAATACTCCTATCATGGCATATCATGGCTAAAGGATTGTAGTAAGACTACATATATTGTTTATGGATTAATCCACTTGAAGTGGGATTATAGCCATATTGTTGACTAGACCTCATATTGCGGGTGAGGCAGACCTTGGGACCTTGATACTCAGAGGTTACACTATCTATTGAGATACGCCAGCACTGGGGTAGCTCAGATGATTGTCATTTGTCCTCCAATGTTTCGTTATGCCATGTTATACTTGTATGTTATTTCACTTTGATTAGCGATCATCAAAGTACTTGTGCATTCATACTATTGTCCACTACGGGACCATTGAGATACCACATACCGAGTTTATTCGTCTATAGCTTTTAAGTTGCGTTAAAGTATAACAGTCGATTGGCTTACAACCTTGTAGTAATTGAATAGTGTCATGCACAGTACAGTGATGTTCGCATATCAATGTATCATGTATTCCTGTGTGTTCCCCATGTAATATAGTGTACATTATAAGTGATTAAGTGACTACGTGTACTTATCTACTCTGGCCTATCCCTTACACTTCAACTGCATTGTTACCACTTTTCGGTCGTCAGAGCAAGCTATATTGGCCATAACGTCATAACAATTGAAGTATACTTGGTTCTTATGATAATTGGGGGAGACAATTTGTCTCGATCATTCCTGACCTTGGTAATGACCTTGACAATGGTGTCAGAAGTGGGGTTTTGTTTCCTCTTTTTATAATCAGTTTCTTCAAAGCAGTTGAAGTAAGGAGGCTAGAATAGCTGTACCCCTAGCGTCGTCAAAATTCAATCTTGTATTTGTTTGCTTGGGAGTTAATGTAAGATGCACTCCAACACTTAGGCACTAATACATCACCACATACATGATTTGACTACCTAGGTACAGAAGTATAGAGTTGAGACGATCTGGTGAGATAGTGGATGTAAGGGTCATTGTAACTTTGGATTTGTTGAATAGTACCTCCCTGTGATGATGGCACAGCGGGTGTTCTAGGTTAGCACTAGACACTTCTGCATCTGAGGCGAGATTACTACCGCTATTATATTGTGTATGAACAATACTATATCCTGCCAGGTGTCTATAACCAGTCCCCAATATTTGTGTCCAGTACCTTAGAGAGGGAATGGTAAATATACCATTACATTAGACTATACATATACCGGATTGACTTACCCGATTGAGAAACTTATACCGTCGTTAGGAGTAGAGACCGGATTGATTTACTTTAACCTTATAGACGTGAAGCAAGAGACTCGCACAAATCACCAAGTGATTTGAGTGCTAGAGACCTTGTGTACCGTCGGGTAAAGCGTGTAAATCGATAATCCGGAGTTGATTTGAGAGTGAGAATGTCGTCCATTAAGGAGCTAATGGACATAGGCAAAAGCTTAGGGCTAGCAGATTCAGAGTTAAGGGCCTTTGTAAAGGAAGAGCAGGAGAGAGAAAGACAGGAAAGACTAGAGGCTAGGCAGGCTGAGAAAGATAGGTTAGATGCTGAGCGGTTGGCTAAAGAGGTTGAGCGACAGGCTGAGAAAGATAGGTTAGATGCTGAGCGGTTGGCTAAAGAGGTTGAGCGACAGGCTGAGAAAGATAGGTTAGATGCTGAGCAGTTAGCTAAGGAAGTTGAGCGACAGATGGAGAAAGATAGATTAGATGCTGCGCGGTTAGATAAGGAAGCACATCGGTTAGCCAATGAAGCACAGTTAGATCTAGAATTTAAATTGCGAGAACTCGACACTAAGCATCAGGTAGAAATGGCAAAAGTAGAAAGGGGAGAAGTAGTAGATGAAGATAGACATGATAGGGACTATGGCAGAGCATTCGGTCCGAAGCTGCCACATTTTGATCAGAATAATGACAACATGGATAGCTACTTAGCTAGATTTGAGAGGTACGCAGCAATTCAAAGGTGGGGTAGAGATAAGTGGTCACTACACTTGAGTGCTTTATTGAAGGGCAAGTCATTAGATGTATATTCTAGACTACCATGATGATATGCTCTTGACTATGATAAGTTTAAATCCGCATTGTTGAAATGTTTTGATCTAACGGAAGATGGGTTCAGACGCATGTTCAAAAACACCAAACCTGATCACAGTGAATCATTTGTGCAATATGTCAGTCGGTCAAAGAACTATTTAGATAGATGGTTTGAGTTAGGTAAGGTGAATAGAAACATATGAAGGAGTACTAGACTACATGATCAGAGATCAGATGTTAAGTATATGCAGTCGTGAGCTCTACTTATTTCTCAAAGAGAAAACATTTGACTCGATAGATCAGATGGCGGTTCAGGCAGATTACTTTACAGAAGCTAGAGGAGGTAGCAAGTATGTAGTTCAGAGGAACAGTACTAGCAACAGAACTGAGTACAGGTCAGTAGATAACCAGAGGCGCAAGGTAAGTAGTGCGGATAATCGATCTAGAGATAGGAGTCGAGATAGGGACAGATATCAGAATAGAGACCACAATAGAAGCCCAAGTAGGGGTAGTTATGATAGAAGCAAGAGTAGAGGTAGTTATGACAGAAGTACCAGCAGGAACGGCTACGATAGGCATCGCGGGACATGTTACCATTGTGGCAAAGAAGGTCACATGTCCTACGATTGTCCTAAGCGTGACCGGTCCTCAGCTTACAAAGCAGCAGCAGTTGAGGAAGAGAAACATGTAAGTTTTGCAGATAAAGAACAGAGAGGTCGGTACAGAGGTAGAAATAGAGGTAGAAGTGGAAGGCACACTAGAGGCAGAGGTAGAGGTAGATGGCAAAACACGGAACAACCAGGGGAAAACCAAGGAAATTTCTGTGTGGTTGATACCGACACCACTATTGTATGTTCAGGTAGCGAGATACAGCCGGAGTTGATTAACGGATGTACATTTGGTATGGATAGGCTACCCGTAGCAGAGGGCACATTAAATGGGAAAAAGGTCACAGTAATGCGAGATACTGGGTGTACCGGGGTGGTCGTCAGGGAAAGCTTAGTACAACCAGATCAGTTTTTAAGCAAAGTTTCAACATGCATGCTGGTAAATAGGAGCAAAATGAGTGGAATTCCTACCGCCCGGGTAGATCTAGATACACCTTTTTTCAAAGGTCAGGTAGAAGCCCTTTGCATGACAGATACAATGTATGATGTTTACCATAGGTAATGTAGACGGGTCAGAGTTACCGGTGATATCGGATTTTAGAGGCGCTAAATCGTGCGCAGTTGAAACTAGGTCACAAACGACAGCCCGAGACGAATCATATAAGACCCTCAAAGTCCCTACCGCAATCGCGAACGTATCACGCGATGAATTCAAAGAGGCGCAGCACATGACGTCACATTGACGTCAGTTCGAAATAATGCAAAAGACGGAACGGTACGGTCAAGTAAGAACGGAAACAAATCGAAATTCGCATACCGAAAAGACTTGTTGTATCGTAATTTCGAATCGATAGGGTCAGGTAGGATGTACCATCAGCTGGTAGTCCCAAAAACACTTAGGACTACCGTGATGAAAGTGGCACATGAATCAATCATGGCGGGCCATTTAGGGGTTAAGAAGACAACTGATCGAGTGTTATCAGAATTTTATTGGCCAGGCGTGGGCAGTGACATTACACGGTTTTGTAGGTCTTGTGACATATGTCAAAAGACTGTGTCAAAGGGACACATCGCCAAGGTTCCGTTAGGAACTATGCCGTTGATAGACACTCCGTTCAAACGAGTCGCAGTTGATATTGTAGGGCCAATTTTTCCAGCTACCGATCGGAAGAATCGTTACATACTAACGTTAGTTGATTATGCAACTAGGTACCCAGAAGCGGTACCACTAACAGGCATCGAGGCCGAACGAGTCGCGGAAGCTCTCGTGGATATGTTCAGTAGACTGGGTATCCCCGAGGAGATGCTCACCGATAGGGGTAGTCAATTTACGTCGGCAGTCATGGAGGAAGTTAGTAGATTGTTATCGCTGAGACAATTAACCACGACACCGTACCACCCACAGTGTAACGGTCTCGTGGAACGATTCAATGGTACGTTAAAGCAAATGCTTCGTAGAATGGCAAGCGAACGTCCCAAAGATTGGGACAAATACATTAACGCGCTCTTATTCGCGTATCGCGAAGTCCCGCAAGAAAGTTTGGCTTTCTCACCGTTTGAACTATTGTACGGAAGGACCGTTCGGGGTCCGATGAGCATACTAAGAGATCTGTGGTCCGAGAAGGACATAGAGGACAACGTCAAAACGACGTATCAGTACGTCCTCGACTTGCGCGAACGGCTCGAGAAAACGTGCGAAATCGCGCATGAGAACTTGAAGAGTGCGTCCAAAAAGTACGCAAAGTACTACAACCGTAAGACCCGTAGTAGGCAGTATGCAGTGGCAGATCAGGTACTTGTACTACTACCGACAGACAACAACAAATTGCTTCTTAGGTGGAAGGGACCATACCCCATAACAGAGGTAGTTAATGAGTGGGACTATAGAGTTGACATGGGAGGGAAGTTGAAAACCTTTCATGCAAACATGTTAAAGAGGTACGAGACTAGGCCTGAGCACCCGGGGAAGGGAATACTCACTGTAATAAATGCGGCCGTGATAGAAGACACAGTAGAGGGAGATCCTAGTCCAAGTGGGTGGAGTGCCGAAGAAAACATGTTACGTCCCAGGGGATTAGAGTCCGATACGGAGAGCAAAGTTGACCTGTCGCCTGATTTAGGCAAGAAACAAAAGACCCAAGTCAGAAAGATCTTACGGGAATTCACCCATGTCCTGAGGGACGCACCGGGACACACCCATATAGGGAAACATGAGATAAAGTGGGCAGGCTACCTGAGCAGGATATCTGGGTAGATTCAGCTGTGCCAACGTGTCTCGCGATTATGCACGAAAGTGTAAACACTTTTTGTTTAGGGGGGAGATATGTCGCGTGACACGTGCATTCTTGTACATTCTGGAATCCGTATAATTGTATATTTGTGATGTGTGGTACTGTGTTGTATTGTTGTGCGTATTATTGATTTCACATCCCTGTGTATTCCACATACCTGTGGTTTCACACACCTGTGGTTTTTGCACACCTGTGGTTTGGCATGTACATTTGCCATGTGCAATGTGCGTGTAATAAGGGGGCTTATGTTGTATTGATGGAGATACGTTTATGCGTGTCCTATTTGCGGATTTAAATATACGTCTATTTTATGAGCAATGTTTTACTGATGTCACGCCATATTTGCCACAGACTATGCATGTGTGTGGTAGAGAACTCGTTGACTGCGTGTGCTGGTTTCGCTAGGGAAAAGATAACTTTTTAGTATTACGGATGTCCACTGTCCGTGCCAGCCGAGTTTGTCCGCGTGTCAGTGTTTCACCATATAAGGGACCTTCTGTAGGTGAAGCCAGTATACAGCGCAGACCATACCATGGTCTGCCTGTTATGTATGCTACCGGTTAGTGTTTCAGCATAGCCTGGTACTGGCCAACACGGATATATCAGATCCCATAATGGTGATGTTTTGTGTCGTGATATTTCCGTAAATGACCACGATATTTGAGTTTAGTATGTGCTACACTCTCATTTGAGTGTATAGCCGTAGGACCGTTATGGAGGGGATTGGCGGGGCCAAGAAGCGACCTTCGCATTGTCGAGACCAGTCGAGTAGATTTCGGATTATGAGATCTGGGTCTATAGTGTGCAGATTTATGGTAGTGTGGGGTATACCATGTTGGATGGTATTTATTCCACGAGGGGGCGGTACACTGGTTTAGTTGAATTTAAGGCGTGGGAACATATATTTATGCCAAATATAACCCACGGGTGACATGGCAAAAGCCATGGTTTTGTAGTATTTTATGTGAGATGTCGTACGAGGGGTAGGCATATTCATTATTCCGTGCATGGTTTCACTGGTGCGTATATAAGCGATGTCTCGCTATGTGTTGGCGGGACACATATATTCTGGTTACAGAAGACTAGTACTGTATTCACCAGTGACACGGAGGATTTTGGTATGTACCTAGAACATTTTATTTCAGCTGTGATTTGCCGTTGTTCGATTCCCGTTTTAGTCTGTTGTGCATCCTGTCTGTCTGTCTGTGCGTATTCGTCCAGTAATTGGAGATTCATTTCATTTTTGTAGCCTCTTGAGAACGCTCCAGCGAGCCACATTGGACGTTTTGGTCCACTCGTTTGAGGGCAGACCCCAGTCAGTGCAGAGTATCGGGTCGTCCGAGTGTCCGTACGTCTGTCTGGCGCAGTGTGTGTAGCAGCTCCGGGTACAGGCCTGTATAGAGCAGTGTGTGATAGCTACCTCGCGTTCAGCAGACAGTCACAGCCATAGTTTAGTGAAGTGAAACGCCATACACACATATCATATCATTATACTACCACCGAGTTGAATGTCACTTAAGTGAAACTTTTCCCGGCGTCTTAGCCAACGTGATAATCGCCATTTTGTATTATATCGGAACTTTACATCCGGTCTACCACTTCCGGTATTACAACCCATTGATTCACCATGGATACTTTACATCCGGTCTACCACATCCGGGTTGCTACAGTCGAGTGATACCATAGGAACTTTACATCTGGTCCACCATTTCCGGAGATAATACTACCTGTGGAACTTTACTTCCGGGAACCTGCTTCCGGAACATTATCGCTATTGACTATCATGTGATGTAACCACATCCGGCTTTGACTTTGACATTCATACTTTGGAAATATATTGCATAGGCAATACATATGTATACTTTGATAGTGTATGGTAATACTCCTATCATGGCATATCATGGCTAAAGGATTGTAGTAAGACTACATATATTGTTTATGGATTAATCCACTTGAAGTGGGATTATAGCCATATTGTTGACTAGACCTCATATTGCGGGTGAGGCAGACCTTGGGACCTTGATACTCAGAGGTTACACTATCTATTGAGATACGCCAGCACTGGGGTAGCTCAGATGATTGTCATTTTTGCCTCCAATGTTCGTTATGCCATGTTATACTTGTATGTTATTTCACTTTGATTAGCGATCATCAAAGTACTTGTGCATTCATACTATTGTCCACTACGGGACCATTGAGATACCACATACCGAGTTTATTCGTCTATAGCTTTTAAGTTGCGTTTAAAGTATAACAGTCGATTGGCTTACAACCTTGTAGTAGTTGAATAGTGTCATGCACAGTACAGTGATGTTCGCTATCAATGTATCATGTATTCCTGTGTGTTCCCCATGTAATATAGTGTACATTATAAGTGATTAAGTGACTACGTGTACTTATCTACTCTGGCCTATCCCTTACACTTCAACTGCATTGTTACCACTTTTCGGTCGTCAGAGCAAGCTATATTGGCCATAACGTCATAACAATTGAAGTATACTTGGTTCTTATGATAATTGGGGGAGACAATTTGTCTCGATCATTCCTGACCTTGGTAATGACCTTGACACATCTGCCCATATATTAGTGAGATGCAGTCAGTGGCATGTGTGTGCAAGTATCATGCTGACAGTTGTTTAGCCTTCTGAGCCAAATCTGGCAGCTTACAGCTTACAGCTTGCTGAATATCTGGTGACCACGTCATAATAAGTCGTGGCCACGAGATTGACCAATCGATAAGCGCACATTGTTTGTCGTTTCTGATTGGACAAGTATGTCGTGACCATGCGGTACTATAGAGGAGTTTATCTTTATGATTCGCCTAAGCTGACATAGGTTTTGAGCAACCGGGCCCTGGGGCCGTTTCACTAAATTTCGTAAGACTACAATGTTCGTAAGTGCAAAATTATGATAGTCTATAATTTCACATTAACAACGTCTTCTTGTAAACACGTAATGGATGTACATTTATTGAACATAGGCTGCATGTGCAGCCAATGTTCGATAAATGTAAATCCATCGTTTGAAATTTCCTGACGATCCTAAATTTGCACTTGCGAACATTTTAGTCGTACGAAGTTTAGTGAAATGGCCGCCTGATATGTACACCGTTTACAGGTGACCGTTCCACGCCTGGTCGTGGCGATCGACTTCGGGACGTTCGCCAGCGGGTACGCGTTACAGTGGCGGTCGGACTTCAAGAGCGACCGCTTGAAAATCCACTACAACACGGAGTGGCAGGCGGGCAGTTTCACTACCTACAAAACGCCCACATGCCTGCTGCTGCGACCGGACCGAACTCTGAAGGCGTTCGGCTACGCGGCTGAGCAGGAGTTTAGCCAGCTGGATATGGACGAGAGCAACGGCAAACCGGACGACTCGTACTTCTTCAAACACTTCAAGATGTATATCTACAATCGTGATGTATGCTCATGGTGTTACATTACATAGTTCAACTCGGTCATAAACAATGCTGCGGTCAACCATATCCTTACCTGAATGTTATCTCTGTAATGCATTATACAGAACAATATGGTTTATATATCCTATGCTGATATACATTGTCCAATCCGCTTGTTTATACTATACGTTTATTTCAAGATTATTCCATTCGTATGACAAAAAAACGTTACACGCTAAAATAGAATATGGATGACCGCATCACGACAGTGTTCATGAAATATTGTACTCACTGGTTGTATATTTATTTATACATATATTTAATGGTGTTTAACGGCCAGCCTGTAGCATTCATGTAGCTCACCGAAAAGTGTTGGATGTCTCCAAATGTTCTGTTCCTTTGATAATGAAATCATGTGATAAACAGAATCTCAAGCTCATTTACATTTAAAATGAGATTTATGAAACTCGTCAGCCATTTTATGCACATCACCTCTGATATGAGACTTATGAAACTCGTCAGCAATGTTTGTTATGCAATTCGCCTCTGGCTAGAGGCGAGGTGGATACATTTGATGACGAGTTTCATAAATATCATATCCAAGGTGCATGATCACGTGGTTACAACAACAACAACGTCGCCCACTCCAAAGTAAGTATTATTTGATATTTTCCTGAATATACAACGCATTTTGATGAAATATGGCGCAGCAAACGCGTCTTCATGAGCTGCATTTGGTGGTCCAGTGAGTTTGGCACAGACCTATGTCGTTTTTGCGAATAATCGATTTCCGTGTTAGTAGATACATGGAAATCGATACTTCGCAAAAAATACAGAAGTTTGGGCGAAAATACAGAGACCACCAAATGCAGCTTTTAACAAGACGCGTTAGATGTGCCATATTTCATCAAAATCCGTTACGTAATAAGGACACTATAAAAGAATCCTTACTTTGAATCAGATGGATTCTGGAAATTTCAGTACTTGTTGTTAGTACCACGTGATCATACACCTTGATATCAAATGAAAACTCGTTTGAGATGCTCCGTCTTACGTGGCATGCCAGGTTCTGACGGACAGCACGCAGATAGAGGACCACTCGGGGAAGAACTTGACTGTAATTGAGGTCTTCTCCGAGTCCATCCGCTACATGAAAGAGCACGTGATCGTCCATCTGGAACAAATTGGCCTCCCATACCAGGAAGCGGAAACCAAGTGGGTGTTGACTGTGCCTGCGATATGGGACGATCGAGCCAAGCAGGTGATGCGAAGATCCGCCGAAAGGGTAAATATATTAACGGCAATCTGCATATACTTCAGTTAAAGGCCCTGGGTCTCAGACAGATGTGGATGAAATATCAGCAAAACAGTTGGTAAAATAACCCGAATGTTTTGTCTGTAACGCAGCCCAGACAAAACAAATCGGGTTATTGGAAAAATAGCATATCACAGTTGGTTTGTATTGGTTTTCTGAACCTATGCGTGACCTGCAAAAAGAAAGTAAAACTTAAAAGAAATGTAGTTTATTATTGAAAAATTAACAAGCGTTGCAAATGCTCATTTTGCTACATATATTATTCATAATTCGCGCGAATGCGTTCGCGATTGTAGTCACATGACAACCCTGATTTTGATTGGTGACTGGATAATGACGTCATTCTCAATTCATCAACCAATTCACTGCGTGTCACGTGATTTCATAATCTTAAAGATGGCGGTTGACATTTATTGATAACATGGATATGATCGAAGCGAATATAGGTTAGTACAGATTATACCCGAAATATTTACGATTTATGTTAATTTCTACGAACTGCACTATTTATGGCGAAAGCTCACATCAAACAGGAGTTTCTGCATACTGTAATATCATGTATCGGCGTGGCATAATTAACGCGATCTTGCGGAAACATCGTACAACGGTGGGGAATGGAAGTTTTACGCATTGCCTATTAATATCGTCATTACACACAGGCGAATTTGAATTGTTTTGTGCATTGTTTAGAATGGTGTTTCATGTATATACTACAATCATGTCCCATTTAGCACACAGACAACTCGAAACGTGTGGTGTGGTGTTTGAGCGAGCCCGAGACGATTTTTCCAAACTCTGTACTACATTGAATAGGCTATATACTGTATAGTGTACGGAAATGGGTGGGTGTGGTAACGTTTTTCAAATGAGCCATTTATTGGGTCCTATCTCCGATTATTCCACCTGTGATTTGGCCATCCAAGACATGCTAAAAACACATGTGTTTTTATCTGCTACTTTAAGGCAGGCATACATGGAGATAAAATCAGCATTGCCCTGGAGCCGGAAGCAGCTGCCATATATTGCAGCCAAATCCCCGCGTCGGACGCACGGATGGAAATATCTGGCGACGATGGCAAGTTGAAACACGTGGCCACTCCAGGCTCCACAATCATGGTGGTCGACATAGGAGGTAAGCGGCTATTGATACACCATGGTGGTCGATATGGGAGGTAAGCGGCTATTGCTACAACACGGTGGTCGATATGGGAGGTAAGCGGATATTGCTACATCATTGTGGTCGACATAGGAGATAAGCGGCTATTGCTACATCATGATGGTCGACATGGGAGGTAAACGGCTATTGCTACACCATGGTGATCGACATAGGATGTAAGCGGCTATTGCTACAGGCATGATGTTAAATCCAGTGTGACTGCTGTAAAAGGTCTATTCTAATGCACATACAATATAAAGCACGTATTACAGCCTATACAATATGAAAAATCACAGCATATAAAATATCCGTTTACCAGTCTGAATGACAGATGTATGCAACACTACGCGCTTTTGTAAACAATGGTCAGCGGCGGGGAATCCAAATATCTTTTTCCCAAATCATTTTCGGTACATTTTCGGTTATCCATTCTATCATATTAACATGTAAAACCCAAAGCGGAAAATGGAATCGACCAACGACTGACAAACATGACTTTATGGACAGGGTGGCACTTCATTCAACAAATTCCCAAAAATACTACTCCACGCGCCCAAAATACAGAAGTTACTAAAAGGCTCAAATGCAAACTCGATATGCCAGTTGCAACATATAACTTTACGAATTCCAACTTGAATGTGCACATACATTGCTATTATACATACTAAACTGTATTGCACCTGAATTAGGCGTAAATCATGTAAATCCTGTTGGACACTTGTTGACATTTCCTTTGTAACAATCACACGAACTCAATGAAGAAATGTTGACATTCCTTTAAATGAATAAAAACAATTAACTATTGCAACTACACATACAAAAGCAATACAATTGTTAAAATAAACTTTAGAGTTGAATTCATGTATAATTGTCTCAGAAAAGGTTCCGTTAAATGTACATGCCCACTCTGTAGGCACACAATGTTCTTTATATCCGAGACATCATCTGGGACATTTTCTGGCAATATAAATATTCAATCACCATTACCACACGTATTGATTGGAGTAGTATATAGGGAGTCAGTTCGTTACCGCGAAGTGTGGGGGAAGAATTGAAAGCAGTGGGTACCCCCATAGGTACCAAAAATAGTAAAATTTCGTGTTAATTTAAAGCGAAATAAATACAACCCACATTAAAACAAAATGATACCACCAATGTTTGTAAAATGTGTCCCCGATTTGCAGCGGTTTCAGCTACCCAACGAAATAGTAAGTCGATTTGCAAGGGTTTCGGCTACCTGTTTCAGCTACCCAACGAAATATTAAGTCGATATACGCTGGAGGTCTCCCATATAGGAATGGCCGCTCTTTTTCTAGTCCATATCGAAAACGGAGCGAGATGACTTTGGGTAGCGTACGAACTGTGCCCTATTTTATACTGTGGGAATGTTTTAATACACCCTATTGAACACGAGAAAACTAGCAGAAAGCCCCCTAGCCCCGACAAAATATGTGTCTTCTATACCGTAGTATGAGGTGTTATAATTAATTAATTGTCAAACATGAAAAAACACCCTATTGAACATAAGCCATACAGGTATTTATATAAAACAATAAATTTCCACGATTAGAAAAATGACAGATATACGTAAAAATGTTACAAGAGCGCCTCGCCCTAAGTTAACTCGCACAAGGATTAGCGATAAAAGGGGTGTAAATCCATCTAAAAGTTCTTCCCCTAGGATTCGGGAATTAAGGTCAGAATTAATAAGAATGGGTACACCTTTTTCAAACCGTTTGAGGGAAAGGGGGTTAACTACACTAATAAATAAGGATAAAAATGATGAATTTATGAAAAGAATGGCTCGTGCAATGTCTCGGGGGGGGGGGGAGGTATTTAAGGGGGTGGAAAAAAAGAATATAGAAAAGATAGCACAGAATATAGCTGATGAGGCTTCCCTCAGTCTTAGGAGCAGGAACATCGGCAAACCTCAAAAACGAGTGCAGAAAGCGCGTTTATTACAACAGTTAATAGAGGAAGGTAGCGAAATATTAGAAGATTATAAACAAAAAGAAAAAGAAATAGTAAAAGGGCGTAGGATAACTACAATAGCCCTGAAAAGAAAACTTCAAATAAATAACAGCAAAAGGATAATGGGCGAGTTAGAGCCTTTGTTAACTGACAGTTTTTACCTAAGATTCTCTTTTTCTTACAAATTAATTCACCAAGAGGAGAGAAACGCAAGAGGAAAGCCGACAAAGTTGGTATTTTATAAAAAATTATCCGGAAGTCCGTGGTTTAGGGGTTACGATGAGGTTGAAGAGTGGATTAATAAACAAGAAGAGCATATATTAAACATAGATAAAATTGATAGGTCAAGCACAAAATGGAGGTTTGTAAGATGGATGGGTGTCAGCGTTAAAATAGTATATGGAACAGCTTTAAAGGGGTATGAAATCCCCAAAGGTGATGCTGGAATGCAATCCGAAAAAGTGGCAGGAGGTCGAATGCCAGAGTGGTTGCGTTATAAGAAAGGGATGAAGCCCCTGGATAGTTTCAATGATGATCTTTGTTTATTTAGATGCTTGACCCTCCACACTTCGAAGCTTAGGGCCGATAGGTGCTTGACATTGACCAAAGAACTCCAGCAAAAGTATTTGCAGTTTTGTAAAACCCATAAATTACCGAAACCCGAAGGCCCCATACTATTTGGAGATATCAAGAAAATAGAAGAGTGTTTTAAAATAGGTATTGATGCATACGAACCTACAGAAGAGGGAACATGGTATTTAAGAAAAGTAGCAGCTCATTACGACAAGATTGGTAATAAAAAGATGAAAATAGGCATCTATAACGATCACGCCTTCCTTATTACAGATATGAATAAAGCCGCTGAAAACAATTATTGTTGCTTCGACTGCAAACAAACGCTTTACAAAGGTCAGTAATTTAACCCGGCACGCATTGACTTGTATGAAGGGATTAACCAAAGTAATCGTGTAAACCCCCAAAGGGGAAAAAATAGATCGACCAGTATCAGCGTTCGAAAGTGCTTTCTATCCAAAACCCAGTTGTAGCAAGAAATCAATCAGTTGGATAAAATCTTTGCCAGGACCCCACATTCACACTGCAGTATGTGGCCACGGTGGAGAAAGAATAATTGCGGGAGCCCCAGTGGATGGGTATTGCCCTATGACTGATACGGTTTATCAGTTTCACGGCTGTTATTGGCACGGGTGTCCCAAACATTGCAAAGATTATAAAAATAAGCTTAGAAGATCCAACGAGAGAGACGAAGCAATTGAGGGTAAGTGTAAATTAGTAACTATTTTTGAATGCGAGTATGATGCAATTTGTAAACCTGAGGATGTAAAGGAACTCGAAAAGCCCCCTACAGTGATTTACCCATATCATATTGTATACAATTTTGAAGCATATTTAGACGGAAGTAAAGAAAAGCGTAACCCAACTAAAGATCTAGAGTTTATAAACGAACATGTCCCAATAAGTGTTAGTATAGGGGATACTCTATCCAACAATATAACTCACATATGTGATACTTCTCCAAAACAATTAGTAACCCTATTTATGGAAGATGTAAAGAGGAGGGGAGATAATACCCGAGAGGCCGTGGGGAGTAGCAATACATATGGGTACCATGCAGACATGGAGTATATTTACACTTCTCAAAAGAGGGAGGTTACCCGTTGGATTTCACAAGTCCCAGTAATTGGGTTCAATTCCAGTAATTACGATCTTAATTTAATAAAGAAGCATTTAGTTGATATTTTAACTGATAAAACCTCTAAGGTACTAGTAGGAAAGAAAGCAAATACAACCATTTTTCTATTTATTTACACCAGAATTTAGGTTTTTAGATGTAAAATTATATCTTGCTCCTGGTATCGATTATGATAGATGGGTTAAGGCTTATGGATGCGAAGGTGAAAAATCCTTCTTCCCATATGAATGGTTCGATTCCCCCGATAAACTATCTTATGAGGGGCTACCACCGCTTAAAAATTGGACGAATAAATTAACTCCAAATAAAATGATAACCAAAAAACAGTTGGAAGAGTGCAACAACATTTATAACAGATTAAATATGAAGTCTTTCAAAGACTGGTTAAAATACTATAGCAACTTGGATGTTGGCCCCTTTTTAGAAGCTATCGGGAAAATGACCAAATTTTATCAAACAAAAGGAATAGATATGTTTAAAGATGCAGTTACCCTACCAGGAGTTGCTTTACAATACATTCTCAGAGGAACGATAAAAAACCATATAAAACCTTATCAAACCAAAGAGAGTAAGATAGCAGACGCGATATGTTCACCACTGTATGCCCCTGGTGAGGAAATATATGAAATGTTAAAAGGAGCATTAGTTGGAGGTCCGTCAATTGTGTTTACAAGATATGTAGAAGCAGGTGTTACGATAATTAGGTCAGCCCCAGATGGAAATGGAAAGCTTTGCGAAGCCGTACTTGGTTTTGATGCAAACGCCTTATATTTATCAACATTAAACAAACATATGCCATGTGGCGAAGGGAAACTACACGAGGAAAGCAGCCCTCACGACCCTATTAAAATAAATAAGTTTTACAAGGCGGTTTTAAATAATGGTAAGTGGTTTGGCTTTGCTGAAGTAGAGGTTCCCAGCAGTTTAAAAGAGAAGTTTTCGGAAATGTCCCCAATATTTATAAATAGGATTGTAGAGGAGGAGGAAGTTCCAGAGAAGATGTTACAGTATTTACAAGAAACTAACCGTGCAAGAGGAGATGGTAGAAAACTAGTAGGTGCAATGTCTGCTCAAAAAGTATTACTATTTGCCCCATTATTAAAATGGTATTTGAAGCATGGTTTAGAAATTACAGGGATTTACAGAGTAATAAATTATACAGCAGGTAAGCCCTTTGAATGGTCTGTTACAGAAGTTACTTCAGCCAGGAGATCCGGAGATGTTGATAGCTCCAAGTCCCCAATTGCAGATATAATGAAACTATTAGGTAACTCATGTTGCGGGAAAATGATAGAATCCCCAGAAAAACACCTCAACACAACGTATACAAAAGATGAAAAATGTGTGGACAAAGCTTTAAGATCAGCGTATTTCGATGATTTTGAGGAAATAGGAGATTCTTACGAAATATCCTCAAGAAAAGCAAATGCCAATATGACTCGTCCATTTCACTGTGGGATTGCTGTATACCAATATGCAAAACTAAGAATGTTAGAATTTTTATTATGATTTTATGGACAAATACGTAGATAGAGCAGATTTTGAACTAATACAGATGGATACTGATAGTTTATATATATGGGGGTTAGTATGAATGGTGGAGAGCTAGATGGAATGATAAAACCAGAAATGCTAGACGATTTCAAAAAACATAAAAAAGAATGGTTAGCGTGGGATAAATGGAGTAATAGAGAACCAGGGCTATTCAAAACAGAGTTCCAAGGAGATCGTGCAATAGCTCTATCCAGTAAATGCTATTTGGTTGAAAAATTTAAAAAATAATGAATTAAAACATTCAGCAAAGGGGTTATCTGCCAGGCAAAATAGTCTTACATCGAGAAGGTATATGGAGGCCCTACACCAGGTTGGAACGGATAGAGGAACAAACAGAGGGTTTATAATGAGAAATGGTGTTATGAACATATACCCAAAATAAATTAGGACTGTCCGCTTACTATGACAAGAGAAGGGTTTTAGAAGATGGGATACATACAGAACCCCTTTAAACTTTCATGAAATAAAATTATGCAGCCTGTTCAATTTTTGAAGGTACCTTAGGTCTTCCAACGGGGGGCTTATCACGGGTTTCCGGGGTTTTTGGCCAATTATCTCTAGAAAGTCCCATGATAAATTTATCATATTTCCATAGATCTGTAAGGCGTTTGGGACCAATATGGTGCTTCTTTCTAACTTCATAGGCAGGAACAATTCCACGGGACTGCAAAATATCTATCAGCGCTTCCTGCGTAATAACCGATTTAGGCATGGTTTTATATATATATATATATAAATGTCTAACATTAATTCACAATTGGAAATAAATATGTTTACAAAAGAAGAAGACGTAAAAACAAAATTTCATGAGGCTTGCTATGAGGATATTTTAGGTCTCCAAGACGGAATTATAGAACGTCTAAAAAAGTTACACGAGGGAGCTAGAAGCCACTACAAAACGAAAACCTGTTGAAATTTGTAAAGATTCAATGATGAGCCCACTTGTTGAAAGCATTATAAAACAGTTCGAAAAAATCTACATGGAAAAGATGGCGAATTAATCCATATCTCCGGCAGAGACATAGTACGAGGGGTTAATTATATCTGGTTGAATTACAGGGGGGCTTTCTATTAGGATAATTTGAACACAGCACCAAGCAAACCTGCTAGAGCCACAGTCGAATAAATCCAATACATATTTTGTTTTCAACTACCACACCTATATACAATGTAGAAACCGGTGGTGCAGCTACAGATTAATTTTCTTTAACAAAAGGTAGCCGAAACCTTGGTAGCGCTTTCTATAGGTTTTGGCCAATTTTCTCTAGATAATCCAGTTATAAATTTTGAATGTAACTCAAATCTAACTCAGGGCTAACTGAATCTAACTCAGGGTTAACCTAGTATGCCTAGTTGTGTTACTAGTATGCCTAGTTGTGGTACTAGTATGCCTATTTGTGGTACTAGTATGCCTATTTGTGGTACTAGTAAGCCTAGTCGTGGTACGAGTAAGCCTAGGTGTGGTGCTGGTATGCCCATTGTGTGGCACTGGTATGCCTAGGTGTGGTGCTGGTTTGCCTGGGCGTGGTGCTGGTATGCCTGGGCGTGGTGCTGGTATGCCTAGGTGTGGTGCTGGTATGCCTAGGTGTGGTGCTGGTATGCCTATGTGTGGTGCTGGTATGCCTGGGCGTGGTGCTCGTACGCCTAGTTGTGGTGCTAGTATGCCTGGTTTTACCTAGGCAAATCATGTTGAGCATTGGACAAAATATATTTATATGTGCCTACAAAAAAATATGCCACCAAAGCAAAATTTGTCCGAACAAGATATAGAAGATATCCGTAATCTTCGGTGTATAGAGTCTGCAGACAATACGAAGAAGAAATTTGGAATCGCTACCACTCGCCTTCGAAGAATATGGGACGCCGTCGATGCGGAACGTAGTACAAAACCCGAAGAAACCAAATTTGGAACAAGAAACCCCTACCCCCGTAGTACACAGGGTGACCGCGCCTGGTTTTGCGGGCCCTACCGAGTTCCCCACGGCTCTACTAGAAGATGCGCGAAACGCCAGCTCGTTCGAAGAATCGACGCACCTGTCCGACATGGAGAGACGTTTGGAATCCCGTTTAGACGAGATGGAAACCAGAATATTGGAGGCCCTTTCCCTAAGTGACGAAAGAGAGGAAGAAATTGAGACATTGGGGGCCCTCTCTAGAGATACTAAAATAGAGCGAACCGCTAGAGAAACAAGCTCTGTAGGGGAGGGGAGCTGCACGATATTTTGGAGAACCGTAGAGAATACGAAGTGGTGGATGTGTGCAGCGGTGGCGGCGTACACGGCCTGCAAAATACAGTTTCCAGTCGTGGCTCTAGAGTCCCGTAGACTAATTTGGAACAAATTAAAGACCAAAACAGATCCCGACTCCCAGTTCGTACACCCCGCTATCCCGAATGAAAAAAACACTCCTAGTGAGCCCACACACCAGCACTCTGGTAGTCGCGACCCGTTCTACATGCAGTAGCCCTTTTAGAAAAACAAGTATCCGAACCCTCCCCTATTGGGAACTTCGATTGGTAGCTAGAACTGCCACCCGACATACCACAAACCATCTGGATTTCTTCTTGTTGGGTGTAGTGCGTCCCCCATTCTACACCGAAGCGGATTCTGTAGTTCGCACAGTGTCCTACCGATGTTGTCCACTTCTCGATTTCCAAAAAAGTACCCAAAGCCCTCTCCCTACCCCTATTCTCGCTCCGTTTTCGATATGGACTAGAAAAAGAGCGGCCATTCCTATATGGGAGACCTCCCGCGTATATCGACTTACTATTTCGTTCGGTAGCTGAAACAGGTAGCCGAAACCCTTGCAAATCGACTTACTATTTCGTTGGGTAGCTGAAACCGCTGCAAATCGGGGACACATTTTACAAACTTTGGTGGTATCATTTTGTTTTACTGTGGGTTGTATTTATTTCGCTTTAAATTAACACGAAATTTTACTATTTTTGGTACTTATGGGGCTACCCACTGCTTTCAATTATTCCCCCACACTTCGCGGTAACGAACTGACTCCCTATATACTACTATTGGCATTATTATACATTTTATATCAATATAAATTTCCCCACTGATATCACGGGCGATAACCGTGTTTCCTTAAAATGTTAACGGACATTACTGTTTATTATATGTATTTAATTTTTGATGTACAATGATCATACTTTATAATCTGTCGAAATATTATTTGTTCAGGTGACGCATTTAATTACTATACATAATTTAAAGAAAATTATGCCTCATATGCACTTAGGACTTATGTTCACCTCATTTGTAAGGCAAACATGTTAGTTAAGTTTTTTAAGTGTTGTTTATTATCAAGGCTGTCAGCGAGGGGACTAGCGTAGTGATAACGATGCTCTTGATTTTTTGGGCGCTGATTTCTTGTCCAGAGCATACCTTGACTACACTTTGAAATATTTTCATGCAATCACACATGCATAGACTGCGATCCAAAGGTATGGTGCGCTCACGAATGATTACTCTTGCTTCACTAGAGTTATCTCCCTTTGTTTTCTGTGCGCACGTTGCATTTAATAATGGCAACTCCTTCCTCACTGTTTTTTTAGTTATGTGCTTTGTTTAATAACGCACTAATCAGAAAAAAATTCTGGAAAATACGAATCAAGACATTTCGTGCATATACATACAGCAGCTATTATCCTTAGTTCTCACAGTTAGGTAGCAGTGAACAGTTAGCCACCAGTTTCATAAGGTTTTTTTTCTGGGAGTTTCAAACAGTAATTTATTCTAGAGAAAACGTATGTATGAGAAAGTGTTTGCACCCTCACAGTACATTTGCCTCTGTTTGATGATTGAGAAAATATGCAACTTTCAGTCTATAATTCCGCAAGTGATCAGCTTTTGTGGAGATAACATATTTCAGTACTTTCAGTACTTTGATTTGTTGACTGCGTGTATACGGAGAGGTGACTACAAATACGTTTGTGAACAAGCGTCAATTTAGATTACACTTGAACGGCGACCTAGGACTGAGCTGGTCGTGTGTTTTTACCGGCCGGCAATTGTCTCAAGGTTACCGGCGGCAGCCAATTTAGCTGTTGGAAATTAACATATATTTCCTTTGTGTTTATTCTTATTCACTGGATTGTTACTTCTGGATTTGCGAAAAGGTATATCGGGGCTGGGGTGGGCTTGTGGTGGGCTATTTTTCGGCTGGAACTGAGCTAATTTAGACTAGTTGCTAGGACATTTTTTGTTTTTCTTTTTCCATTCTTCGTGTTCTGGGTGATTGATTGTGGCACCGTGTGGCTCTGCCTGGCCGCCGATTAAAGCGGACTGGTAGGTCAGTTGACTGCTGGGTGCATCCGTATGCAACTTACACAACACAACTCATGCGTGTAGCCCTTCCGGGACTCGAACTGGTTTGTGTCGACACCCGTGTGGCTTTGCCTGGCTGCCGATATAGCGGATAAGCCGGGCGGAATGACTTATCTGGGTGTATACCTCGGCCATTACCGGGTTCTGAATTGAATATGCGCATGTGTGAGATATATACCAGCTACATATTATTGTATCCCACGGACTCCGTCGGGGGATACTATGGATTTGACAGCGCGCCGCGTCCGCGTCCGCGGTCCGCGTCCGCGTCCGCGTACGCGTACGCGTCCGCCGCAGACACTTCTTGTCCGGAGCATAAATAGAACACCCTTTGGAATATTTTCATGAAACTTCACACATGCATAGACCACGACCCGAAGGTGTGTCGCGCACAAGAATGACAACTCTTGCATAGCTAATTTTTTAGTTATCTCCCTTTTTTGTTTCGCGCACTGATTGACCATAACTCGACCACCCTTTGGAATATTTTTATGAAACTTAACACATTCAATTAGACCACGAACCGAAGGTGTGTCGTGCACAAGAATGACAACTCTTGCATAGCTAATTTTTGAGTTATCTCCCTTTTTTGTTTTCGCTCACTGATTTCCTGTCCGGAGCATAACTCGACCACCCTTTGGAATATTTTCATGAAACTTCACACATGCATAGACCACGACCCGGAGGTGTGTCGCGCACAAGAATGACAACTCTTGCGTAGCTAATTTTTCAGTTATCTCCCTTTTTTGTTTTGCGCACTCTACAAACTGGACAATAATGCATGAAGACCTGTTTTCTCGTCTGCTCTGTACACCTTTTCTCGTGTGCTCTGTACACCTTACCTGTAGAGAGAACAATAGAAACTGGGAGAACCATGTGCTATCATGGGCTAGCATGTGCAGATGTCCAGTGCTTGACCACTGTTGGCCAGGTAATTTATACAGGTAAATTACTACATTGGGTACTGTGTTGAAAATATTGTGGCATTATGTGGACCTCTGCAGATATATGTAGATAAATATAGGACTATTAAAAACAAATCTGGTCTCCAATAGCAAGCATTATTATTTAAAAAAAAAAAAAAAAAAAAAAATTATTTTTCAATTTGGCTGGAAAAAAAATAAAAAAAATCTGGCTCCAGTTAGCAAGCATTATTATTTTTAAACATTTTTTTCCATTCATTTTTTTTTTTCCAATTATTTTTCATTTTTTTTTTCCAATTATTTTTCAATTTTTGTCCAGTAGCATAAGGTCGTAAGTGCTATATACATACTATTCACCTGTGCATGTGGTAGCATGTGCAACTGACCACTGACCACTTACAGGTAATTTACACAGGTAAATGATTATATTACATTTCCGTAAACTGTGTTGAAAATATTGTGGCATTATGTGGACCTGTGCAGATATATGTAGATAAATATAGGACTATTAAAACAAATTCTGGGCTCCAGTAGCAAGCATTATTATTTTTAATTTTTAAACTTTTTTTCCATTTTATTTTTTCATTTTTTTTTTCAAATTCTTTTTCAATTTTTGTCTAGTAGCATAAGGTCGTAAGTGCTATATACAGACTATTATCATATAATAAAACAATTATTGACTAGTGAGCCATAGAATATAATCTGATATTCTATGGTTCACTAGTCAATAATTGTATAATATGTTCGGGCCAGTGAAAATTGCTTTCGGGCCCAGGCTCGAGGTCAAGGCGGGACAAGGCGAGGCAACTGATTCCGCGGAATTCTTGTTTACTTATCTCCCTTTGTTGTTTCGTATAACTCGAACACGCATATACTCATTGCTCTAATGGTCCTCTACCGCCCTGTGCCAAATCCACGTTCGTTCTGCCCCCGTCAAGCCCAGGGTCAAGGTCACATACTTAGTGCTTCAAAAACATTAACGCTTGGGTAAATATCTTATACTTTCTGTTTTCTTTCATGGATCATGGATCATCTTCATATTTCATATATGCATTGCTCTAATGGTCCTCTACCGCCCTGTGCCAAATCCACGTTCGTCCTGCCCCACCAATCCCAGGGTCAAGGTCACATACTTAGTGCTTCAACTTCAAAAACTTTAACGCTCAGGTAAATATCTTATAATTTTTATTTCCATTCACGGATCAACTTCATATTTCATATACGCGTTGCTCTAATGGTCGTCTACCGCCCTGTGCCAAATCCACGTTCGTCCTGCCCCCGCCAAGCCCAGGGTCAAGGTCACATACTTAGTGCTTCAAAAACTTTAACGCTCGGGTAAATATCTTATAATTTCTTGTTTTCTTTCATGGATCATCTTCATATTTCATATACGCATTGCTCTAATGGTCCTCTACCGCCCTGTGCCAAATCCACGTTCGTCCTGCCCCCGCCAATCCCAGGGTCAAGGTCACATACTTGGTGCTTACAAAAACTTTAATGCTCAGGTAAATATCTTATAATTTTTCTTTCCATTCACGGATCAACTTCATATTTCATATATGCGTTGCTCTAATGGTCCTCTACCGCCCTGTGCCAAATCCTCCACGTTCGTCCCGCCCCCGCCAAGCCCAGGGTTTACATCATATACTTAGTGCTTCAAAAAACAACTTTAACGCTCAGGTAAATATCTTATAATTTCTGTTTTCTTTCACGGATCAGCTTCATATTTCATATATGCATTGCTCTAATGGTCCTCTACCACCCTGTGCCAAATCCACGTTTGTCCTGCCCCCGCCAAGCCCAGGGTCAAGGTCACATACTTGGTGCTTCAAAAACTTTAACGCTCAGGTAAAAGAAAATTTTGACTTGCAATTTGGCCTCATTTATTATCAAAGCGATATGTGGGACATCCGTGTTCTATGAACACATTTTCTAGTTTATTAAACTTCACACATGCATAGAAGACGACCCAAAGGTGTGTCTCACGTAATAATGACAACTCTTGCGTCATTAATTTCTTAGTTATCTCCCTTTGTTGTTTCGTGAACTGATTTCGTGTCTGGAACATAACTCGAACACCCTTTGGAATATTTTCATGAAACTTCACACATGCATAGACCACGACCCTAAAGGTGTGTCCCGCAAGAATGACAACTCTTGCATCACTAATTCTTTAGTTATCTCCCTTTGTTTTTCCGTCACCGATTTTGTCTCCGGAGCATAACTCGAACACCCTTTTTTCAAACTACTTGTGTATCTGGGGAGGGGGATACACATGCGCTTGTCGACAAGCGTCCATTTCTAGTTATTATCTGTTGCGTACTGCGGCCAGTCGCACCAGTGGGACAGGCGACGTGTTAACACATGGGGGTACGTGGACACCACGGGGAGCCGAGGTGTTCATGTCCATGCCACGTTAGGCTAGGATGTCCAGGCAACTCAATTATCACATGTTCGTATGAAAGTAAACCAGATATAACAAATTTAACCATATCAGCAAGTTAGCTCGAGCTCAGCAGAATGTTCTGCCTGCCCTTGTCCGCTTCTGGCCCCGGCCTGCCTTGGAGCTGTCTGGATGTGGCAACTCTGTGGATGAAAGTAGCACATGTGTTTACTGACTATATGGCACCAACTTATGTGTCGAGTGCCGCCAGGGGTGGATTGGTTCTATCTGGGACCCGTTTTGCTCTGCATCACTGGTGCCAGGTTCTACCCAGTTACCCCCTATTTTCTTCCCGCCTCCCGTGCACCGGGCACTGCGCGGAATTACAGGACCGTATTGGACCTAAGCAGTGATCTGTCCGCCATGCACTAACATACATGTAATTATATCACATACAATGTTCAAAATTCGGCCTTTTCGGACTTATATGTCCTGGTATGGAAGGTCATCGAGCCAATTCCCACCCTTAAATATAAAACACGATCGTTGGTGGTCGTTTAACTAGCTTTCCATTTCTACAGCAACTGTCACACATATTATATCTGAGTATCCCCTCGCCGATAGACAAGAGGAGATATAGCGTTAGTCCATGTACGTACGTTATTTTTTTGGTTTCTAGGGATGCTGCCTTGTTTTCCATACGACCGATATCCGACCGCCCAAGGTCAAAGTCACTGAGGACTTGTGTTTGCTCACCTTGTAAGGAAAATGAGCTAAAACTTTTTTTGTCGTTTATTCAATAACTAGTTTTTACTTTATCGTCAGATACAGTTATGTCAGCGTGCGATGTATGTTACTATTTGTCGGTATCGCAATTTTATTTATGTATTTTTAGAAGCATCAACTATGGCTGTCGGTCGCCATTTTTTTTATACATCCCATATAAGCCGGTACCAGTACCAACCGATACCTCTGTAACGGTAACTGCAGCCTGTTTCACTAAACTTTGTGCGACTAAAATGTTCAAATTTAGGATCGTCTGGAAATTTAAATTGATGGCTTTACATTTCTTGAGCGTAGGCTGCAGCCTATGCTCAATAACTGTAATTCCAATAATTGTTTACAGGAAAAGTTTGGTAATGTGAAATTTACAGACTATCATAATTTTGCACTTACGAACAATTTAGTATTACGAAGTTTAGTGAAACGGCCCCCTGTAATGCGTGGCGAACGCGTTTATGATGCATGTAATTGATCAAATGGTATCATTATTCAGTTACCATCTTAACATTGCTATATCTCATGATCCTTGGCTCGGCGGATGTTGCTCCAATGTTACACACAGGATTCTTTGCTTAAACATTTTAAAATTGAATCAAAATGGCGGCGCCACGCAATCCGAGATAGTCGCCATCCCAAAAGTGGGCAAATTCTTAACCATTTTCTCATGAACTGACAAGCCGATCTGAACGAAACTTTACAGAATTGATCGACAGCTGATGCTCTTTCCGATTTCTTAAAATGGTGACCCATGGTTTATGTAAAGGTATTTCTTTTATTACCAGCTTCAAATTGCTTTGGTTGAGAGCAATGTGAAGGGTAAAACTTACGACGGTTCCCTATTTTGCACCTGGTCTGGCTCTCCTGTATTCGTAAAGTGTATATGAGAGTTGGATCAAGTTATACCCCTTAATAGGGTATGGCCTAAGTTAGCTGTTGTGTTTTGAGGGCATCCCACACCAGATCAATATTGATATAAAGGCTGCCAACTGGTCATCACACTTTCCTACTTTTTGTTTCTGGCGACACAATTTCAGTTCTTTCAGTACTTTGATTTATCAAGGCTGCTAGCGAGGGAATTAGCTTAGTGATAACGATGCCCTTGCCTTGTTTGTATTTGCCATATATATATCGAATTTCGCTTACTGCTGTGATATGCGTTTGTGTAACGGATCGTGACAGTGTCACGAACGTAACTGAACAAGAGAAATGAAACCACACTTTTGCAATACAAGTATACATATTTTCTGTTAGCCCTGTTCTGCGATAGTATAGAGCGTTTTACTTTGTATTGTAGTTTATTTTACATAAACTAAAATGATTTGTTTTTCCAAGTGGTAGTCTGTTTCAAATAAAACGTTGTACCCCTTTTAAAACTGGGCTCTGGAAAAATTGAACTCTATGTTAGCCCTTTTTTTTTAGACCACAGACCTGTACAGTGGTATTGACAAAAAGTGTATTGCAACGATATGGGATGTTCCTCAGGGTTCATGTCGGTGTGACAGACGTGTTGGTAAATAATACCAGTTGTAGCTGGCTGAAAGCAGACAAGTTGAGTAAATGTTATCCATGGAATATAATATACTGTCTGTTGGGGATGGCTAATGAGAGTACAAATTGGTCGCTTTTCGATATATTTTCGACACTCAGTTTGGCTAGTTGTAATATTCGGCCCACGTGGAGTCGCCTTGGGGCGCCGTTCGGTAGTCACGGGTGCCAAACCCGGGTCTCTTGAGATGTAGGCTAATTCCACTATACGATATATTGCGTGCCAATAAAGTATGATTACAAAACTACTACGTTGTTCGTCTTAGAGAGGTCCCAGACAATATGCAGCTCAGATGGTGATCACAAGAACGTTACAGTATATCCAAATGAGCTGGCTCGTAACGAGCCGTCTCATCAGGATCTGCACTTTTTACAAGTAATTTTCACATTTTTTAGAAAAAAAAACACATCCTCTTTTCATAAATGGACTAGACTGAAAATCATGATATAAGATGATAACTAAAGAAACGTAAGAACACGAATTGAATACGATGCAATCGACGATCATTGTGATGAAAATGATCTTAGCCCCCTTCTTTCATCTGGGGCCCGTTTCACTATACTTCTTATGATTAAAATGTTCGCAAGTGCAAATTTGGGATCGCCTGGGAATTTCAATTGATGGATTTACATTTATTGAGCATAGACTGCCTATGTTCAATACATGTACATCCAATACTTGTTTACAAGAAAACAGTGTTATTGTGAAATTTATAGACTATATGTCGGCCAATTACTGTTGATTTCCAATAAAGTGGAAAGGACAGAGGTCACAGGAGATTCCATATTGAACCATAATAGATAAAGTAGGTGTTAAAAATGCAAAACTGACTGACATTAGCATGACGATGTAGCATGCATGTCACCAATGTTGGCCCGAAATATATTCAAACAACGTTCAGGTATATTCTGAATGAAGTTGTCACTTTCGTTGTTACGTATTTGCTTAAAAAGAAAAAATGAGCACAGGCACTCGAATCGTATATGTATCACACCAACATACGCCAAGTGCTCATTGGAAGTGCACGCATGAACAAATCAATATTAATCGGTAACAATGCACCTGTGTTTCATTATCTAATTTTAGAACATGTAAGCAGTGTTATACATACGTGCACCTATATCAACCTGTGATCAATACCTACATTTTTATCTCATGCCTGTGGTAACAGTTATTTCGTTTTGTTTAATTAATCAACGGTAAGGGTTGTGGGTTCGAAACCAACACTGTGCTATCTTTTTTTATTGAATTGTGTCCCTCACTTCATAATCCAAGCGAGATATCTGAGGTCGTTAATACGTTTATTGTATTAACATTATTTAATGTAACTTACAGAAACATACTTTTTTGTATTGGTTAAAAAACTGATAAAAAAGTATATTGCATAATGTCATTTGAATCGTCTTAGTTACATCCATATGTCTGTCTGGACAAAATGTATAAGCGCACCCAATGTTTTCCCCGTTCTGGGGCGGTGGAAATACAATATGTGGGGTGAATTTACAGTCAAACATTTCCAGGGGCCGGTAATTAGGAGCACACGAACCCAAACAGTCCCCCCGTACTGTCGTTGCTATGACATACCTACTGTCAACACTTTTAGAATGTGTCTACATACCGATTTTGTTTGATAGTGAAATATTTATTCAGTAAATGAATTGTGAACGGTGTATGCCCTGATCTGACTGATGTGCATCCTGGTCTGAGACGCTGTAAACACAGTGCACACGTCACAATTACCTTTTTGTCAAACTCTATCTAAGGCAATTTCTAAATGTGAGAAAACATTGAATCTGTTATATGAATACAAATATTAAAAAAAAAAAAAATTTGTCCGAGGCTCGAACTCGCCCAAAAGGAACGCAGGTCGCATGCATTTACCGAGCGCTCTACCACCTAAACTGTGCGGACAATACTGCTCATTCTTGCGGACGACTGGGCAATCATCAAAATGAATCAACTATCGGAACGTTTCCGTTTACAAATATGGCATTTATTGTGGTTTTCAATTTCCTGTTTCACCAGTCAACCAATTGGTAATTTAAATTATCTCCCAAGCTATCGGGAGAATGCATTGTCAAGCTCTAAATTGCTCTAGATAAAGCGACGATTCGGCCAGCTACAATGGCTGCAAACGGCTACATCCATAGAAAGCTTTAATAGACATAGTCCGCTGACCCCGTGACGCCACGTGCCCTTGCAAATTTATCGGAAACCAACAGTACTGTTGGTTTCCGATACAGTGGCGAGGGGAAAGGTCAGAGGAAATTCCATATGGAACCATAATAGGTAAGGTACGTGTGTTACAAATGCAAAACCGACATTAGCACGGCGGTGTAGCATGTATATGACCAGTGTGACATTAGCACGGCGGTGTAGCATGTATATGACCAGTGTGACATTAGCACGGCGGTGTAGCATGTATATGACCAGTGTGACATTAGCACGGCGGTGTAGCATGTATGTGACCAGTGTGACATTAGCACGGCGGTGTAGCATGTATGTGACCAGTGTGACATTAGCACGGCGGTGTAGCATGTATGTGACCAGTGTGACATTAGCACGACGGTGTAACATGTATGTGACCAGTGTGACATTAGCACGGCGGTGTAGCATGTATATGACCAGTGTGACATTAGCACGGCGGTGTAGCATGTATGTGACAGTGTGACATTAGCACGGCGGTGTAGCATGTATGTGACCAGTGTGACATTAGCACGGCGGTGTAGCATGTATGTGACCAGTGTGACATTAGCACGGCGGTGTAGCATGTATGTGACCATTGTGACATTAGCACGGCGGTGTAACATGTATGTGACCAGTGTGACATTAGCACGGCGGTGTAGCATGTATGTGACCAGTGTGACATTAGCACGGCGGTGTAGCATGTCTGTGACCAGTGTGACATTAGCACGGCGGTGTAGCGTGTATATGACCAGTGTGACATTAGCACGGCCGTGTAGCATGTATATGACCAGTGTGACATTAGCACGGCGGTGTAGCATGTATATGACCAGTGTGACATTAGCACGGCGGTGTAGCATGTATATGCCCAGTGTGACATTAGCACGGCGGTGTAGCATGTATATGACCAGTGTGACATTAGCACGGCGGTGTAGCATGTATGTGACCAGTGTGACATTAGCACGGCGGTGTAGCATGTATGTGACCAGTGTGACATTAGCACGGCGGTGTAGCATGTATGTGACAAGTGTTCGTCCGAAATATATTCAAGCACTGTTCAGCCATATACTGAATCATTTTGTCACGTTTGTTGCTACGTTGTTCTATAAAGGGAAATAATGAGCACAGGCACTAAAATCATACAATGGCATGTATCACACCAATAACATCAAGCACTCCATGGGAAATGCATGCACGAACAAGTCAATATTAATCGATACAATGCACCTGTGATTTGGTTATCTAATATTTTAGAACATACAAGCATTGTTCATTGCTATACATAATCGCACCTATATCAACCTGTGACCAAGACATATATTTTGTATATGTTGCATGCAGCGTAGTGGTTAGTTATCTTTTTTTCAAAATTACTTTTTAGTTGAGGGTTGTGGGTTCGACACCACCACTGTGTTTTTTTTTATAATTTAATGTTGTCCCTCACTTCATAGTCCCAGATATTTGCCGTGGTTAATAGGTTTATTTTATTAACTGTACCTTATATAAACATTTTGTTTTACATTTGTTCAAAATTTGATATATATACGTATATTGTATATTGCATAATGCCGTTTGAGTCGCCTTAGATACATCCATATGTCTGTCTGGACCAAACGTATACGTGCAACCAATATCTTCCCCATATATGTATAATGGGTGTCCTGGACCAACCCCCCTATATATGACGGGTGTCCTGGACCAACTCACTACGCTCGTACTGGTCAGTCCATCCCATCATATATAGTGAGTCGGTCCAGTCCATCCCATTATATATATATATATATAAGAACGATGATCAACAATATACATTAATTTAAAAAAAACACAGCGTGAAAACACTATTCCACTATTCTCATTTTTCTGCTTTCATCTAGGTAAGGCTTAATTATTTTAATGTATTTATGTTTAAAGTTTAACAATACACCTCCACATGAATAACCGATCTGGTATTTAGCAGTTGTACCGACACCACATTTTAAGCATGCTCTTATTTTAATTTTATTATTCTTTATTATATAATTGTGGATCTTGCAGTCTGATCTTTTTGTAGCGTCAGCGTTGCATCGCCCATATTTACAAACTCTAATAAAACAACATATATTTTGTCTCCATTGTGTTTACAATTAATAACGTTACATTAAATATATGAGACAAAAAAAAAAGTAATTATAAAAAAAAATAATAAGTACCAGTGATGTGAAATACATTTTACAGCTTCACCGTAACCGTGAAATTAATGATGAGCAACTTAGAAAGATAGTAGATGCACTCCAACAAGAAGAACCAAAAACACTACCTGCAAAATCTATACAAACCGAATATACAACCTTAAACACCTTGCTTAAAATCCATAAACAAAACTATGCACCTGTAATCAGTGAACTTAAAGATAATAAAAGCACCAACTTCTTAGAACTCGTAGATAAACCTAAATGTGGATATTTCAAAGCATACGAAATATATGTTAAAAAATATAAAGACCCTCAACTATTGTCTGATAAGAAAGATATTATAAAATATCAACTTATAGAGAAGTTAAAAGAGTTAAAAGGATTAATATTTCAACTTGGTCTTACTGTAGATTTATACAAAGATGATTGTGAGGAAACAAAACGAACAACAGGTGTATTCTATAGCGAACAATATGCTATCTTGAATTCAGAAAAAAATAAGTGAATTTTACGAACAATCATCTTCATAAATTCAAAAACGTATTGAAAATTTCACAAACACGGCTACAGGGTTGATAATCGATCATTGTAATAAGTTCTACCTTAACATTGCTAAGTACGAACCACTAAAAGGCTCTTCTTACAATCCTCTACCTAAAGAAATAGCAACTAAGAAAGCAATAAATATGTAAAGAACAATGATGATATATGTCTTATACACGCTATTAACTCAGCTATTAATCCTGCAACCCTCGACACAGATAGATTATCATCTTACCCAAGTACTGATTTTGTAAATACTGCTGGAATAGATTTTCGAGTTCCCATCTCGCAGATATCCAAAGTAGAGAATAATAGAGATGCCTACTGATAGTCATATCAAGCTTAAGAACTACCACAATCAAATATCGGTTCCATACGTTATATACGTTGACTTTGAAAGTATAATACAACCTGTATCAATTAAAGCTGGTGACAAGTCTTAAATTCAAAGTGAACACCAAAACATGTGGGTTTGGTTATCAAGTTGTTAGATATGATGGTGTTGCAAACTATCATGTAGTATATAGAGGAGAAGACGTAGTAGATGAGTTCTTGAAAAGATTGAAGCGCGATAGATATACTATCAATATGATGTATAAGAATCCTAGACCATTAGTAATTACAGAAGAGAATAAAATAAATTATACAAGAGCTACACACTGTTCAATCTGTGACAAGCAAATTGTCAGAATTAATAAAGACTATAAAGTTAGAGATCATTGGTAAATATAGAGGTGCAGCGCATAAGACGTGCAATCTAAAAAATAAAAATAAAACCTTACTTTACAAAGATACCTGTTGTGTTCCACAATCTAAAAGGATATGATAGTCATCTCATAATGCAGAAGATCCACAATACAAATGGTAATATTACATGTATTCCTACAAATGCAGAGAAGTATATATCATTTGATAGTGGACAGTTACAGTTCTTAGATAGTTTCATGTTCATGGCCTCATCATTGTCCAAACTAGTAGAGAATACATCTGATATTAAGATAACCAGAGAAACATTTGGTGAGACTGCACTGGATAAATAAATATATAAGGTAGGTAAATTTGAGACTGAGAATGAACGCAGTATTACACTGCGTGAGACAATTGACAGATCTAAACTAGAATACATAATATAACACATAATAGATACTGGAGAACATGGGACACAGACTATGAGCAGAAAGCTTAGACATACACTTTGTAAAGATACTATGATTGATATTGATATGAAGAATGCACATCCCACACTACTAGCATCCTATTGTCACAAACATGAAATACCATGTGATGGACTTGATATGTACGTTAATGAACGAGAGAACTTGATACAACAATATGTGTGTCACAAAGTACATTTTCTCCTGAGGTGACTTCTACTTGCAATGTCCAGTTCAGGTAATTGGTAGTGGTCAGTGCCAGCTTGGGGTGCAATTACCTGAGAGTATGATTATTAATCCAGGCATGGGTTGGCTTGGGTGAGTGATGTTGTACTGGGCAGTTGTCATGGAGCAATGGTGATAAACGCAGGTTGTTTTGAGAGAGGAAGAAAGTTATGATGTGAAAGATAGTGTGATAAACGGGATTAAACATTCTACATCATTGAGAGGACAATCTTTCTGCGGCCGTGTCAAGGGAGAGTAGAGTGTATATACGTGGGGAGATGAGAAGCAGTGATCATTGGGGAAACATCATCCAGACGATAATCTGATCCTGATCTAGTGCAGGGGACAATACCAGCAACAAGCATAGGTCACAGTTGCTGGGAAATATGCCGTGACTGAGTGACCGTCGTTTATTGATACAGTTAAGTTATGCTGAAGATTGCTTAGTATTACTTAGTATTGCTTGTTTTAGCTTGTTTTCGCTTAGCTTTGCTGAGTAATTCATAGCTACAATTGTTGAAAATTACTTAGCAAATAAGCCTTGCTGAATAATCTTAAGCTACATTTTAACTTAAATAGTAGTAATAGAAAGAATGTTTGTTATATTGATATTTATAGAATTGTTGATTATTATACTTGGCTGTGTTTGTGCTTATTTTAAAATTAAAAACATATTACATAAACAAAATGGAATGTGACGAGCTTATTGAAAAATTAATTGATGATGGGAGTACTGATAATAATGAATCCAATATAGACCACATAAAACAACGGTTATCTTCAATTATTTCAGTATTTGGGTAAAGATATAAGTATTTCGCAGCTAGATGATATGCCGAATGAACAAGTTCTAAAACTGTACAACAGATATGGAGCTATGTTAGATGCTTCAGACAATGACAAAAACACTTGGAAATACTATATTAAATGTGTATGCTATGATAGCTGGTGAAGTTCTACCTATACCTGAAGAAAATCAAAGCAAGCTAGTATCTGACTTGGAGGATGACCCTTTTGTTGAACACGCTCTAACTACGACTTTCTGCGAGTTATAATTTAAGTTCGGTGCATTTCTGGCACCAATTACTACAATAATTACAACACCGAGAAATGGACGCTTGTCGACAAGCGCATGTGTATCCCCCTCCCCAGATACACAAGTAGTTTGACAAAAGGGTGTTCGAGTTATGCTCCGTAGACAAAATCAGTGCACGGAAAAACAAAGGGTGATAACTCAAAAAATTAGTGATGCAAGAGTTGTCATTATTGCGTGACACACCTTTAGGGTCGTGGTCTATGCATGTGTGAAGTTTCATGAAAATATTCCAAAGGGTGTTCGAGTTATGCTCCGGACACGAAATCAGTGCACGAAACAACAAAGGGAGATAACTAAGAAATTAACGACGCAATAGTTGTTATTCTTGCGCGCGACACACGTTTGGGTCGTCTTCTATGCATATGTGAAGTTTAATACAAAATATTCCAAAGGGTGTTCGTTATGCTCCGGACACGAAATCAGTGCATGAAGCAACAAAGAGAGATAAGTAAAAAAAAAAGTAACGATGCAAGAGTTGTCATTCTTGCGCGCGACACACCTTTGGGTCGTGGTCTATGCATGTGTGAGGTTTAATAAAAATATTCCAAAGGGTGTTCGAGTTATGCTCCGGACACGAAATCAGTGCATGAAACAACAAAGGGAGATAAGTAAACAAGAATTCCGCGGAATCAAATGCCTCGCCTTGTCCCGCCTTGTCCCGCCTTGACCTCGAGCCTGGGCCCGAAAGCAATTTTCACTGGCCCGAACATATTATACAATTATTGACTAGTGAGCCATAGAATATCAGATTATATTCTATGGCTCACTAGTCAATAATTGTTTTATTATATGATAATAGTCTGTATATAGCACTTACGACCTTATGCTACTAGCAAAAAAATAAAAAGAAGAATTTGGAAAAAAAAATGGAAAAAAAAAAATGAAAAAAAAAAGTTTAAAAATTAAAAATAATAATGCTCGCTACTGGAGCCCAGAATTTTTTTTTGATCGTCCTATATTTATCTACATATCATATCTGCACAGGTCCACATATTGCCACAATATTGTCAACACAGTTTACTGAAATGTAATATACTGTAATAATTTACCTGTATAAATTACCTGTGATAAGTTAGTGGTCAGTTAGTGGTCAGTCTGGACATTTGCACATGCTAGCACATGCACACGTGAATGGTTCTCCCAGTCACTATTGTTCAACCGGCGAAGGCTATTGTTCTCTCTACAGGTAAGGTGTACAGAGCACACGAGAAAACGGGTATTCATGCATTAATGTCCAGTTTGTAGAGTGCTCGAAACAAAAAAGTTTCATGAATATATTCCAATGGGTGGTCCAGTTATGCTCAATCAGTGCGCGAAACAAAAAAGGGAGATAACTCAAAAGTTAGCTATGCAAGAGTTGTCATTCTTGTGCGCGACACACCTTCGGGTCGTGGTCTATGCATGTGTGAAGTTTCCTGAAAATATTTCAAAGGGTGGTCGAGTTATGCTCTGGACACGAAATCAGTGCGCGAAACAAAAAAGGGAAGTAACTCAAACATTGGCTACGCAAGAGTTGTCATTCTTGTGCGCGACACACCTTCGGGCCGTGGTCTATGTATGTGTGAAGTTACATGAAAATATTCCAAAGGGTGTTCGAGTTATGCACCGGAAAGAAGTGTCTGCGGCGGACGCGGACGCGGACGCGGACGCCGACGCGGACGCGGACGCCGACGCGGACGCGGAACGGTGTCAAATCCATAGTATCTCCCGACTTTCGTCCGGGGGATACAATTAAATATTGTCAATTCAAAAATATACAAGATAAAACTATAAACAATGGAGAACAATCAGCAGATACCTGAAAAAGAAGAGCCAAAGGAGGAGATTAAACAAGTAACAAAGAATCCAAAACGGGTGGAAGCTGGCAAAAAGGGTGCAGTCAAACAAGAAAGTATAATACAAATATTACATAAGAAAACACGGTCATTGTCCATAAAACAAAATCAAATTTGACATATTTGATTTCCGGAATAGGGTTAACAGTGGGTGCTTTTCTTGGGTGGAAATTAATTTGGTCATCCTCTACAGTTAATGATAAGAAACCTATAACGCATACAGTTAATGCAGTTAATCCACACTATATGGAATAAATTAAACCTTTAATTATTATATTAATGTAAAAAAAAAAAACGACAACGATCAATACCGACGGTAAAATAATTGGAAACCTTGTATACCACGCTGCTGTTATTACAGCTTTGGAGAAAGGATATGCACAAATAAAAAATCAAATTATGAAAAATTATGCTTGTTAAACAAGGTTTAATTCCATATCATATTTTTAAGTAATACAATTATTTTATAACAAGAGTGCCCAATTCACAAAATACGCCCGTCGAATATGGGCCAGACAGCGAAGATGCAGAAATGTGATGCTGTAACCAAAGCAAGAAACATTAATGAGAATTTGAAAGTCTATAGCATTATTTCTTCATCTCGTTGTGCTAAACATGTATACTAATTTAGGCAGAGATAGAAAAGAAGAGAAATGATAGGGAATTGGATACAATAATGTAGAAAAAATGGCTAAGTTAAAAAGGTGATATTTTTGTTATAAAATATGTTTTCGGCATAAAGATACAAACGTGCACATCTTTAATATGTGTAGAAGACGTGTGTATAGTTTCAGAACGATCGACTGAACGGTTTCGGAGGGGTTGTGTACACAAACTCTGTACCGTACATAGAATTGTATAGTAAAATGTAGAAAAAATGGCTAAGTTAAAAAGGTGATATTTTTGTTAAAAATATTTTTTCGGCATAAAAACACCAAGGTGCATATTTTCAATGTGTGTAGAAGACGTGTGCATAGTTTCCTAGCGATCGACTTAACAGTTTCGGAGGAGTTGTGTACACAAACTCTGTACCGTATATAGAACTGTATAGAAAAATGTAGAAACAATGGCTAAGTTAAAAAGGTGATATTTTTGTTAAAAACTATTTTTCTGGCATAAAAACACCAAGGTGCACATCTTTAATATGTGTAGAAGACGTGTGTATAGTTTCCTATCGATCGACTGAACTGTTTCGGAGCAGATGTGTACACGAACTATGCACTTTTCTTCAGCCGCCCCGCGGTAAAACATTAATACGTACCGTTTTTTAAAAACGGTCGTATAACAAATGGCGGAAATAGCTATGATGGTTTGTGGCGCATTGGTTAATGCATTGGCGTTTACAGGGAGTAATTTCTTATTCAGTTAATTGGGTAGTAATTCTGCGAATGAGGAGCTGAAGCATGATAATGCCGTAGAGCAATTGCAAAAGGCACAGGCAGTGGGCAGAATAAAGAACAGAGAGATTAGACTGGATTAATAATGAAATCAGGAAACAAAATCACGCTGCTAAGACGTTTGATGATGTGGACGAAGCTATTAGATAATATAATGCTGTAACTGCTCCAGTTGCAGGCGCACAACGATTACACTCGTGTGTGAGAGAGCCAACTTTGAGGGATTACTATACACCTTCACAAAGTCAAAAAGATAGAGAAATGGTGTTTATTGTTGGCGGAATGACGGTTATTGTGTTCATTGCATATAGATTGGCTTAATTATAATGCGGGCGCCACCGCATATATATATCACGCAAATCATGTTTAATTTCTATTTTTTTTTACCCCAAGTAAAACCCTTGAAGATACGCTTTTGTCAGGTGTTTCATTCAATCCGGCATGTCCGAAAACATATGAAATGATATATTACAAGTCGATATAGTGATGTCTCTTAGAGACGATTATAATGTGCAAAATTGTAAAAATATGATATTCTAATTTCCATTTTATTGCGATGGGATAAAGATATAGAGCTTAAAGCACATATACGATTGGCTTAAATATTGGATTTTTGTATGCATCTGTTTCCATCGTTTGAAAAATTGCCGTTGTTGGTTAGTCTGCACAGTTGACCATTTAAATAATTACCCGATTTCCTACGCTGGATGTAAATATCAACAGGTACCTTTACATAAACAAGGGTCTCTTATCATTCTGAAGTGACTTGTATAAAACACATTGATAAGTGCAATATCTGTACAACATGTGACCATTATACGTGTGTGTTACACAAGTACGGTTATCTGCTGAAAAAATTGACATTGTATTCAAAACGAGAGTTATTAACTAATCTCTATTAATCCAGGTATTTATAGACATTGTGTATTTATATTTAAAATTTAAAAGGTGGACTTGTGCTATGTATCAAGTGGATACGCAGGGTGATCTGGTTCTACACTGGTCGCAATATCCATAAGCCTCATTTCCCAAACCACGATTGCGCAACGCCGAGAACCATTAATTGAAAATCGCAATACTTCGGCGTTTATGTGTTACCGTTATCTGGCAGTAGTCACAGGGTAGTACTGGTATGTGTATGTACAGGGTGTTGCATAAATGTGTTACCATTTCAATCGTTTACTACATGATAATGTAACATAATGCAGATAAAATGAACGCATATCATACAAATCTAGATAGTTTAAAGTTTGTTTGACACATAACATCACTATTAAAGCATGCCCATTCTAATGAAGCATACATCAGGTATGTACAGTAACTTAAACCAGTGTTATACAAATCTGAAATGTTATCATGTATTATGAAAACACCATGTACACGATCTAACTGCATGTTAGTGCATGTACAGTCAACCCTATTTAAAACAACCGACACTATTTGAACTGTAAAAATGTCAAATGGGAAGTTCTGGACCAGTATAGTTTGTCAGCCAGTAGTGTTTTCAAGCTGTGTTTTTTAATTAATGTATATGTACCGACTCACTATATATGATGGGATGGACTGGACCAGTACGAACGTAGTGAGTTGATCCAGGACACCCATCATATATAGTAAACAAATTGTGAACACCGTAAGCCCTGGTCTGACTGCGCGATGTCCATCCTCATCTGTGAAAACCGTAACACCAGTTCACATGTCACAAGGACCCTTGTGTCAATCTCTAATATTTAATATTTCTTTTAGAAAACGTTGCATCTGTTACGAATAAAAAAAAATATTTGTGCGAGGCTCGAACTACGACCCCTCTACCATCTGAGCTGTTGGGACAATAATACTTGTACTTGCACTAGACTGGACAATCGCAGTGAATCAACTATTGAAACATTTTACGTTTACAAATATGGCATTTATTCTGGTTTTTAATCGTCTGTTTTACCAGTCAACCAGTAGGTAAGATAAATTATCTCCTAAGCTACCAGGCGCATATATTTTCAAGTTCTAACTTTCTCTAGATAAGGCGTCGATTCGACCACCCAAAATGGCTGCAAACGGCTACATCCCTAGAAAGCTAAAATAGACACAGTCCGCTGACCCCGTGACGTCACGTGCCCTTGCCAATTTATCGGAAACCAACAGTACATATTGTTATAGTGCTGACGCGTTATCATTGTAAATAGTATTGTAAACATGGGCTATTTTTAACATTGTGTTTGGTATTGTTATAATACAGTGCTGACGAGTGTATAAACGTAATACCAAAGATATGTACAAAATATGACTCACTAGTATAATGTATACCCATGCCGCCTTCGAAGCAGCGGGTTCTGAGTTCGATTCCTACATCGGGACATTATTTTTTATAACATGTAATAAAAAAAAAATGCGGGCGCCTCGAAACTTTGAATATTAAAATGGAACATAATCTTGAAATTCACGCTGAGTTCACTTTAGCTACATGTACAATTTTACATATCAGTTGTGCTTTTCCTCATAACCCATGGAACATACGAACTACGAACCCACATACGAACTATCTAGTCTCCAGCAATTACGGTTTACTCAGTTTTACTTCTCACAACAAACGTGACGGACGACCGTACAGAAGTAAGAACGAACAGACGAACGGACACCAGCGACAAAAAAACAACAACAATAACAATATACCTTTTCATAAAATAGGTATATACAAATATGTAGTATTACGCGAGTTGTGGGATTCGAACCTGGGATAACATAGTCATTGACAGAAGGTGTTCAAGTCCAAGGCAACTGCAAAACGGAAAGACATTGTAACCAACACCCGGCCCTGGTTGGCGGCACGGTAGCGTTATTACTGTTTATCTGGATTTCAAGTTATTAACAACGAGCGTCTGAACTCCTAATTATTTATTAATGCAAGAGCCTCGTGTCAGGATGGCTCACATGAACTTAACAATACTATGTGACTAAGTACTAAGTGATTCAGCGTGACGGGAACTAACTGTGTTCCCGAGTCGACAATAGGTCACTAGCGGTTACTGATACTAGAGTGGGTCTGTCGACTGACAAGTTAGTTACTGACATGCGCAGCTCGCCTCCTTTATATAGACGAGATGCGAGCAGCAGCCATGCGAGCCCAAATCAAATTTCCCGCTGCAAATATATGTTTAACCAATCAGCGCTCGGTAACGCTAAATGAAAAATGTCCGCCCTCTTAAAGAAACAAAATACAGCCATCAAAATCACACAAATATACATGTCCCCTAGACTAGTGACACGGTCATCGGTGCTGGCGCTAATGTGGCCGATAGCTATGGATCAGACTCGAAAATACGCACTGAATTCTGTTGAAAATCATAACACCCCGTTCGCCAAACTCGTCTCTAGTACACACAATACCAACAAATAGCGTGCGAGCCATTACTTTCCAGCATCATAAATGAATAAGCAGCAATATGATAATTATAATATTAAGGCAGTCATTGTCAGACACAAGTGAGATATCTGCTTCAATGTGTCAATTTGATATACAGTACCAGTACTCGTGATGACCAATAGTCGGCAACACACATGATAATATGCGGCCGTCAACTGGTTCATACAGTCTCCGGGATGGCACACTACAACTATAATCCTCTGGTTTCACGGGACAGTGGGCGTCTAGCTTTAAAAAGGGGGTGGACGATTTTCTATATGCTTCACTACCGACCCTGCAAGCAATACCAGTGTGCCTAGAAAAATAGGTTTATGTATATATGTTGACTTTGTGAGGTTTGACAAGGTGTATTTTTTAGAGTATTTCATAATTCTACGAAACTGAATGTTAGCTCCGGTTGATTTTGACATCTTGTAAAATGTTGCATGCTATGATGTCTCGCCGGTACGGTTTTGCGTGAGAATTTAAGATATTTTTCGGGCATTTGTAGTGAAAATTTGAGGTGGTTAAGACCCCCGCTTTGGAATGATGTGGTGTTACAAGTGATAGAACAAGACATAGCAAAGTCTCTGTGCCTCATGCTTTCATGAAAACAATTGCGACAAATTCAGTCGTGTTGAAATTTCTGGCCAAAAATACGTGGGTGGGGTAACTTTGTAAAAAAATAATTGAACACATCTGATGCGGTTACTGCATTTGTATTGTGGCGCGCGATTTGTACTTCATTTGCGAGTATTTTTCAATATTTGTTGCAAGAGCTCCTTAGCTGATTGTGAGAGGCGGTGATTTTTATAAGTCACCCGCCGCCCTCAGAAAAGCAGTCAATGTTGGCTATTTTCAACCGTCCCGTGATGCCTCTACTACACTGCCGTGTACTAATAATAAAGGATTATATTCATATTTGACATGCTGGAGCCTGTTGTGTAAATAGTGAATATCTGTGTCTGACCATGATGACCAAATCTACTGAAATGGAACTGACGGTTCCATTACGATATGCCTACTTATATTGATAATAAATGTATGATTAGTCGTCGGTCTTGAACAGACGTGGGAAATCCCGATGTAATTCCTTTTACTAGTGGTATTTATGTAAACACAACCATGTTAACAACGCCACGACAAAGTGGTATTATTATATCATAATTTTAAACATTTTAGTCGTACGAAGTTTAGTGAAACGGCCCCCAGACCTCTTCAATTAAATTCGTGTTGTAGGTGGGACCATTGAGATTACTACAGTCGCCATCCGCGATGACGGCACGATGAAGCAGATATTCGAGTCGCGGGGTGGGGCCTGGGGTGGGATGAAGGTGGACGAAAAGTTCATCAGGTAGGTATTTGTTTGTGTATTTTTTTTTATTTTTTTTTTTTATTTATTTATTTATTTATTTCCTTTCTGTTTTTAATTACTGTTGATTTCCGATACAGTGGCGAGGGGAAAGGTCAGAGGAAATTCCATATTGAACCATAATAGGTAAGGTACGTGTGTTACAAATGCAAAACTGACATTAGCACGGCGGTGTAGCATGTATATGACCAGTGTGACATTAGCACGGCGGTGTAGCATGTATGTGACAAGTGTTCGTCCGAAATATATTCAAACATCGTTCAGGCATATACTGAATCAATTTGTCACGTTTGTAGATACGTATTTTCTAACTAGAAAATGTGTTCATAGAACACGGATGCCCCACATATCGCTTTGATAATAAATGAGGCCAAATTCCAAGTCAAAATATATTTTTACCCGAGCGTTAAAGTTTTTGAAGCACCAAGTATGTGACCTTGACCATGGGCTTGGCGGGGCAGTACGAACGTGGATTTGGCACAGGGCAGTAGAGGATCACTAGAGCAATGTGTATATGAAGTATGAAGATGATCCGTGTAAAGGAACAGAAATTATAAGATATTTACCCGAGCGTTAAAGTTTTTGAAGCACCAAGTATGTGACATTGACCCTGGGCTTGGCGGGGGCAGGACAAACGTGGATTTTGCACAAGGCGGTAAAGGACCATTAGAGCAATGCGTATATGAAGCATGAAACTGATCTGTGAAAGAAAACAGAAATTATAAGCTATTTACCCGAGCGTTAAAGTTTTTGAAGCACTAAGTTTGTGACCTTGACCCTGGGCTTGGCGGGGGCAGGACGAACATGGACTTGGCACAGGACAGTAGAGGACCATTAGAGCAATGCGTATATGAAGTATGAAGCTGATCCGTGAAAGAAAACAGAAATTATAAGATATTTACCCGAGCGTTAAAGGTTTTGAAGCACTAAGTATGTGACCTTGACCCTGGGCTTGGACGAGGCAGGACGAACATGGATTTAGCACACGACATTAGAGGACCATTAGAGCAATGCGTATATGAAGTATGAAGCTTATCCGTGGAAGGAAACAGAAATTATAAGATATTTACCCGAGCGTTAAAGTTTTTGAAGCACAAGTAGTTGACCCTTGCACCAAGTATGTGACTTGGACCCTGGCTTGCGGGCAGGACGAATGTGGATTTGGCACAGGGTGGTAGAGGACAATTAGAGCAATGCGTATATGAAGTATGAAGCTGATCCGTGAAAGAAAACAGAAATTATAAGATATTTACCTGAGCGTTAAAGGTTTTGAAGCACTAAGTATGTGACCTTGACCATGGGCTTGACGGGGGCAGGACGAACGTGGATTTGGCACAGGACAGTAGAGGACCATTAGAGCAATGCGTATAATGAAGTATGAAGCTGATCCGTTGAAGGAAACAGAAATTATAAGATATTTACCCGAGCGTTAAAGTTTTTGAAGCACCAAGTATGTGACCTTCACCCTGGGCTTGGCGGAGGCAGGATGAACGTGGATTTGGTACAGGCCGGTAGAGGACCATTAGAGCAATGTGTATATGAAATATGAAGCATATCGGTCAAAGGATGAAGAAATTATTAGACATTTACCCGAGTGTTAAAGTTTCGTGACGGACGGACGGACGGACGGACGGGACGGACGGACAAAGGCAACACTAAATGCCCCCTCCACTATCGTGGTGGGGCATAGAAATGAAAATAGTGAGCATAGGCACTCAAATCATACATGTATCCCACCAACAACGTCAAGCACTCCATGGCAAATGCATGCATGAACAAGTCAATATTTAAAATAAGAAATTCACTTTTAAATACAACATGTACATTTATACATACAATATTGACTAACAATGTATGGCTTACGTGATCGCATACAGCTACACATGTACTCGATGTATTCGAAAGTAAGGTTTTTAGTAGAAAATAGTAAGGGGGAAAAGATAGAAATAGGAAAGTTGTTGGAGTAATATAGAAAGATAGCAAAAAATGGAAAGTGAACTATGTCCATATGTGTTCATATGTGCTAGACTAGATTGATATTCGTTACATTTGTGTAGTTTGTGTGATTGACACCTGTCTACAGTGCTTAAAATATAACTATGTCTGAAACCTAATAATATGTTGTTCCCGTTTGTCTTTTGCTATTGCTATAATCTCCTCTATGTATATCATATGTTTGAAATAATTTAGAAATGGACCAAAAGCCATATCATTATTTTCATATTTACATCTAACAATGAAATATTTGGCTAATATGATTATAACATTAAATTGGTGTGCTTTTTGTGCTTTGTCATTTAATACAATAGAAATACTTTGGAAATTTTCGACATATGTTATATCTTTTTCAATTAAATATGTCCGCAGCTGTGACCACAAATGTTGTACATGGGGACATTCCCAAAACAAATGTTTTAGACTTTCAACATACATAGAACAAAAATGGCACAAACTGCTATTAATTAAGTTACAGCGATAACGTAATTTATTTGCTCCAATAATTCTCATTAAGTATTTGTATTGGAAATTACGCAATACGGAATCTATAGTACAGTTGAAATGTAACCTGTACATTTGTTTCCAATTTAGCTTAGTATCCGGAAATTCATGTATCCATCTTTACTCAGCTTTCATATCTTTCATTTGTGTTTTGTCTGTTTGCATCGTGCATAGTATTTTATTAACCTATTTGCAATTCTGTAATTTTGACTTAAGTGTTTCTGAAGGTTGTTTCGCGTTGATGTGTTCTGTATGACTGTATCCTTCAACAGTGGACTTATACTAATAAATATAACATGTTTTTGAACCAATACAAAAAATGTTTCTGAAAGTTATATTGAATAATGTTAATAAAATAAACGTACATGTATTAACGACGGCAGATATCTGGGAGTATGAAGTGGGGTATACAATTAAATAAAAGAAAATACAGCATTGTGTTGGTTTCGAACCCACAACAGTCAAAGTTGATTAATTAAACAAAAAGGTAATAACAGTAACCACTACGCTATATGCATCAGATACGAAATGTATTTATTTGTCACATAATGATATAGGTACACGTATATATAACACTGCTTGTATTCTAAAATCAGATAATGAAACACAGGTGCATTGATATCGATTAATATCAACTTGCTCATGCATGCATTTCCAATGAGCACTTGACGTATGTTGGTGTGATATATATACGATTTCGAGTGCCTGTGCTCACTATTTTCATTTTCAGCAAATACGTAACAACACAATTCAGAATATGCCAGAACATTATTTGAATATATTTCGGGCAAACATTGGTGACATGCATGCTACATCGTCATGCTAATGTCAGTTTTGCATTTTTAACACACATACTTCAACTATTGTGGTTCAATATGGATTCCATATTATTTTCTCAGACTATTCCATTTGTCAGACAGGGGTATCATGATTGTTTTTAGAACTAAGAAATTAACAAACGGTACAGAGCCTGATAAGACGGCTTCGTTACGAGCCGGTTCAAATGGGTCTACACCCCGTTTGGACATATTATGATAGATGTCTGTATATCTTAACTATACTCCAGTTGGCCCGAAATGAAACACAAACACATACTTATATCTGCTGTTTGCGATCTTTACTGCATGAGTCGAGATGGACAGTACACAACCCACATTGGTCCCTGCGGTAAAACTAGAGACAAACCTCTAGGGCCAAATCCACTCTGGACCCACAAATCTGTACATGGACAATAACATACATTACATTTACATATCTGATCATATCACTCATATGAGAAAATTGCCTGTTTATGCAGTGACTGCTATCGCAAGAATGACGATACACGCCTTATAGCCCGCACACCACGTGCTAACAACCATTCCTACTCGCTGCACGTGCTACATTTCCGTGTATTGAAGAAAACATTTTTCCGCTACCTGCATGCTTGAGCGCACCGCGGAAAACTATTAATATATAGTGTTGATTTTAGGGTTAATGGTGTGTAACGGCCTGTCGACAGCTAATGTTTTTGAGGCCAGGTTAACGGGGTCGAATCCCATATTGCACCTGCATCTAGCCTATGCGTGGGAATGCCAAAATCATAACTGAATATTGACAGAAAAATATATATATTCACTCCTGAAATTATAATAACCTGCTCTGCTGTCATAGTGTATACTGTTTTGTCGTTTTTTTTGTGAATTTTTGATACATTTTTTGAACCAAGGTTTTTTTTTTATGTATAAACTAAATAAAACAAAACTGGGCTTGGTTCCATTTTTTTTTTAGATAAGCTATATGGCCGCCATCTTGAAATTCAAAATGGCCACCATTGAAATTTATATTTCAAGGTCAAAGTCATTATGTGTGGTGTCTTTTGCAGCGGAAAACACATTATTATGGACAAGAAGTATTGACAGAATGAGTTCAATACATTTTGAGATACCAGCCATTTTGGTTTTCAAAATTGGAAATCCAATATATATTTTACATTTTTGAATGTCATGGTAAGATTTTGTATATTTTCCTTCTGGTTATGCTCGTATTTCTTTGAACACAGTCAGCTGATATTATTTCTAACCGGTGTTGTGCTACGAGTAATCTTTATCTTCAAAATGGCCACCGAAACTAAGTGTGTTGTGTATATTGCCACATCAAAGAGTTTGTACACATACTAGTATTTCTGTGGCTGTAGTTATGTTCTTTCAAATTATATTTGTATTGGAACATGTGCGTCTGATTAAAACACATCTATATACAACATATAATAAAACTGAAGTTTTTTTAAAAGCCGCATGGCCGCCATTTTGAATTTCAAAATGGCCGCGTTTGAAATTAATTTATGTTTAACGTCAACGTTATATGTGGTGTTTTGTATTACTATTTATTATGGATGAAAAATATTGGCATAATTATTTCAGTGCATTTTAAAATGGCGACCATATTATTTTTAAAATGGCCGCCATTTGAACTTGATAGTCTAATACTTACTACACATGTTTAATGCAGTGGTCATATTGTGTATGTTTCTTCTGCTTATACTCATAACACAATGAATACAAACTGTCTAGAGTATTCCTAACTAGTACTGTAGACACCATTATCTTCAAAATGGCCGCTGGAAATAAGTGTGTCACATACATTGCCACTTCAAGGATTTACATTTATTACGTATTGTTGTATTACGTATTTACAGGTACATGTATCTCGTATCACGTAGTGTTGTGGCTTATAGTTATGTGTCTGCTTTCCTTTAAAATAAGAAGATGAAAATATTGCAAATCACCCATTTTGTCCAATAAAGTGTATATTATGGTATTGATTATTGCATTGCAAAGGTAAATACTCATATTCTCCATTGCTTGACGAGAAAACGTCTGTTGCGGCTATATGATGAACCATCTGCAGTCTATAAGAACTGGCATCGCGCTAGCAGATTCCAACTGGTCTCAACAGTTTGCTGTATTTTATGGAGTCCAACTTGGTCGCCAATGTTTAGCTCTTTTAATTTTAAAGCTAATATGCTTTTATCATAGCGTTTCTTGCTATGTTGATGACTGGATCTGATCTTATCACAAATCGAAACCTGTATTGGAAATACCTGCTCACAAGTGGTCAGTAAACTGGATAGGAGCCGAATGTCCCATCAATAACTGTGCAGGTGACCATTCCGTGCCAGTTATGGGAGTTTCGATATTCCAGTATACCAACATATTGGTATGTACTTCTTTTGTTTTTGCGAAACTGTGTTTCATAATGATTACTGTTCGCTCAGCTAACCCACTGGACCTTGGCTACACATAGCATGTGACATTAACGAAATCCCATTCTTTTGCAAAATCAGCAAATCCCTGGTAGACAAGTTTCTGACTTCATTTGACGCATTTGTACTTGGAACGCTATGCTTACTGTAAATCCCTTTCAACTGTCCAATGGCCATTTTGGATTTCATGCTGTGTGCCTGTTGTTGCTAACAGCTACCAGCAATTCCTTTTCATTTCACGTGGACGTGTTTGTAGCAACAGTTTGTCATGGGTGGCCTGGTACATAGTGTGATATCAGAGTTTCTTTGGCATTTCAGTTTCTATCTTCAATTGAACATCTTCCTACCATTTTACCAGAACATAATATCTTGCGCTCGTCTAAGACATGTCTGAATGCCGAGATGGCCATTGCGCAACATGCAACATTTTGGACTCGAGATGAGTCAGAATTACGTGTTAGATCCTTTCAATTTATCTCTGTAATCCCATAACGCCACTATTTTCTGTGGACATTGCTTTCTGAGATTGAGTTATCCCTTTTTTCTAACATAATCAATTGTGCATCTTACTCATTCAAGTTTCCAATTTCTTGCGACTCGTGATCACTGACAGGTACGTTGGCGAATACTACATGTGCCTGTAAATTCATACCCTTAACAAAGTTAGAATATATGTCTGTTACTGACTCGTGGGATAGCGTATCAGTAACTAGTATTTTTTTGCCCGAAAAGTGTTTCATTGACAGGCCATGTTGCTTCAGCAGTAGTAAAATATCCTGTAATATGTGACGACATGAATAGAGAATCTAGTTTATGGATATGAGAGGCAAGTGATCTAACTCCATGTGAGCAGTCAGTCCGTACATGTAACGAATCCGTTTCCGGCTAAATAACATGCCTCATTATTCATGTTCAATCAGAGCATATTAGTTTTCTGCGAGAATCAATGCTATGAAGAATTAGCTCTTGGTTTGCCCTTGTGGGATACCATAATTCAGTATCTCTGGTATTGTCAAGTCATAATATGACAATTTCAACGAGTGAAACGCAATTTGGACCATCAATGCATTGGTCATTTTTATATTGACACAGGCGTTGTGATCTCTTAAGACCTTATCGTAATCGTAAATAATGATAATGACCATACTGCCTCTTCAACGTTGCCATTTTTATTCTTTCCTGCATACAATTCTGTATTATGTATATAGTGTATTCAACCTCTCCAACAGTGTTTTGGCACTCAATCAGACATTTTACTCGCATTGTGAGTGTGATTGTGCCAGCACTGTCATTCAGGAACACCAACAAGATGGGGACTCTAATGTAGATGGTGATGAAACTGACTGAAAGCAGTGTATCCATAAATTAAGAAACTTTCTGCATACACACAGTGACCATTTTGAAATCTAACATACTTGCCATAAACAGTGACTTGAAAGTGACTAGTCATATATAATTTACTTTCAATAATGATTATAGTCCGGGGAGAAATCAGTCCAAATGTTTTGTGCATGATTATATCAGACTGATGATTTTCACGGCAGCCATTTTGAAAATTAGAATAAAATAGGAACAACCCATGTTTTCTTTGATGATACAAAGAATGTTGCAAAACCGTCAATATAACCTAGCTATAAATACACTTTACTAAAGACAGCACGTAGTGAAGACATAAGAAATATTATTTAGATAGAGGCCATTTTGAAAACAAAATGTCCGCTATGCCAGTTATCAGAACAAGTGGAACCAACGCCAGTTTTATTATTTTGAGTATGTAGATGGCAAATCCGAAAAAATAAATCCTATCTACATTAATAGTAGATATGAATATTACAATATATTGTATACGATTTCAGGGCGGCCATTTTTAAATATAAGATGGCCGCCATAGGGGTTGTTAAAAATGAAAATAACACTGGTGTTGTTGTTTGTGGTCAAAAGATGAGTATCACCAAAAAACGAATCAATCTTCTACCTGCATTAGAAGTGTATATATAATGAATATAGCATTTCAGGGCGACCATTTTGAAATCCAAGATGGCGGCCAAAGGAATTGTCGAAAAATATTAAACAAACCCCAGTTTTGTTATCCGTGGTCTAAAGATGACAAACAAACATTGGTTACAAGAATGTAGCAAAACAAAATGCAAAACTATATAACGGTATACAATATCAGGTCCTCACCACACGAAAGGCACTTAGCCCCACTATAGTCCGAGCTACAAGGCATCGAACCTTGTTTTGTTAGACATACACTGTTTTTTTTGCTGTTTCTACATGTGTTTGCCTCTCTGATTCCAAATCCGTTGAGTGCCACTTCGGAAACCTTGACATTTTTGTAGAAATCCAAGATGGCCGCATGTTTTCACCAAGATTTCTTATTTAGGCAAATATATGCTGCATTTCGGCATTTCGGTGATGTAATTTGTTAAATTATTAGCTTATGGGAACATTCAATATTTATGAAAAAATTTAATTGTATACGACACAAGCATTATCGGGAAAAAATCGAAATAGCCGCTGTTTTTTTAAGAAAATCTCTTTATTTCAGCTCACATTTATATTTGAGCATTTTAGCTGTTATTATGAGGGGTTGCGACACAACGACGTTGGATAGACAGGATATGGCAATTAACTTTATGAGCTCCCCTTTATTAAAGGCCAAATTACGATATATATATACACATATAGTTTGTAATATATATAATATGTCACATATTTGTTGATGTGCATATTAATCAATCGTGAAGTATGGTGCTTCTTTCCAATATACACACTTATATTGAATCTTGTGGTAACATAGAAGAAATGTGTATCAACATTCCTCTAGAAAGGCGAAAATCAAGATGGCCGCCATGAATAAGCAATTGTATAGAGTTTAAACTGATATTATGTAAATGTCAAGTTGGTATAATAATAGGTATAATTGGTATTACTTACTTAACTTAATCCTCTTCGTGCTGAGTAGCACATAAGGCCGACACCAAAGACCGCCATTCTATTATATCATACGCCCATGTCTGCACCTGGCCCCAGCTCCACCCTTTCTCTTTCATCTCCTTCTCTACTGATCTTCGCCAGGTCTCTTTTGGCCGTCCCCGTTTTCTCCTTCCAATGGGTGTCCACCGCATGGCAACTCTGGGAATGGCATCTTGATCCATCCGATTAACATGCCCAATCCAAAGCCATCGTCGGCGTTTAATTTCCAAAGATAGCGGAGTTGTGTCTGTTCGTCGATGGAGTTCTTGGTTGGAGATGGTGTTTGGCCAGAAGATCCTGAGGAGTCTGCGAAGACATCTCGTTTGGAAGAAGTCCAGCTTGTGAGACGTGGCTTGTGTCACTTTCCAGGACTCAGATCCATATAGGAGGAGTCCGAGGATGTTGCTCTTGAAAATCCTTAACTTGGTCTTGATACTGAGCTTAGAGGATTTCCAGATGTTCCTTAGCACCGCAAAAGCTCCTCTGGCTTTGGAAATTCTGTTGTTTACGGTCTTTTCTGAGTTTCCGTCGGTGAAAAGTTTGCTGCCGCGGTATACAAATTATTCTACGTCTTGAATGTTGTTGTTGTTGATCGTTACTGGTTGATCTGTTCCTGGATTCACTTTCATGAGTTTGGTCTTGTTGGCATTAATGCTGAGTCCAATCTGTTTCCCAAGTGTGTCCAGGGTGTCCGTCTTTGCCTGTATATCGCTGTGTCGTTGTGCAAGGAGAGCAATGTCATCAGCAAAGTCAAGGTCTTCTAGTGGTTCTGCGAAGGTCCACTGTAAGCCTCTACTGACGCCTTTTGTAGTCTCCTTCATTAGCCAATCAATACACAGGATGAAGAGTAGAGGAGATAACAGACATCCCTGCTTTACGCCAGTTTTGATTTGGAAACTGGGTGTCAGGTCTCTTGCCGCAAATGACTTGCGCACTGAAGTCGGTGTAGAGCATCTTGATGACGGAAATAATTTTGTCTGGAATCCCATAATGGGATAATATCTTCCACAAAGATAGTCTGTGTACACTATCAAATGCTTTGGCAAAGTCAATGAAATGAAATTGGCATATACTGTGGCATTCCATTCGTTGCTCTGCTCAATGATCTGACGTAGTGTGAAGATCTGGTCTGCACATGATCTGCCTCTTCTAAATCCTGCTTGGTGTTTACGCATCAGCTGGTCAACAGCGGTAGTTCGTCTGTTGAGAATGATTCTGAACAGGATCTTGCTTTTCACTGACAGTAGCATGATTCCTCTCCAGTTATTGTAGTCATTGAGATCCCCTTTCTTCGGGAGTTTGACAATCAGTCCAACTTTCCATGGGCTTGGTACCATTTCAGAATTCCAAATCTCCTGCAGGATCGTTGTGAGTACGGTGGGGGTTATTTAATCCTCTGCCTTTAGCATTTCTATGTGTACTCTATCAATCCCGGGTGCTTTCCAACTGTTTTGCTGGCTGATGGCTCATCTGGTTTCTTCCACCTTTGGCGGCTCTGTGTCTATATCGATAGTGGTTTCTGCTGGTAAGATGTTGGCTTCTGTCGTTGGATCCTCCCTGTTGAGTACTTTCTCAAAGTGGTCCTTCCAACATCTTAGCTTTTTCTCATCGTTTGTTACAATCCCTCCTTGTTGATCTCTCACTGGTGTGCCTGTGGACTTGAATCCTCCTGTCAGTGTCTTGGAAATCTTGTACAGTGTCCCCATGTCCTGCCGTTCAGCTGCCATCTCTGTTTCTGTCGCCAGCTTGTCAATGTAGTTCCGCTTGTCCACCTTCGCTCCATGTTTGACCTCCTTGTCTAGGGATGCACATGTGGTCTTGAGTTGCCCTTTTAGCCGCTCTGACCTAGCCTGGAGTAGCTTCCGTTTGACCTCCTTCCTCTCATCTATCTTTTGCCACGTTCGCCTAGATATCCACTCTTCCTTCTTCCTTTTTCTGGTCCCTAGAACTTTCTCTCCAGCTTCCAGTTAATTGGTATTACAGTACAGTTATCCATGTAACTATCATTTTCAAGCAGTCAGAAGAGCAGAACAACCGGGCTGTGGGTTGACTGTCTTGTCAGACCTGTGTTGTTCATGCTTGCCTTTGTGAGGTCAGATCACGAGGAATATTGGCCGCTTCATCTGTCATCGGTTGGGAAAATGCTACCTTACTTCGTTGCATGCGGCCATGTGAATTATGCTCGCTACACATTTTATTACATACGTAGTATGTAGCGAATTCATTACGAAGTTCTGAAACAATTGATGAAGGGCGAACAAGTGTTGCACCACCAAGATGGCATTTGGAACGGTATCTGGTATGATCAATTCATTGAGAGTACCTACATGAGATATGGCAAAGGACCATCCGGCATTATTGGCTCCACACTGAATGAATCAACTCTTGCCATCTGGGCCCTCTCTCTCAGCATCTTTGGTAAACTGAAGAGTGACATAGAGGTAATGAAGGAAGGTGCCACGCACACAGCGATCACTTTTCAAAAGGAGGAGCAGGCTACTCGAATCCAAGCAGATTCCGCTGAACGAGAGAAAATATGCATATACAGTATTTGACAACAGTAGACACCTAACATGCATTGTAAACATATTTATAGGACAGGTCATTGAAGACTAAGCCGTAAATGCTGATGAAGCAATCACGATTGGAACTGATGAATGGATGGACTATGAACGTAAGTGGTCAACGAGCTTTAACAAAAAGCTGAAAAATAAAGTCAAGATTTCGCGTTTGAAACAAGACAAAATGCAAAACTTAATGAGAGCAATAATGTCGTTAACACCGAACTCGTATATGCATGAGTCATTGGGATCATGGCATCATTCAGGGAGATCATTTCCACTGCAAGCAAATCTGTTATTTTACGAGTTAGCTCCTTATCCGTATGCTCTGTTCGAAGAAGGTGATGATATGCAATCAACAAGCAAGTCAGCGCTGAAAAACAAGATAAAAGTATATTGCAGCCAACTAAACATGGATCGCCCTGCAGTTGTTATTCTGGACATGTGTGTTATTATGTGACCATCCCTTGACCATCATCACCTGCAACGGTATCCACATTTGTCAGTGCAGCTGCAAACAGTTATGCGTCAACTGCAGACATATAAAGTTCTGCACGTTGTCTGATAAATAATATACTAACAGCAGAGTCAGCATGCCGAATTACACTTTCAAAGGGATTCAGCCCTGTGTACCAGCTTACTAGAGAATCTCCAGTACCAAAACAAGCCAGTTACTGCAAATAAGGTGCTAATAATGAAGCTGATTGTGGATCACCTCTGTTCCATAATTGAAGTAGTGAGTGAGGACACGGATGTTCTTCTGATACTTTCCCATCACCTACTCGCAGGAACAAATGATATGCCACAGATAGTACAGTTCAATAATAGTCATATGCAAAAAGTCGGTATGTTATCGATGTCAACCACGTCGTGCGAACACAAGCGAAAATAATGCCAAACCTCATGGCAGTTCATGAATTGACAGGGTGTGACCGTGTGTCATACTTTGCCGGTATAGGAAAGGCCACTGTCTTGCGCAAACTGAGGCATATACAGCGACATAGAAACTAGGAGACCCAACAACTTCCATTGATGAGTTATCTGGATCATCTTGACCATATGTTGCCATACTTTATAGCCAGGAGACCGTTGAAACCGTACCACCGAAGCTGAACATCTATCATGCCTCGTGCCTCTGTCCGACCCACTGTACACGTGCATATTACCAAGCTGTCACGTGGAGAGGTGCTGCCATGTCTGCACCTCCAGCTCTGGATCCCACGATATGGATGGGAGAAGAAAGTATATATGATCCGTCATGTATGCCTCGAAGGGGAGCGGAGAGTGGTGTCTGATGAGGTTCTTAATGTGATCAGTGGATGTATTCAGGAACAGGTGCAAATCAATACTCTGCCGTTGTAATAAACATTAGCTCACATGCACAGAGGTCTGCAAGTGCAGGGGTGACGGTGCATGTGCAAATCCACTGAAAGTGTTATCTCATGAGGACATTGGTAATAGCGACAATGAAAATGACGATGTCAGAGGATGCTAACTGTGTTCATGTTATGTTCAACGAAACTTGCATACTGGTTAGATAACAAGATTTGAGAATATCATATGCCCATTCCATATAACTACCGGTTGCTAGACAATACAGAACTGTTGACATATATACATGTATATAATATATATGGGCCATAAATCTGAAAGAGCCAGGAATATTTTATTTTACACCAATCAACCGATCATTACCAGGTGACACACTCATTTAGCCAGATCATAGTTCTCATTATTTACTAGAGGTTAATTCGGTTGTTCAGTGACAGAATATCGATGAGCGCAAATCCTGATATGACGAAGATGGGCAGGTTGATCTGGGTCTAAACTGGCCTCAAGACATTGACTCTGGTTTTGTCAGATAATTACTCATACAGTATTATAATAGAAATCAGTTTGCCAACAGTTATCAATGTAACATGATATCCTGATGTGAAGCTACGTCACCTAAATAGATATCAACATGTATCACATTGTATATTATTTGTCGTCCATCTTGGATGTCATGCCTTTTTTTAGAGATCATGACATAGATCTCAGATTCACCATGTAAATTGTTTATAATTACAATTCCCATCTAGCCTCGTCAAATATATTATCGTTTTATATACTATTACTGATGAGAGCAATTACTATTCTACCTGCCTTATATCACATACTGATATTTGGCGGCCATGTTAGTTTTTGTATTTGATGTATATAATGTCGTGTTTGTATTTATTTTGTCAATGCGATTTGCTCTCCCAACATATCCCAGTTCCACAAATTAAATTGCGAAACATTTAATCTGATCGCATTTACGTATAATATTTTTTATTTTGGTGGCCATTTTGAATTTCTACAGAAGATAGAAATATCAAATTAATTAATAAATTTTACCTAGCCATTTCTGATGCTGAAAACAAATTATAGCATTTTAAATTATTAAAATAGAACATATGCATGCCAATATATGGCACATTGTTAAAAACTAGTGGCCATCTTGGTTTATGCATTTCTACAAAAATGCTCAAGGTTTCGAGAGTGGCACTCACCGGATTCGGATTCAGCGCATCAAAGACATATAGGAACTGCATAAAAACATTGTATATATAATAAAACAAGGTTGGACCACTTCTGCCTGGACTACTACCTGAAAGTAATGTGATTAGTTTTAATATTGCTATTGTTACACCGAAGTAGCAAGAAAGCCAACAATGTACCTGGGCCGTTTCACTAAACTTGGTACGACTAAGAAGTTCGTAAGAGTAAAACTAATATTTACAAGAAAGATAGAATTAGTATCCGGTTTGCGGCAATCTTTGATGTATTTGTTCTGACCTCCACAGAAACAAGGAAACTGGTGCGATTAATGAATCACGATAAATTGGGAAGTAAATTTATAGAAATCTTCACTAAACTTCGTAAGACTAAAATGTTCGTAAGGGCAAATTTAGGATCTTCTGGAAATTTCAATTGATGGATTTACATTTATTGAACATATGCTGCATATGCAGCCTATGCTCAATACATGTAAATCCAATAATTATGTAATGGAAAACATTGTTAATGTGAAATGTACAGATTATCAGAATGTTGCACATACGAACATTTTAGTCGTACGAAGTTTAGTGAAACAGTCCCCAGATGACCAAAGCAAGGATATTGGGATTCGTGTAAGGATGAACACATCGCTAAATTCACCTTTCACATGCTCCCAACCAACCACCCATAGTGTATCAGGTACCTCGCATTGACAGAAAACATACTACGTTACCTAGATACGAATATCCGGGTTAAAACGAATTGAAAACTGACGTTTCGTTGGTCGAACGGCATCACATGACGTTACCGAATGAAGTAATTGTAATAACGCCAAATAAACAAAGTATGAATTTGTTCAACGAAAACCATGCGTATTTCACCATCGGCTAGGATAAAACGTTAGCTGATAAATAGAATACCGTGCTAGTGTCTTTATTATCAAGTTTATGTGGCTCGGTTCGGAAACGGTAGGAATTCCTCGGCGATCCGAGGAATTCCTACACGATTCCTAGCCGTGCCTGATAAACTTGATATCACAAGACACTACACAGTTATTGTCAATTTATAAGGACATTACAGACGGTCATAGGCAAGGACACAGTAGAGGAGTTCACCAGGTCATGTCTTTTCGACGAATATGAAATGCGAATGGAATTCGAAAGCCAAAAGCGGGATATTAAAGGCAAGTCTCGACACAATGACAAGCCGTTCTTGATAAAGCTTCCGTCCACGCTGAAGGATATGTGGGAGCAAAAGACAGGAAAGAAAGTTAATGACATTCTTAATGAACAACCTGAATTGAAATATGTTAAATTTCATTTCGGGCGGCTTGTATTTGACGCTGATGTAATCCGGGACTACTACAGTGAAACCATATCAGAGATCATACGGTATATAACAGACGTACTGGGGGACGAAACACACACAGGAGTGACGATTGATTCACTCATATTGGTCGGTGGTTTTGCAGAATCCAGTATCGTCGTGGATGAAATCAGAAAAAGCATGAAACCTCGCGGGATACCTGTTGTCAGGCCGCAATGCGGGGAGTTGGCCGTCCTAAATGGTGCTGTCTTATTCGGTCAGATGGAGGGGATTTTGACGTCACGAATCCTACGATACACGTATGGCATCGGTATGATAATGGAGTACTGTCGGGAAACGCACAGCGACGACAAACGTTTCGAGGCTGATGGCAAACAGTTGGCACGTGACATATTCCGGAAACACGTGACGAGGGGCGACGAAGTGAAATTGGGCCAATGGATCTCCCTGAAGGAATACTACCCCGTCGACGAGAACCAGAAGACGTCGACCATATACGTATATACGTCAGACCAGAAAGATCCACGCTACACCACGGATGCTGGCTGCAAGTTCATGGGTAAATTCAATGTGCAATTTTCGGATCCCAAAATGTCAACTGTGGCTGGTAGCCCAAGACGCCAACAAAGTAAAGCTGTGGAAATTGCTATGAACTTTGGAGGAACGGAACTAAAAATTAAAGCTACCGATAAGCTGACGGGGAAAATATACAATACTTCTATCAACTTAATGTAAGTGTCGATACGGGTATGGTTACCATACACTCATTGTATACATATGATTGTTATAATTGAGACACGCCATGTGATTTTGTACCTTCAGACATCTACGTAAAAGACATTAAAAACGTTTACAAAATATACAATATTTTTTATAAATAAAGTCCAAAGTTGACAAAATCTTCAGGGTACATGTTGTCAACTGAAAATGTTGTCAACTTTTGACGCCATTTACGGAAATTATTATAACTTTTGTAAACGTATTTCATAAAATTATGTCCGAAGGTACAAACTCTCCTATGTGGCTGGGACTGGAGAAATGGGGCTTACGGAATTTGTGACCAGTGTAGCTCTTGATCATATAGCACACTCATGTAGACTGGTAACAATCTATATCGCTTGTTAGCAACATGACGTGTGTTTCATTGATGGAATGGCGAACAGTGCAGATCCTGACCAGACTGTGCGGATGCACAGGCTGATCTGGATCTACAGTGGTCACTAAAGCCATAAACCACATTTCTCCAGTTACAGCCACGTATGAACTTCTAATTATATAACTGTATTACGGTCCTATGGAAGCGTCCTGGTGCCAATGCTAAAATATATTTTATCTCCTAATTAGGACTTAGTAATTCCTAATTAGGATTTAAGATCTCCTAATTAGGACTTAATATCTCCTAATTAGGAGACAATAACTCCTAATTAGGAGATACTAAATCCTAATTATGATATAGTATGTCCTAATTAGGAGGTGACACTAGGTCCTAATTAGGAGATAGTATCTCCTAATTAGGAGATAGTTAGGAGATAAATATATTTTAGCATTGGCACTAGGACGCTTCCATACGGTCCCCAAAATGTGATAGGTAACTGTATGCTGAACAGGGCGAACGGCAAACAACAATGAACAATACCCTATCAGCATGATCAGTGATGAACGTATTGTTAAAAACCAAGTGACTCTAATTTTTATAACTTGTGTTGAGCAGTTTTACATCGTGTAATAACATACACAAGTGAGTAGAATAACAAACAATAATATCGCTCTCGATTGGCTATACCTCTTGGTTACTTGGTTACTTGGTTCTTTAGTCGCTTGGTCCGTTAGGCGCGACTCTCAATTTCTTCTTGAAAGTATCTCCACTGGGTGCAGAAACTGTGTCTTCGTGAAGTTTATTCCACGAAGAGACTACCCGATTAGAAAAGAAGTTTTTCCTAATATCTGAATGGAAGCTAACCTTGCGTAGTTTAAACTGATGTACTTTCTTAACCCGGATGTACGTACGTACGTCAATGTGCCGACTACTTATATCGCGCTGTCCGCAAGCGGGCGTGACAAAAAACTAGCACACATTTAGAATCAAAGCTTTTAAAACAAACATCTACATGTAAGTCATTTCACCTTGATCTTAAACGCAGGGGCCGCATGGTTGGGCTATATATCACTCTCGATTGGCATAGCCAATCTACAAAGGGGCATAACTCAATGGAAAAAGAAATATCAGTAATATTTATGGATAGACCCCTCAAACACGTTTAATGTAAATTAATTAACTTTCTTAACCCGGATGTACGTACGTACGTCAATTTGCCGACTACTTATATCGCGCTGTCCGCAAGCGGGCGTGACAAAAAACTAGCACACATTTAGAAACAAAGCTTTTAAAACAAACATCTAAGTCATTTCACCTTGATCTTAAACGCAGGGGCCGCATGGTTGGGCTATATCATGGAATAATGATAACGATAGTGACACATACGTATCACATAGGGTTGCAGAGATATAACAGATAGAAATTTGCGTCACAGTTTTTGCTAAGTAATTTGACATTGACTTTGAACTCAGAGGCCGCATGAGTCGGGTATAGAATGCAAACATGGATGATAACAATTGAGTAATCCGACTTTAGGTTGCAACAAAAATATAACAGAGAAGCAAAGTTTGTAAAAAAATAACACAAATTTATAAACTTTCACGCACATAGGACGGACGGACGGACGGACGGACGGACGGACGTTCCTACATGACACTCATTGGTACAGGTGGTACAGTGCGCCTTTGCGTATAGAAACAGGACGATACGAGAATATTGCAGAAGGCGAACGTGTCTGCCCCTTTTGTCAGTGAGATTGAGGATGAGTCGCATGCTCTTTTCAAGTGCAGTACGTATGACGATATCAGACGAGATTTGATGATTACTGCATGTAACGTATGTCCGGATTTTCAAACTTTCACGGATACCGATAAGTTGAAATTAATATTTTCCGACACACGACTGATAAGAATAAGTGCCAAAACCTGTAAAATATTTTACAAAGAATTAACACTATATAGTATAAGTAGAATGCTCTCATTCCATAGATTACTATTCTTAATGTTAACTAATTCAAGTTCTTATTTTATTACGTTAACCATATATATCCCTCTTATGCCCGGTGGCACATCTACTGCTTGAGTTGATTGTGTTTATCGACAACACGAGTATATATGCATGTTCAGGCATAGACATATATATGTGTATATATAGTCCGGAGTGTGTATGCATTTAGCTCCATATTACGCAACAAGTATTGTGATACGGAAGTACATGTCGACTGTCTTATATCCTCTTCCATTGTTTTAGAAACCGTGTTGATTATGAGCTTTAGAATTGTACATATGTTATTTTAAACGGTGCTGTTATAAGTGGAAGTGAGTGAGTCGTCTCTTATAAATATATATCGAATGGCAACTGCGCATGTATACTGTATAACTGATACGCATGTTAGTGTGTACAGTTGATGAGACGTAAGCAAAGAAATAAACTAAACTTCATTGTGTTCAAACAAAGGAATGACCGCCTAAGAAAGAAGAAAGTTTTTGCTTAAGTGGTTACGAAATAAGTCGCATTGTTTTCTTTTGTCTTAGGCCACACGTCCAACCCCCGAACGTGTATTAGGGCGGACGGACAGTGGTATACCAAAATACGTCCCTTTGTACAAACGGACGTATAACCAAAATAACACGCTGTTCGTGTAACAACGCATTCACTAGGATCATCTTGACAATAGTATGTATCGGTGTTGCTATTCGGGGGTGGGGGGGGGGGGGGTGTCGTTTCACTAAACTTCGTACGACTAAAATGTTCGTAAGTGCAACTTTAGGATCGTCTGGAAATTTCAATTGATGGATTTAAATTTATTGAGCATAGGCTGCATATGCGACCTATGCTCAATAAATGTCAATCCAATAACTGTTTACAAGAAAACATTGGTAATGTGAAATTTACAGACTATCATAATTTTGCATTTTAGTCATACGAAGTTTAGTGAAACGGGCCCCAGATTCATACAATATTAGTATGTCATTATGTGAAAACATATTGTTTAATACATGTAAAGATTGAATATAATTAATTTATATTTAATGAACAAGCCAATGGTCAATGACCTGTAAACTTAAGTCATACATACTCTACAGCAAGCCTAAAACTGATATGTATATAGTGTATTATACAGATAGTTTCCTATAACTCATGCCAAATACATATTTAAAGCATGTGTGATACTTGTGAAATACATATACATGTATTATATTTACTTAGTAGTAGTATAATTTATTATAGTGACACATGTCAACAACCATACATACACGTATATAAAGTTTATAACAACATACTCTTACCTCTCAAAATAACGATTTGTATGTGTTTATATCATAAACACATACAAACCGTTATGTTGAGAGGTAAGATTATGTTGTTAGCACCCAGCCATATGAATGGCTTATGCATCACTTAATCACTTGTATAAGTAATGACAAATAATAATATGACTTATAAGTTAACACAGTTCATCTCAGGCACAGTGTGCGGCAACTCCAGTGCTTGTCGGCAACTCCAGTGCTTGTCTCTATGGGTTGTGTACTGTATTTGCCCTAGGATACATCCATACTTTATTGATCACATGCCTGTGTCCACACCGACTGTAGATGGACTAAGCCCACTTCTTACATTTGTATACACATGTATGGCTTTGCCATTGCTACATCTGAATAATATGAGGACAATTTTAATGGCAGCTTAAGTATATATTATTATATTTCATTCCCTCGTATGTGATTGAAACACTTTTTGCCTAGAACATTTGCTAATTGATAAAGTATTACCAATGTTTAACAAAGCTTAGACGTTGTGCGTTCAAATGATATTATGCCTATAAACTAGGACTAATGAGTGCATGTATGGTCCCTGCTATAAATAAACTATTATAGTATATTACGAGGCCAAGGTCAAACGCCCGACCAATCATCATCTGTGGTGAAGTATCTGTACACATACTTATGTAAATTCTATCACTGACCCGGTACAATAAATTTGCTAATATGGGAGCGTTTTTTTTTTTTTTTTTTTTTTTTTTTTTTATCTTATATTTAAGGGTAGGAATTGGCTCGAGGACCTTCCAAACCCGGGCATTTGAGCCCAAAAATGACAGGCCAATAACCGTTGGCCCGTTTGTTTCCGAATTTACTGATATCTGCCATACAGTCGAAATATGTGCATTAAATGAATGAGGCAATGAGGCGGTTAATTTAACCTAGCTAGTTCATTCTCCTATCGCATGAAGCCGGTATGTAAGACCGTAAAAAAGGCTGAGTGTGAGTGCATGTGATATATGGAGATTCAGCCGTAACAGTGTTATCCTATATAATGATGATATGTGACATATGTTTTCGGGCCCAACTGCTGTCGTTTCGCGGCTTATCGTTATATTTGCTATTATTCGAGTTCAGGTGCGGCGTTTATTTGTTACTATTTGGTTAGATAACAATGTGTTTCACACATTCTGAAGACGAAAGAAAAAGAGAAGATAATACGGGAGCGTGTAATACATGTTACTATTATAGTGGACTTGTGAACCAATCAGCTCTCGGTCATTGAATGTCAAACCACACTGACTTCGATTTGGTAGAAATCGACCTACTGTGTATTTATTTTGAGTGTGGAATTTTGCGATTTCCAATTTGTTTCTCTGCATAGCTCACACTGCGGGTCATGCACTAACTAGAAATCTTATTTGATAAGTAAAGGTTACTTATTATGCATCTCTAAACTGTAAACTGCAGTTGGTAGACAAATGCCATTTATAGCAAATATATATCTACATGCTGGTTCACTTGCCACTTTTCACCTACACGTATGTGACAAAGCTTTTTCTGGCGGGTGTAGTGTACCATGAGGACATGGGGCCGTGATTATTCTACCATGTGTTATTTTATTTAGTTGAGCTGATGCACTTTCATGAGGGGGCTTGGACTTTGTTCATTATAAATTATTTGTTCACGTGCATTCGTGACCTATGATGATCCAGATCTGACTCACATCTGTGTAGTCCGAAATGTATCACCACTGATCACATGCACGACCTGTGTTTTGGGTCAGATTATTACTATTATTATTATAGTAATAACCTACATTCACATATGCTCGGTTGAATAATTGATCATAGTTTGAATATTGCTCATTGAGTATCTATTATTAATGTTAATTTATTTTAGTAAACTGTGGACCCCGTCTAGTCTTCATGAGCTTTATAGATGTCACCTTGCTTAGTATGTATCATACATGCCTTGCTTGTTTCTTATTCCACCTGCGTGTGGACTAAAACTCTTTGCATAAATAAACTATTTGTTCTGCTCTAGTAAATGTGTCTAATTTCTCCCGATACGTGCAAACTGTGATTGCTCAACCGAACCCGAGGTGATAGTTCTAATGAGCGACCACAGCTTACACAACACGCTGGTAGACACGAAATTGTTAAAGATCACATGGACTGTACACGTGCATGATATGAAATGGGTTATGTTGATACTTTGTGTCTATTTTAATGTTGGAGGAAGTTCATATTGCATCTCTTATTGTCACATATTTTGTGTTTTAAAGCAAATTTTCATTTACATATTTTAAACAATTTCATGTCAGATACAGAGTTTTCAGACAGTCATCATTTCTCCAGGCTTACACAGATTTCGACTGCTCGCTCGGCCTTTTATATTTGAAATCTTGTGTTTGTGAATAACCAGTTTATTTATGTTTCGTCTATGTAATCGCAGAGACATAACGGCATATGTAACGCACACTATGATAATTATAATATTCATACATTGACAATTCCATACATGCGTGACATATATCGATCGATGTGTACAAATACTTAGCGCCATAACTTCTGCAAGGTGTGCATAAAGACAGTCGTTTTTATGCATATCGTTGTACAAGACGATCGTTTTCTCTGCGTTTTCCATTCGTATTCGGTTGTTTCCTTCGTTTGGAAACAACCTTCGACAATTCCTCAATGTAGGATAACTGTATTTATTAATATAATGATTACGCCCTATTACCGCCTTCCATGCCATAATGAGTTCGGATGGCTGACAGGGTATTTAGACAGCTAAATAATGTACAGGGGCGGAAATTAGTACATCACACGAAGTAGAATTATAGCAAGTTCCGAGCGGCGGAATGAGCATGTATGCGCCGCTTTCTGTGACTGGAAACGCATTGATGCGTACATTATGATTTAATATTAATATATTATGGTTAATATGATACTTTCGAGGATTAGTCATTAATATTATTTGATACTTTCCTTAATATACAACCGATTTTGATTAAATATGGCGCAGCAAACGCGTCTGCAAAAAAACAGTTCAAATAAGTGGATTTTTAAATGTGTTTTATTTTTTATAATTTGTTCACTGTTTAATACGGAAGAAAATCAATATTACATTCGTAAAAGTAAAATACGCATTGAATTTGAAATCTGGGGGAATAATACTCTTTAGATACACAACTTATCTGGAGCCCTGCTTATGTATACATATTCAATGTATACGTATGTATGGCTGTGACTGGAGGCGTATGCAGCTCCTGATCAAATAGCACACTCCTGTAGCCGGATAACGATCTGTATTACTTGTTAGAAGCATGCCATGTGTTTTATTGATGGAATTCCGAACAGTGCAGATCCTGATCAGACTGTGCGGATACACAGGCTGATCTGGATATACACTGTTCACAAAACCAATAAGGCCCATTTCTCCAGTCACAGCCACATATAATATATATTTTTCAATCTCCAACGGTAGACTCATACAACTACATGACAATCGGTCATCACTTTATGAGTATTACTGTACATGTACAGTCACGACTTCGCACAATGAAAACGCACCGTCATATGAATGCGAACAAAACACACATATATGGGCTACAATGTATGTCATTTGATAATTTAACAATGGCGATCATACATATGTTAGTATATACCAGTGAGTTTGTAAATTCACTGGCTGTATGTCATATGTATCGCACAGGTTCTTGAATAACGGTTCATATGTCGGTGTTTTATGGGTTATTTCGGTATATCTGATGGTTTGGGTGCATTTTCAACAACATACAATCTACGTCACCTCCCCCGACTTACACGTATAACTAGAAGTACAATGTGTAGATAATGGGCGATTTATCTCGTGTGTAATGTTTGAGCAAATTAGTAGCTGCACAAAACTATGTGAATTACCCAAAACCAATGAAATACACCGAAATCTACTGAAATCCACCAACATACCCATATGACACCAAAATACTGACCATCTGTTCAAATACCTGCGATGTATCATATAATAAACACTTCATCCTCATCAATAGCGTACGCACCGTGGCGAATTATATCTGGTACGTCTGCTAGTGAGGATCTGGCATTTACCCGTGGTTGACGGCTAGCACCGGTGGATTCCTTTGTTTGTTTTGGTCGCCCGTCAGAATCTTCTTCTCGATTTTCAAACTCACGCTTCGGCGAACTGGACGGTTTATTGTTGAATATCGCTAATGATTGTATACCACTCTCCTTACTTGGTTTCAATGTCAAGCTATCAGTACTTCTCCCAAACCCATTTTGATCATTTGATGAAAACAATATGTCAGCACTTCCGAATCCGGTGACAATAGGTTCGAATCACCATCTATACCGTTTATCACCAATACATTTCCTGACGCAGCAACTGGGTGGATATACGCGTCGGCGGCGGGTGTCATTGGTGCATCCTTATCTTCCTCTACCCCCTCCTCCTCCTCCTCTCTAATCATCAAATCGTTTGCCTTTATGTAGGTGATAGCGTCATCCGTCGGCACACGAGTATTTGTACTTGAGCTGTCCCGTGTATAACCTTCTGCGGGATATGAGTCTGTGTTATGGGTGGTCTCCGTCCCAAACACGGCATCTCCGTCATCTCTGTATGTTGTGCGATGCGCGGTGGAATATATCTGAGTCGGTATCCATCGTTGGAAATGTGTAATGTGAGTCTGTGCTAGCTGCTGTGTTGGCGGCACTAGGGTACCGGAATCTGGGCGACGAATCGCGATTATTCCTATATACAACAGCTGGCGATGATTTGATAGGTTGCATAACATTGTAAGGTTGATTGGACGGTCGGCTATCGGACGACGGTCGAGATAACCCCGAGATGGACGGGCTGCCCCCAAATACTGGGACTCCGTGACCTGCACTGTGCAAACTCCGTGGACTGATAGTGTTACATTTCATTTTATACATGTAGTTGCAGGATTGATCGATTTCCGACCAAAGCATGATTTTTGTCGGACCTCATAGTTGGATATACAGTGCATTATTATTCAACTGCATGTAACAATTAGCTTTTATTTTTAAATTAGTGTAGTATATGAGTTGTTATAGGACATTGGTGTTATTATAATTGGGCAATTGGACTAACTTAACACACAGAAATGGGGGGGGGGGGAGCTCCTTTTGTTAGACTAAGCGACATGAAAGCCAGTATGTACATAATTACAGTGGAACCTCTCTAAACCACCGGACACTGCATTATAAAAAGTTGACTGTACTAGAAACACATGTCGTATTTCGTATTTGTGACCATGACTGGAGAGGTGCACAGGTATTCGACGTGTTTCGGCTTTCATCGGTATAACTCTATATATGAACAAGGCTTCTAACTTTGGTAGGACACGACCTCGTATCATAACAAAATAACATGTTTAAAAGTGTAATTTTCTATGCATTCTATGTATTTCTGAAGGATAACGATACTTCTCAAATGATCAGATGAACTTGCCACTACAATATTGACTTAAACACATTATTTCGTTTGCTATGGTACGAGGTTGTGTCCGACCTAGGAAAAGCAGCTGTAATTCGATATTATTTGCATAATTATTTTAGAACTATTCTAAAATGAACATATGCACTTTCTGCCAAAATATTCACATTAGCGTTAATAAAATCGCAGAGTTTATTATGATACGAGGTCGTGTCCGACCAAAGTTAGAAGCCTTGTTCATATATTATACTACTGCCGATGAAAGCCGAACACGCCAAATGCCTGTGGGGAAATGGGGCTTATGGTGTTTGCCACCGGTGTAGATCCAGATCAGCCTGTGTATCCACACAGTCTAATCAGGATCTGCACTGTTTGTCATTCCATTAATGATGAACACCAGGCACCTCCCAAGCAATACTATATTGTTATCGCGCTTCACGAGCGTGATATTTGATCAGGGGCTAAACTGGTCACAATCCCATAAGCCCCATATTTCTCCAATCACATCCACCCCATTTCAGAAATATTTATATAGTGGAACCTCTCTAAACCGGACACCCTGGGAGGTCCCCAGGGTGTCCGGTATGGAGATGTTCCACTGTAAATCAGATATAAGACCACTCCAATGCACATTTTCGTGCTTTTTGATCACGAACAGACAGTACCATCGGATATATATGACAGTGAAACTCATAAAGATATACACACGGGGGTTTACATTGTGTCCGGTTTAGAGAGGCTACACTGTATATTCATAATTCAAGCACAAAAATATTTACACAATTCCCTAACATTTGATTGGTCTGTAGCAAGTCTCTGTCCAAAATGTATATCCCAGTAAACTCCCATGCCGAACTACTTTCCGTAACCGTCAGGCGCAGTTAAAATAATTCTTAAGAAAACGGAAAATAAACACATTTTCTTCATGAATTTATTTCAAATGCTGGAATTATAAGGAATGAATGGCCTTTTTGTGGAATTTATCGGGATATAAAAACAAACTTGGAAAAGTCGCGGGAATACTGACGAGGCCTTCCGGCCTTCGTCCAGTATTCCCGCGACTTTTCAAAGTTTATACCCCGATAAATTCCACAAAAAGGCCATTCATTCCTATAATATTTCTGCATACTGTAATGTATAGCAATCCTACAAGGGTCAAATACAGTGTATGTATGCAGAGCTCCAGATAAGTTTTGTATCTAAAGTGTATTATACCCCCAGATTTCATATTTAATGCGTATTTTGCTTTTACAAATGTATTATTGATTTCCTTCCTTATTAAATAGGGAACAAAAGATGAAAACAATATAAACATATTTAAAAATTCACTTATTTGAGCAGCAAAAAGCAAACAGTTGCAGCTCAACTATGTAAAGTTCAACTTCATTACAGTATTTTCACTACTCACTGCGTATATTCACATTGGTTTAAGTATTTTGTACTCCCACTTTTAAGAATCAGTGCGTATTCAGCTAAGATAAGTGCGTAAAATACGGCAATACGCACCTAATCTGGAGCTCTGTGTATGGCTGCTTTCAGCACATATGATGTTGAACCTTGGTTCCAGCAGCATATACGATGTACCGTCACATGTGAGTAACGAGCGATGGATTGGTCACCATGTCCGGTCCAGCAGTAACCCTACCACCTCCGCCCTGATAGATAAAAGACACGGCTCTCTGAGCAGTCTTCCAATAAATTATTCGGACATTAAACATTTTACCAAAGATGAAGCAATAAACCAAATACTTATATATTTTAATACATGATCTGTTTGTGTGTTTGATACTTGTACATGTACATGTAACAAATCGAATAAAAAACTTGTCGCGTGACATGTGCATTCTTGTACATTCTGGAATCCGTATAATTGTATATTTGTGATGTGTGGTACTGTGTTGTATTGTTGTGCGTATTATTGGTTTCACATCCCTGTGATTCCACATACCTGTGGTTTCACACACCTGTGGTTTTTGCACACCTGTGGTTTGGCATGTACATATGTCATGTGCAATGTGCGTGTAATAAGGGGGCTTATGTTGTATTGGTGGAGATACGTTTATTGCGTGTCATTTTGCGGATTTTTAATATACGTCTATTTTATGAGCAATGTTTTACTGATGTCACGCCATATTTGCCACAGACTATGCATGTGTGTGGTAGAGAACTCGTTGACTGCGTGTGCTGGTTTCGCTAGGGAAAAGATACCTTTTAGTATTACGGATGTCCACTGTCCGTGCCAGCCGAGTTTGTCCGCGTGTCAGTGTTTCACCATATAAGGGACCTTCTGTAGGTGAAGCCAGTATACAGCGTAGACCATACCATGGTCTCCCTGTTATGTATGCTACGGGTTAGTGTTTCATCATAGCCTGGTACTGGCCAACACGATATATCAGATCCCATAATGGTGATGTTTTGTGTCGTGATATTTCCGTAAATGACCACGATATTTGAGTTTAGTATGTGCTACACTCTCATTTGAGTGTATAGCCGTAGGACCGTTATGGAGGGGTTTGGCTGGGCCAAGAAGCGACCTTCGCATTGTCGAGACCAGTCGAGTAGATTTCGGATTATGAGATCTGGGTCTATAGTGTGCAGATTTATGGTAGTGTGGGGTATACCATGTTGGATGGTATTTATTCCACGAGGGCTGTACACTGTTTGGTTGAATTTAAGGCGTGGGAACATATATTTATGCCAAATATAACCCACGGGTGACATGGCAAAGAAAAAGCCATGGTTTTGAGTATTTATGTGAGATGTCGTACGAGGGGTAGGCTATCCATTATTCCGTGCATGGTTTCACTGGTGCGTATATAGCGATGTCTCGCTATGTGTTGGCGGGACACATATTTTCTGGTTACAGAAAGACTAGTACTGTATTCACCAGTGACACGGAGGATTTTGGTAATGTACCTAGAACATTTTTATTTCAGCTGTGATTTGCCGTTGTTCGATCCCGTTTTAGTCCGTTGTGCATTCCTGTCTGTCTGTCTGTGCGTATTCGTCAGTAATTGGAGATTCATTTCATTTTTGTAGCCTCTTGAGAACGCTCCAGCGAGCCACATTGGACGTTTTGGTCCACTCGTTTGAGGGCAGACCCCAGTCAGTGCAGAGTGTCAGGTCGTCCGAGTGTCCGTACGTCTGTCTGGCGCAGTGTGTGTAGCAGCTCCGGGTACAGGCCTGTATAGAGCAGTGTGTGATAGCTACCTCGCGTTCAGCAGACAGTCACAGCCATAGTTTAGTGAAGTGAAACGCCATACACACATACATATCATTATACTACCACCGAGTTGAATGTCACCTAAGTGAAACTTTTCCCGCGTCTTAGCCAACGTGATAATCGCCATTTTGTATTATATCGGAACTTTACATCCGGTCTACCACTTCCGGTATTACAACCCATTGATTCACCATGGATACTTTACATCCGGTCTACCACATCCGGGTTGCTACAGTCGAGTGATACCATAGGAACTTTACATCTGGTCCACCATTTCCGGAGATAATACTACCTGTGGAACTTTACTTCCGGGAACCAGCTTCCGGAACATTATCGTTATTGACTATCATGTGATGTAACCACATCCGGCTTTGACTTTGACATTCATACTTTGGAAATATATTGCATAGGCAATACATATGTATACTTGATAGTGTATGGTAATACTCCTATCATGGCATATCATGGCTAAAGGATTGTAGTAAGACTACATATATTGTTTATGGATTAATCCACTTGAAGTTGGATTATAGCCATATTGTTGACTAGACCTCATATTGCGGGTGAGGCAGACCTTGGGACCTTGATACTCAGAGGTTACACTATCTATTGAGATACGCCAGCACTGGGGTAGCTCAGATGATTGTCATTTTGTCCTCCAATGTTCGTTATGCCATGTTATACTTGTATGTTATTTCACTTTGATTAGCGATCATCAAAGTACTTGTGCATTCATACTATTGTCACTACGGGACCATTGAGATACCACATACCGAGTTTATTCGTCTATAGCTTTTAAGTTGCGTTAAAAGTATAACAGTCGATTGGCTTACAACCTTGTAGTAATTGAATAGTGTCATGCACAGTACAGTGATGTTCGCATACAATGTATCATGTATTCCTGTGTGTTCCCCATGTAATATAGTGTACATATAAGTGATTAAGTGACTACGTGTACTTATCTACTCTGGCCTATCCCTTACACTTCAACTGCATTGTTACCACTTTTCGTTCGTCAGATCAAGCTATATTGGCCATAACGTCATAACAATTGAAGTATACTTGGTTCATATGATAATTGGGGGAGACAATTTGTCTCGATCATTCCTGACCTTGGTAATGACCTTGACAATGGTGTCAGAAGTGGGGTTTTGTTTCCTCTTTTTATAATCAGTTTCTTCAAAGCAGTTGAAGTAAGGAGGCTAGAATAGCTGTACCCCTAGCGTCGTCAAGATTCAATCTTGTATTTGTTTGCCTTGGGAGTTAATGTAAGATTGTAAGATGCACTCCAACACTTAGGCACTAATACATCACCACATACATGATTTGACTACCTAGGTACAGAAGTATAGAGTTGAGACGATCTGGTGAGATAGTGGATGTAAGGGTCATTGTAACTTTGGATTTGCTGAATAGTACCTCCCTGTGATGATGGCACAGCGGTGTTCTAGGTTACACTAGACACTTCTGCATCTGAGGCGAGATTACTACCACTATTATATTGTGTGAACAATACTATATCCCATGCCAGGTGTCTATAACCAGTCCCCAATATTTGTGTCCAGTACCATAGAGGGGGAATTGTAAATATACCATTACATTATACCATACATTACCGGATTGACTTACCGATTGAGAAACTTATACCGTCGTTAGGAGTAGAGACCGGATTGATTTACCTTAACCTTATAGACGTGAAGCAAGAGACTCGCACAAATCACCAAGTGATTTGAGTGCTAGAGACCTTGTGTACCGTCGGGTAAAGCGTGTAAATCGATAATCCGGAGTTGATTTGAGAGTGAGAATGTCGTCCATTAAGGAGCTAATGGACATAGGCAAAAGCTTAGGGCTAGCAGATTCAGAGTTAAGGGCCTTTGTAAAGGAAGAGCAGGAGAGAGAAAGACAGGAAAGACTAGAGGCTAGGCAGGCTGAGAAAGATAGGTTAGATGCTGAGCGGTTGGCTAAAGAGGTTGAGCGACAGGCTGAGAAAGATAGGTTAGATGCTGAGCGGTTGGCTAAAGAGGTTGAGCGACAGGCTGAGAAAGATAGGTTAGATGCTGAGCGGTTAGCTAAGGAGGTTGAGCGACAGGCTGAGAAAGATAGGTTAGATGCTGAGCAGTTAGCTAAGGAAGTTGAGCGACAGATGGAGAAAGATAGATTAGATGCTGCGCGGTTAGATAAGGAAGCACATCGGTTAGCCAATGAAGCACAGTTAGATCTAGAATTTAAATTGCGAGAACTCGACACTAAGCATCAGGTAGAAATAGCAAAAGTAGAAAGGGGTGGAGTAGTAGATGAAGATAGACATGATAGGGACTATGGCAGAGCATTCGGTCCGAAGCTGCCACATTTTGATCAGAATAATGACAACATGGATAGCTACTTAGCTAGATTTGAGAGGTACGCAGCAATTCAAAGGTGGGGTAGAGATAAGTGGTCACTACACTTGAGTGCTTTATTGAAGGGCAAGGCATTAGATGTATTCTAGACTACCTATTGATGATGCTCTTGACTATGATAAGTTTAAATCCGCATTGTTGAAATGTTTTGATCTAACGGAAGATGGGTTTCAGACGCATGTTCAAAAACACCAAACCTGATCACAGTGAATCATTTGTGCAATATGTCAGTCGGTCAAAGAACTATTTAGATAGATGGTTTGAGTTAGGTAAGGTGAATAGAACATATGAAGGAGTACTAGACTACATGATCAGAGATCAGATGTTAAGTATATGCAGTCGTGAGCTCTACTTATTTCTCAAAGAGAAAACATTTGACTCGATAGATCAGATGGCGGTTCATGCAGATTACTTTGCAGAAGCTAGAGGAGGTAGCAAGTGTGTAGTTCAGAGGAACAGTACTAGCAACAGAACTGAGTACAGGTCAGTAGATAACCAGAGGCGCAAGGTAAGTAGTGCGGATAATCGATCTAGAGATAGGAGTCGAGATAGGGACAGATATCAGAATAGAGACCACAATAGAAGCCCAAGTAGGGGTAGTTATGATAGAAGCCCGAGTAGAGGTAGTTATGACAGAAGTACCAGCAGGAACGCTATGGATAGGCATCGCGGACATGTTACCATTGTGGCAAAGAAGGTCACATGTCCTACGATTGTCCTAAGCGTGACCGGTCCTCAGCTTACAAAGCAGCAGCAGTCGAGGAAGAGAAATATGTAAGTTTTGCAGATAAAGAACAGAGAGGTCGGTACAGAGGTAGAAATAGAGGTAGAAGTGGAAGGCACACTAGAGGCAGAGGTAGAGGTAGATGGCAAAACACGGAACAACCAGGGGAAAACCAAGGAAATTTCTGTGTGGTTGATACCGACACCACTATTGTATGTTCAGGTAGCGAGATACAGCCGGAGTTGATTAACGGATGTAGATTTGGTATGGATAGGCTACCCGTAGCAGAGGGCACTTTAAATGGGGAAAAGGTCACAGTAATGCGAGATACTGGGTGTACCGGGGTGGTCCGTCAGGGAAAAACTTAGTACAACCAGATCAGTTTTTAAGCAAAGTTTCAACATGCATGCTGGTAAATAGGAGCAAAATGAGTGGAATTCCTACCGCCCGGGTAGATCTAGATACACCTTTTTTCAAAGGTCAGGTAGAAGCCCTTTGCATGACAGATACAATGTATGATGTTTTACCATAGGTAATGTAGACGGGTCAGAGTTACCGGTGATATCCGATTTTAGAGGCGCTAAATCGTGCGCAGTTGAAACTAGGTCACAAACGACAGCCCGAGACGAATCATATAAGACCCTCAAAGAACCTACGCAATCGCGAACGTATCACGCGATGAATTCAAAGAGGCACAGGCACATGACGTCACATTGACGTCAGTTCGAAATAATGCAAAAGACGGAACGGTAACGGTCAAGTAAGAACGGAAACAAATCGAAATTCGCATACCGAAAAGACTTGTTGTATCGTAATTTCGAATCGATAGGGTCAGGTAGGATGTACCATCAGCTGGTAGTCCCAAAAACACTTAGGACTACCGTGATGAAATGTGGCACATGAATCAATCATTGGCGGGGGGGGCCATTTAGGGTTAAGAAGACAAACTGATCGAGTGTTATCAGAATTTTATTGGCCAGGCGTGGGCAGTGACATTACACGGTTTTGTAGGTCTTGTGACATATGTCAAAAGACTGTGTCAAAGGGAGGGACATCACCAAGGTTCCGTTAGGAACTATGCCGTTGATAGACACTCCGTTCAAACGAGTCGCAATTGATATTGTAGGGCCAATTTTTCCAGCTACCGATCGGAAGAATCGTTACATACTAACGTTAGTTGATTATGCAACTAGGTACCCAGAAGCGGTACCACTACCAGGCATCGAGGCCGAACGAGTCGCGGAAGCTCTCGTGGATATGTTCAGTAGACTGGGTATCCCCGAGGAGATGCTCACCGATAGGGGTAGTCAATTTACGTCGGCAGTCATGGAGGAAGTTAGTAGATTGTTATCGCTGAGACAATTAACCACGACACCGTACCACCCACAGTGTAACGGTCTCGTGGAACGGTTCAATGGTACGTTAAAAGCAAATGCTTCGTAGAATGGCAAGCGAACGTCCAAAGATTGGGACAAATACATTAACGCGCTCTTATTCGCGTATCGCGAAGTCCCTCAAGAAAGTTTGGCTTTCTCACCGTTTGAACTATTGTACGGAAGGACCGTTCGGGGTCCGATGAGCATACTAAGAGATCTGTGGTCCGAGAAGGACATAGAGGACAACGTCAAAACGACGTATCAGTACGTCCTCGACTTGCGCGAACGGCTCGAGAAAACGTGCGAAATCGCGCATGAGAACTTGAAGAGTGCGTCCAAAAAGTACGCAAAGTACTACAACCGTAAGACTCGTAGTAGGCAGTATGCAGTGGCAGATCAGGTACTTGTACACTACCGACAGACAACAACAAATTGCTTCTTAGGTGGAAGGGACCATACCCCATAACAGAGGTAGTTAATGAGTGGGACTATAGAGTTGACATGGGAGGGAAGTTGAAAACCTTTCATGCAAACATGTTAAAGAGGTATGAGACTAGGCCTGAGCACCCGGGGAAGGGAATACTCGCTGTAATAAATGCGGCCGTGATAGAAGACACAGTAGAGGGGGATCCTAGTCCAAGTGGGTGTAGTGCCGAAGAAAACATGTTATGTCCCAGGGGATTAGAGTCCGATACGGAGAGCAAAGTTGACCTGTCGCCTGATTTAGGCAAGAAACAAAAGACGCAAGTCAAAGAGATCTTACGGGAATTCACCCATGTCCTGAGGGACGCACCAGGACACACCCATATAGAGAAACATGAGATAAAGTTGTCAACGCAAGACCCATTAAGAATTAGGGGGTACCCTATCCCATTTAAGGTCAGGGAAACAGTCAGCCAGGAAGTAGAGGAGATGCTGAAGCTAGGTGTCATAGAACCTTCAAAATCACCCTACTCATCCCCGTAATTCTGGTTAGGAAAAAGGACGGGGGGCTCCGATTCTGCATTAATTTCCGGCAACTTAACAAAGTCACTGTGTTTGATGCGGAACCAATGCCAAATATTGAAGAGATGTTCTCTAAGTTGGCGGGACATAACTACTTTTCAAAGCTGGACCTGAGTAAGGGCTACTGGCAGGTCCCATTGGATGAGAAATTCCAGGGAATATTCCGCTTTCGAGGCACCCAGGGTCTATTCCAGTTCAAGGTCATGCCCTTTGGAATGGTCACGGCACAGGCCACTTTATGTAGACTCATGAGGAAAGTATTAAAGGGGGTCCACAATGCAGACAGCTTTGTTGATGACATCTTGATATTCTCCCATACGTGGCAACAACACCTGGGAGCTCTGAGTGAAGTCCTCTCCCGATTGTCCGATGCCAATCTAACGGCAAAACCCTCCAAGTGCAGCATTGGGTACAGGCAACTTGAGTGCCTGGGACATACTATCAGCAGTAAGAAAGAACTAAGGGCCATCCCGAAAAGGTCCAGGCAGTTCATGAAGCTAATGTCCCTGAGACAAAGAAGGAGGTCAGGGCTTTCTTGGGTTAGCCGGGTTCTATAGGAAGTTCATGCCCAACTTCGCAGAGATAGCGAGCCAGCTAACTGACCTTACTAAGAAAGGTCAACCGAACAAGGTCAACTGGGGGGCACAACAGAAAGCTTTCGTTACCCTCAAGGGATTATTGACCAGGGACCCAGTTCTGAAACTGCCCGAACTAGACAAACCTTTCGTGCTCAGGACGGATGCTTCCGACATGGGGTTAGGGGCAATACTGTTGCAAGAGCAGGATGGTCCCACTTCCGATAGCGTATGCCAGCAAAAAGATGTTGCCAAGGGAACGCAATTATTCGGTAGTTGAGAAGGAGTGCCTGGCAGTCGTGTGGGGGGTCGAGAAGTTCCACCGTTATTTGTTTGGGGGGGAATTTAACCTAGAAACGGACCACCAACCGTTGGTTTACCTAAACAAAGCCAAGGTTGCAAATCCCGACTAATGAGGGTGGGCCTTGATACTGCAACCTTACCGAATGCGTATTGTTGCGATAAAAGGGGCCGACAATCTGGGGGCAGACTAACTGAGCAGGATATCGGGGTAGATTCAGCTGTGCCAACGTGTCTCGCGATTATGCACGAAAGTGTAAACACTTTTTGTTTAGGGGAGAGATATGTCGCGTGACACGTGCATTCTTGTACATTCTGGAATCCGTATAATTGTATATTTGTGATGTGTGGTACTGTGTTGTATTGTTGTGCGTATTATTGGTTTCACATCCCCTGTGATCCACATACCTGTGGTTTCACACACCTGTGGTTTTTGCACACCTGTGGGGTTTGGCATGTACATATGCCATGTGCAATGCGTGTAATAAGGGGGCTTATGTTGTATTGGTGGAGATACGTTTATGCGTGTCATTTTTGCGGATTTTTAATATACGTCTATTTTATGAGCAATGTTTTACTGATGTCACGCCATATTTGCCACAGACTATGCATGTGTGTGGTAGAGAACTCGTTGACTGCGTGTGCTGGTTTCGCTAGGGAAAAGATACCTTTTAGTATTACGGATGTCCACTGTCCGTGCCAGCCGAGTTTGTCCGCGTGTCAGTGTTTCACCATATAAGGGACCTTCTGTAGGTGAAGCCAGTATACAGCGCAGACCATACCATGGTCTGCCCTGTTAGTATGCTACGGGTTAGTGTTTCATCATAGCCTGGTACTGGCCAACACGGATATATCAGATCCCATAATGGTGATGTTTTGTGTCGTGATATTTCCGTAAATGACCACGATATTTGAGTTTAGTATGTGCTACACTCTCATTTGAGTGTATAGCCGTAGGACCGTTATGGAGGGTTTGGCGGGGCCAAGAAGCGACCTTCGCATTGTCGAGACCAGTCGAGTAGATTTCGGATTATGAGATCTGGGTCTATAGTGTGCAGATTTATGGTAGTGTGGGGGTATACCATGTTGGATGGTATTTATTCCACGAGGGCTGTACACTGGTTTGGTTGAATTTAAGGCGTGGGAACATATATTTATGCCAAATATAACCCACGGGTGACATGGCAAAAGCCATGGTTTTTGTAGTATTTATGTGAGATGTCGTACGAGGGGTAGGCATATCCATTATTCCGTGCATGGTTTCACTGGTGCGTATATAAGCGATGTCTCGCTATGTGTTGGCGGGACACATATTTTCTGGTTACAGAAGACTAGTACTGTATTCACCAGTGACACGGAGGATTTTGGTATGTACCTAGAACATTTTATTTCAGCTGTGATTTGCCGTTGTTCGATTCCCGTTTTAGTCCGTTGTGCATTCCTGTCTGTCTGTCTGTGCGTATTCGTCCAGTAATTGGAGATTCATTTCATTTTTGTAGCCTCTTGAGAACGCTCCAGCGAGCCACATTGGACGTTTTGGTCCACTCGTTTGAGGGCAGACCCCAGTCAGTGCAGAGTGTCAGGTCGTCCGAGTGTCCGTACGTCTGTCTGGCGCAGTGTGTGTAGCAGCTCCGGGTACAGGCCTGTATAGAGCAGTGTGTGATAGCTACCTCGCGTTCAGCAGACAGTCACAGCCATAGTTTAGTGAAGTGAAACGCCATACACACATATCATATCATTATACTACCACCGAGTTGAATGTCACCTAAGTGAAACTTTTCCCCGGCGTCTTAGCCAACGTGATAATCGCCATTTTGTATTATATCGGAACTTTACATCCGGTCTACCACTTCCGGTATTACAACCCATTGATTCACCATGGATACTTTACATCCGGTCTACCACATCCGGGTTGCTACAGTCGAGTGATACCATAGGAACTTTACATCTGGTCCACCATTTCCGGAGATAATACTACCTGTGGAACTTTACTTCCGGGAACCAGCTTCCGGAACATTATCGTTATTGACTATCATGTGATGTAACCACATCCGGCTTTGACTTTGACATTCATACTTTGGAAATATATTGCATAGGCAATACATATGTATACTTTGATAGTGTATGGTAATACTCCTATCATGGCATATCATGGCTAAAGGATTGTAGTAAGACTACATATATTGTTTATGGATTAATCCACTTGAAGTTGGATTATAGCCATATTGTTGACTAGACCTCATATTGCGGTGTGAGGCAGACCTTGGGACCTTGATACTCAGAGGTTACACTATCTATTGAGATACGCCAGCACTGGGGTAGCTCAGATGATTGTCATTTTGTCCTCCAATGTTCGTTATGCCATGTATACTTGTATGTTATTTCACTTTGATTAGCGATCATCAAAGTACTTGTGCATTCATACTATTGTCCACTACGGGACCATTGAGATACCACATACCGAGTTTATTCGTCTATAGCTTTTAAGTTGCGTTAAAAGTATAACAGTCGATTGGCTTACAACCTTGTAGTAATTGAATAGTGTCATGCACAGTACAGTGATGTTCGATATCAATGTATCATGTATTCCTGTGTGTTCCCCATGTAATATAGTGTACATTATAAGTGATAAGTGACTACGTGTACTTATCTACTCTGGCCTATCCCTTACACTTCAACTGCATTGTTACCACTTTTCGTTCGTCAGATCAAGCTATATTGGGCCATAACGTCATAACAATTGAAGTATACTTGGTTCATATGATAATTGGGGGAGACAATTTGTCTCGATCATTCCTGACCTTGGTAATGACCTTGACAATGGTGTCAGAAGTGGGGTTTTGTTTCCTCTTTTTATATCAGTTTCTTCAAAGCAGTTGAAGTAAGGAGGCTAGAATAGCTGTACCCCTAGCGTCGTCAAGATTCAATCTTGTATTTGTTTGCCTTGGGAGTTAATGTAAGATTGTAAGATGCACTCCAACACTTAGGCACTAATACATCACCACATACATGATTTGACTACCTAGGTACAGAAGTATAGAGTTGAGACGATCTGGTGAGATAGTGGATGTAAGGGTCATTGTAACTTTGGATTTGCTGAATAGTACCTCCCTGTGATGATGGCACAGCGGGTGTTCTAGGTTAGCACTAGACACTTCTGCATCTGAGGCGAGATTACTACCACTATTATATTGTGTATGAACAATACTATATCCTGCCAGGTGTCTATAACCAGTCCCCAATATTTGTGTCCAGTACCATAGAGGGGGAATTGTAAATATACCATTACATTATACCATACACATACCGGATTGACTTACCCGATTGAGAAACTTATACCGTCGTTAGGAGTAGAGACCGGATTGATTTACCTTAACCTTATAGACGTGAAGCAAGAGACTCGCACAAATCACCAAGTGATTTGAGTGCTAGAGACCTTGTGTACCGTCGGGTAAAGCGTGTAAATCGATAATCCGGAGTTGATTTGAGAGTGAGAATGTCGTCCATTAAGGAGCTAATGGACATAGGCAAAAGCTTAGGGCTAGCAGATTCAGAGTTAAGGGCCTTTGTAAAGGAAGAGCAGGAGAGAGAAAGACAGGAAAGACTAGAGGCTAGGCAGGCTGAGAAAGATAGGATTGCAGATGCTTGAGCGGTTGGCTAAAGAGGTTGAGCGACAAAGGCTGAGAAAGATAGGTTAGATGCTGAGCGGTTAGGTCAAAGAGGTTGAGCGCAGGCTAGAAAGATAGGGAGTGAGCGTTAGCTAAGGAGGTTGGCGGACAGGTGAGAAAGATAGGTTAGATGCTGAGCAGTTAGCTAAGGAAGTTGAAGCGACAGTTTATGGAGAAAGATAGATTAGATGCTGCGCGGTTAGATAAGGAAGCACATCGGTTAGCCAATGAAGACAGTTAGATCTAGGGAAATTTAAATTGCGAGAACTCGACATAAGCATCAGGTAGAAATAGCAAAAGTAGAAAGGGGTGGAGTAGTGATGAAGATAGACATGATAGGGACTATGGCAGAGCATTCGGTCCGAAGCTGCCACATTTTGATCAGAATAATGACAACATGGATAGCTACTTAGCTAGATTTGAGAGGTACGCAGCAATTCAAAGGTGGGGTAGAGATAAGTGGTCACTACACTTGAGTGCTTTATTGAAGGGCAAGGCATTTAGATGTATATTCTAGACTACCTATTGATGATGCTCTTGACTATGATAAGTTTAAATCCGCATTGTTGAAATGTTTTGATCTAACGGAAGATGGGTTCAGACGCATGTTCAAAAACACCAAACCTGATCACAGTGAATCATTTGTGCAATATGTCAGTCGGTCAAAGAACTATTTAGATAGATGGTTTGAGTTAGGTAAGGTGAATAGAACATATGAGGAGTACTAGACTACATGATCAGAGATCAGATGTTAAGTATATGCAGTCGTGAGCTCTACTTATTTCTCAAAGAGAAAACATTTGACTCGATAGATCAGATGGCGGTTCATGCAGATTACTTTGCAGAAGCTTAGAGGAGGTAGCAAGTGTGTAGTTCAGAGGAACAGTACTAGCAACAGAACTGAGTACAGGTCAGTAGATAACCAGAGGCGCAAGGTAAGTAGTGCGGATAATCGATCTAGAGATAGGAGTCGAGATAGGGACAGATATCAGAATAGAGACCACAATAGAAGCCCAAGTAGGGGAGGGGTAGTTATGATAGAAGCCCGAGTAGAGGTAGTTATGACAGAAGTACCAGCAGGAACGGCTATGATAGGCATCGCGGGACATGTTACCATTGTGGCAAAGAAGGTCACATGTCCTACGATTGTCCTAAGCGTGACCGGTCCTCAGCTTACAAAGCAGCAGCAGTCGAGGAAGAGAAATATGTAAGTTTTGCAGATAAAGAACAGAGAGGTCGGTACAGAGGTAGAAATAGAGGTAGAAGTGGAAGGCACACTAGAGGCAGAGGTAGAGGTAGATGGCAAAACACGGAACAACCAGGGGAAAACCAAGGAAATTTCTGTGTGGTTGATACCGACACCACTATTGTATGTTCAGGTAGCGAGATACAGCCGGAGTTGATTAACGGATGTACATTTGGTATGGATAGGCTACCCGTAGCAGAGGGCACTTTAAATGGGGAAAAGGTCACAGTAATGCGAGATACTGGGTGTACCGGGGTGGTCGTCAGGGAAAACTTAGTACAACCAGATCAGTTTTTAAGCAAAGTTTCAACATGCATGCTGGTAAATAGGAGCAAAATGAGTGGAATTCCTACCGCCCGGGTAGATCTAGATACACCTTTTTTCAAAGGTCAGGTAGAAGCCCTTTGCATGACAGATACAATGTATGATGTTACCATAGGTAATGTAGACGGGTCAGAGTTACCGGTGATATCCGATTTTAGAGGCGCTAAATCGTGCGCAGTTGAAACTAGGTCACAAACGACAGCCCGAGACGAATCATATAAGACCCTCAAAGAACCTACCGCAATCGCGAACGTATCACGCGATGAATTCAAAGAGGCGCAGGCACATGACGTCACATTGACGTCAGTTCGAAATAATGCAAAAGACGGAACGGTACGGTCAAGTAAGAACGGAAACAAATCGAAATTCGCATACCGAAAAGACTTGTTGTATCGTAATTTCGAATCGATAGGGTCAGGTAGGATGTACCATCAGCTGGTAGTCCCAAAAACACTTAGGACTACCGTGATGAAAGTGGCACATGAATCAATCATGGCGGGCCATTTAGGGGTTAAGAAGACAACTGATCGAGTGTTATCAGAATTTATTGGCCAGGCGTGGGCAGTGACATTACACGGTTTTGTAGGTCTTGTGACATATGTCAAAAGACTGTGTCAAAGGGACACATCACCAAGGTTCCGTTAGGAACTATGCCGTTGATAGACACTCCGTTCAAACGAGTCGCAATTGATATTGTAGGGCCAATTTTTCCAGCTACCGATCGGAAGAAATCGTTACATACTAACGTTAGTTGATTATGCAACTAGGTACCCAGAAGCGGTACCACTACCAGGCATCGAGGCCGAACGAGTCGCGGAAGCTCTCGTGGATATGTTCAGTAGACTGGGTATCCCCGAGGAGATGCTCACCGATAGGGGTAGTCAATTTACGTCGGCAGTCATGGAGGAAGTTAGTAGATTGTTATCGCTGAGACAATTAACCACGACACCGTACCACCCACAGTGTAACGGTCTCGTGGAACGGTTCAATGGTACGTTAAAGCAAATGCTTCGTAGAATGGCAAGCGAACGTCCCAAAGATTGGGACAAATACATTAACGCGCTCTTATTCGCGTATCGCGAAGTCCCTCAAGAAAGTTTGGCTTTCTCACCGTTTGAACTATTGTACGGAAGGACCGTTCGGGGTCCGATGAGCATACTAAGAGATCTGTGGTCCGAGAAGGACATAGAGGACAACGTCAAAACGACGTATCAGTACGTCCTCGACTTGCGCGAACGGCTCGAGAAAACGTGCGAAATCGCGCATGAGAAACTTGAAGAGTGCGTCCTAAAAAGTACGCAAAGTACTACAACCGTAAGACTCGTAGTAGGCAGTATGCAGTGGCAGATCAGGTACTTGTACTACTACCGACAGCACAACAACAAATTGCTTCTTAGGTGGAAGGGACCATACCCCATAACAGAGGTAGTTAATGAGTGGGACTATAGAGTTGACATGGGAGGGAAGTTGAAAACCTTTCATGCAAACATGTTAAAGAGGTATGAGACTAGGCCTGAGCACCGGGGAAGGGAATACTCGCTGTAATAAAATGCGGCCGTGATAGAAGACACAGTAGAGGGGGATCCTATCCCAAGTGGGTGTAGTGCCGAAGAAAACATGTTATGTCCCAGGGGATTAGAGTCCGATACGGAGAGCAAAGTTGACCTGTCGCCTGATTTAGGCAAGAAACAAAAGACGCAAGTCAAAGAGATCTTACGGGAATTCACCCATGTCCTGAGGGACGCACAGGACACACCATATAGAGAAACATGAGATAAAGTTGTCAACGCAAGACCCATTAAGAATTAGGGGGTACCCTATCCCATTTAAGGTCAGGGAAACAGTCAGCCAGGAAGTAGAGGAGATGCTGAAGCTAGGTGTCATAGAACCTTCAAAATCACCCTACTCATCCCCCGTAATTCTGGTTAGGAAAAAAGGACGGGGGGGCTCCGATTCTGCATTAATTTCCGGCAACTTAACAAAGTCACTGTGTTTGATGCGGAACCAATGCCAAATATTGAAGAGATGTTCTCTAAGTTGGCGGGACATAACTACTTTTCAAAGCTGGACCTGAGTAAGGGCTACTGGCAGGTCCCATTGGATGAGAATTCCAGGGAATATTCCGCTTTCGAGGCACCCCAGGGTCTATTCCAGTTCAAGGTCATGCCCTTTGGAATGGTCACGGCACAGGCCACTTTATGTAGACTCATGAGGAAAGTATTAAAGGGGGTCCACAATGCAGACAGCTTTGTTGATGACATCTTGATATTCTCCCATACGTGGCAACAACACCTGGGAGCTCTGAGTGAAGTCCTCTCCCGATTGTCCGATGCCAATCTAACGGCAAAACCCTCCAAGTGCAGCATTGGGTACAGGCAACTTGAGTGCCTGGGACATACTATCAGCAGTAAGAAAGAACTAAGAAGGGCCCATCCCGAAAAGGTCAAGGCAGTTCATGAAGCTAATGTCCCTGAGACAAAGAAGGAGGTCAGGGCTTTCTTGGGGTTAGCCGGGTTCTATAGGAAGTTCATGCCCAACTTCGCAGAGATAGCGAGCCAGCTAACTGACCTTACTAAGAAAGGTCAACCGAACAAGGTCAACTGGGGGGCACCCCAACAGAAAGCTTTCGTTACCCTCAAGGGATTATTGACCAGGGACCCAGTTCTGAAACTGCCCGAACTAGACAAACCTTTCGTGCTCAGGACGGATGCTTCCGACATGGGGTTAGGGGCAATACTGTTGCAAGAGCAGGATGGTATCCCACTTCCGATAGCGTATGCCAGCAAAAAGATGTTGCCAAGGGAACGCAATTATTCGGTAGTTGAGAAGGAGTGCCTGGCAGTCGTGTGGGGGGTCGAGAAGTTCCACCGTTATTTGTTTGGGGGGGAATTTAACCTAGAAACGGACCACCAACCGTTGGTTTACCTAAACAAAGCCAAGGTTGCAAATTCCCGACTAATGAGGTGGGCCTTGATACTGCAACCTTACCCGAATGCGTATTGTTGCGATAAAAGGGGCCGACAATCTGGGGGCAGACTAACTGAGCAGGATATCGGGGTAGATTCAGCTGTGCCAACGTGTCTCGATTATGCACGAAAGTGTAAACACTTTTTGTTTAGGGGGAGATATGTCGCGTGACACGTGCATTCTTGTACATTCTGGAATCCGTATAATTGTATATTTGTGATGTGTGGTACTGTGTTGTATTGTTGTGCGTATTATTGGTTTCACATCCCTGTGATTCCACATACCTGTGGTTTCACACACCTGTGGTTTTTGCACACCTGTGGTTTGGCATGTACATATGCCATGTGCAATGTGCGTGTAATAAGGGGGCTTATGTTGTATTGGTGGAGATACGTTTATGCGTGTCATTTTTGCGGATTTTTAATATACGTCTATTTTATGAGCAATGTTTTACTGATGTCACGCCATATTTGCCACAGACTATGCATGTGTGTGGTAGAGAACTCGTTGACTGCGTGTGCTGGTTTCGCTAGGGAAAAGATACCTTTTAGTATTACGGATGTCCACTGTCCGTGCCAGCCGAGTTTGTCCGCGTGTCAGTGTTTCACCATATAAGGGACCTTCTGTAGGTGAAGCCAGTATACAGCGCAGACCATACCATGGTCTGCCCTGTTATGTATGCTACGGTTAGTGTTTCATCATAGCCTGGTACTGGCCAACACGGATATATCAGATCCCATAATGGTGATGTTTTTGTGTCGTGATATTTCCGTAAATGACCACGATATTTGAGTTTAGTATGTGCTACACTCTCATTTGAGTGTATAGCCGTAGGACCGTTATGGAGGGGTTTGGTTTGGCGGGGCCAAGAAGCGACCTTCGCATTGTCGAGACCAGTCGAGTAGATTTCGGATTATGAGATCTGGGTCATAGTGTGCAGATTTATGGTAGTGTGGGGTATACCATGTTGGATGGTATTTATTCCACGAGGGCTGTACACTGGTTTGGTTGAATTTAAGGCGTGGGAACATATATTTATGCCAAATATAACCCACGGGTGACATGGCAAAAGCCATGGTTTTGTAGTATATTTATGTGAGATGTCGTACGAGGGGTAGGCATATCCATTATTCCGTGCATGGTTTCACTGGTGCGTATATAAGCGATGTCTCGCTATGTGTTGGCGGGACACATATTTTCTGGTTACAGAAGACTAGTACTGTATTCACCAGTGACACGGAGGATTTTGGTATGTACCTAGAACATTTTATTTCAGCTGTGATTTGCCGTTGTTCGATTCCCGTTTTAGTCCGTTGTGCATTCCTGTCTGTCTGTCTGTGCGTATTCGTCCAGTAATTGGAGATTCATTTCATTTTTGTAGCCTCTTGAGACGCTCCAGCGAGCAACATTGGACGTTTTGGTCCACTCGTTTGAGGGCAGACCCCAGTCAGTGCAGAGTGTCAGGTCGTCCGAGTGTCCGTACGTCTGTCTGGCGCAGTGTGTGTAGCAGCTCCGGGTACAGGCCTGTATAGAGCAGTGTGTGATAGCTACCTCGCGTTCAGCAGACAGTCACAGCCATAGTTTAGTGAAGTGAAACGCCATACACACATATCATATCATTATATACCACCGAGTTGAATGTCACCTAAGTGAAACTTTTACCCGGCGTCTTAGCCAACGTGATAATCGCCATTTTGTATTATATCGGAACTTTACATCCGGTCTACCACTTCCGGTATTACAACCCATTGATTCACCATGGATACTTTACATCCGGTCTACCACATCCGGGTTGCTACAGTCGAGTGATACCATAGGAACTTTACATCTGGTCCACCATTTCGGAGATAATACTACCTGTGGAACTTTACTTCCGGGAACCAGCTTCCGGAACATTATCGTATTGACTATCATGTGATGTAACCACATCCGGCTTTGACTTTGACATTCATACTTTGGAAATATATTGCATAGGCAATACATATGTATACTTTGATAGTGTATGGTAATACTCCTATCATGGCATATCATGGCTAAAGGATTGTAGTAAGACTACATATATTGTTTATGGATTAATCCACTTGAAGTTGGATTATAGCCATATTGTTGACTAGACCTCATATTGCGGGTGAGGCAGACCTTGGGACCTTGATACTCAGAGGTTACACTATCTATTGAGATACGCCAGCACTGGGGTAGCTCAGATGATTGTCATTTTTGTCCTCCAATGTTCGTTATGCCATGTTATACTTGTATGTTATTTCACTTTGATTAGCGATCATCAAAGTACTTGTGCATTCATACTATTGTCCACTACGGGACCATTGAGATACCACATACCGAGTTTATTCGTCTATAGCTTTTAAGTTGCGTTAAAAGTATAACAGTCGATTGGCTTACAACCTTGTAGTAATTGAATAGTGTCATGCACAGTACAGTGATGTTCGCATATCAATGTATCATGTATTCCTGTGTGTTCCCATGTAATATAGTGTACATTATAAGTGATTAAGTGACTACGTGTACTTATCTACTCTGGCCTATCCCTTACACTTCAACTGCATTGTTACCACTTTTCGTTCGTCAGATCAAGCTATATTGGCCATAACGTCATAACAATTGAAGTATACTTGGTTCATATGATAATTGGGGGAGACAATTTGTCTCGATCATTCCTGACCTTGGTAATGACCTTGACAAAACTGTTTGTCGGAGTGACACATACCTGTATTGTTAACGTCCAATGTATGGCAGGTGTGTGTGCCGCAATATGAATGTTGCTTGTATGACCAGTCAAGATTACAGACTCAATATCGGAACGTTTTGAAGTCTGCTCGTAATGCTAGTAAAATATTTAGTTAGTAATCTCCAGTTGATATTTCAGACAGAAAATGCACTCTGTGTAATTCAATGACCTAGGTGATGAATTTCACTACCTTTTTAACTGCTGTATGTTTAAGGATGAGCGAAAAAAATATATAAACAAATATTTTGATATCAGACCCAACATATTGAAATTTCAAAATGTAATGCAATCCGAGAATAAAATTGTTAAAAAAAAAATCTTTGTGCTTTTGTTAATATCATAATCAACAAATCTAAGTAATGGTATTCTTCTCCGTACTAAATATTGATACCCTTTAATAGCTGACATTAAGTATATGTGTTCACTTATATGTCCTGTAAGTCAAGTATTGTTTGTTGCTGTGTATGTGTGGCATGGCATGTATTATTAATTTTTAATTAACCCCAAAAAAATCCGCAAATCATTTTGCTATAATTCCCAAATGGTGTAGACTCTGATGAGCCAGCTTGTAACGAGCCGTCTCATTGGAACCTGAAGCATTAAGGACCAGTCTCATATACGACATGGAATAGGCCATGTCGGTTAATAATAACCGGGGGTGAAAGTCAAACATGTATTATTTGTGTATTATGCTAATATTTACCACAATTTACCATAAACTTTAGATTGATTTTGCGCATGACCCTATGGTTTGCACTTAGAATGGTAGCGAAAATCTCTAACATATTACTGCAGTTGGTGCAGATTTCTCATCTGGTTCCACACCATTTTCATACATTGCTATTATGTGGGGCTGTGGCTGGATAAAAGGGTATCAGGTGTTATGCAACCAGCGCAGCCACAGATCAGCCTGCGCATCCGTGCAATCTGATCGGGGTCTACACTGTCCGCCATTATGTAAGTGAAATATCCGTCATCCCTTTGGCAGCCGTACTATGTCATTATTAAGTCACAGGAACGGACTACATGGGATAGCAGACTTCAATACTAAAGTGATTAATAACCCCATGTGTCCATTTTCTCCAATCACGGCCACATATACACATGTACACCAACACATTCAGGTACGTCTGTTTATACCAATTATAGGAAATATATTATGAAATGTTTGGTACTCTGTAGTTGAAAACACCTCATTTTAACAATATTTGAATGGGATAGCATACAAGTATTGTGTGTAACTGATGGCAGCTTCATTGTTTACCCCCCTGTGGGTAGGTATTGAATCTGCCTTCAAATTCACCTATCATGCATTTGTGATTCACTGTAAATGGACACTAATGTTTATTATTGCTCATGATGGCTTAAAATAGGCACAGCTGGTGTCTGTGATGGTGGCCTCAGTGCATGCCCCCCCTTGGGGGCCGGTACTGCGGTTGCTATCATAGACTCATTGATGGTACATTGAGATTGACTCAAGATAACATTGTGCTTCTGAAATAATGCTGTGCACTAATGTTGGTATAGTACATGTATCTGATGTCTCTGACGGCAACTCCAGTTCTTGCCTTTATGGGTTGAGTACTGTACTTGCCCTCGGATACACCCATCATTTATTGATCACAGGTCGGTGTCCACCCAGACGGAAGATGGACTAAGCCCACTTCTTACATGTTGATATACACATGTATGGCTTTGCCATTGCTACATCTGAAAAATATGAGGAAGATTTGAAACACTTTTTTTGCATAAAACATTTGCTAATTGATAAAGTATTAACAATGTTTAACAAAGCTTAGATGTTGTGCGTTCAAATGATATTAGGCCTATATACTATGACAAATGAGTGTATGTATGGTTCCTGCTATAAATAAACTATTACAATATATTATGAGGCCAAGGACAAACGCTCGACCAATCATCAGCTGTGGTGAATCATCTGTACACATATGTAAATTCTATCACTGACCAGGAACAATACATTTGCTAAATATGGTAAACATTTTACTATTATAGTGGACTTGTGAACCAAACAGCCGCAAGAACACACACCACGTGTCGGCTCTGGGTCATTGAATGTCAAACCACACTGACCTCGAATTGGTCGAAATAGACCTACCGCGTATTTTTTTGAGTGTGGAATTTTTCGCTTTCCAATTTCTTTCTTTGCATAGCTCACACTGTGGGTCATGCACTAACTATAAATCTTATATGATATATAAATATTACTTATTATACATCTCTAAACTGTAAGCTGTATTTGGTAGACACATGCTATTTATAGTAAATAGTTATCTACATGCTGGTTCACTTGCCACTTGTTCACCTACATGTATGTGACAAAGGTTTCTCGGGGCGGGTATGGTGTACCACGAGGACATGGGGGCCTTGATTATTCTACCATGAATTCTATTGAATGGAGCTGATGCTTGGAATTTGTTCATTTAAAAATAAAAATGCACGTGCATTCGTGGCCTATGCTGATCCAGCTCTGACTGATATCTGTGCAGCCCGGACTGTATCACCACTGATCACATGCACGACAGGTGTTTTGGGTCAGATTATTATTATTATAATAAAAGTAATAACCCGCATTCACATATGCCAGGTTGAGTAAATTGATCACTGTTTGAAAATTTCTCATTGATTATCAATTATTAATGTTAATTCATTTTAGTAACATGTGGATCCCGTCTCGTCGTGGCGCATCGCCTGCCTACATGAGCTTTATAGCTTATCAGGATGATCAAATGTCTGATTTACAGTGAAACCTCTCTAAGCATGACACCCTGTGGACCTCCCATATAATATAACATATAATAACAAAAATAACACATACAGTGGAACCTCTCTAGACCGGACACCAAGAAAACACCTGTGATCTTATGTTTGATGAGTTTCTTGGTAATTTATATCAGGTGATAATGTCTGTTCATGATCGCATAGCGCACAACTATGACTCAAAATGATCGAATGTCTGATTTACAGTGAAACCTCTCAAGCCGGACACCTTGTGAACCTTCCAGTGTCTCCGCTTTAGAGCGGTTTCACTGCATTATAAAACGTTGTCTGTACTAGAAACACATGTCGTATTTGTGACCATGACTGGAGAGGTGCACAGGTATTCGACTTGTTTCGGCTTTCATCGGTATAACTCTATATATATGAACAAGGCTTCTAACTTTGGTAATTTTAGTAACCTGTGGATCCCGTCTCGTCGTGGCGCATCGCCTGCCTACATGAGCTTTGTAGACGTCACCATGCTTAGTATTTATCATACATGCATTGTTTGTTTCTTGTTCCACCTGCGTGTTGACTGAAACTCTTTGCGAAAATAAACGATTTGTTCTGTTCTGTTCTATATATCAGTACATTTCTTATCACACGTTTGCACGGACGAACCATTACATTGACTGTATAGAAGTAATTTACTTGGCACTTGTTCGCACGGGCGAACCATTACATTGACACTATAGTTGTAAATTACTTGTCACACATTACCACGGACGAACCATTACATTGACTCTATAGCAGTAAATTATTTGTCACACGTTTGCACGGACCAACCATTACATTGACACTATAGCAGTAAATTACTTGTCACGGACGAACCATTACATTGACACTATAGCAGTAAATTACTTGTCACGGACGAACCATTACATTGACTCTATAGCAGTAAATTATTTGTCACACGTTTGCACGGACCAACCATTACATTGACACTATAGCAGTAAATTACTTGTCACGGACGAACCATTACATTGACACTATAGCAGTAAATTACTTGTCACGGACGAACCATTACATTGACACTATAGCAGTAAATTACTTGTCACACGTTTGCACGGACGAAGCATTGCATTGACACAATAGCAGTAAATTACTTGTCACACGTTTGCACGGACGAACTATTACGTTGACACTATGGCAGTAAATTACTTGTCACGGACGAACCATTACATTGACACTATAGCAGTAAATTATTTTTCACACGTTTGCACGGACGAACCATTACGTTGACACTATAGCAGTAAATTACTTGTCACGGACGAACCATTACATTGATTCTATAGAAGTAAATTACTTGTCACACGTTTGCACGGACGAGCCATTACATTGACTCTATAGCATTATTATACTTGTCACACGTTTGCACGGACGAACCATTACATTGACTCTATAACATTACTTGTCACACGTTTTCACGGGCGAACAATTACATTGACACTATAACAGAAAATTACTGTCACACGTTTGATCGGGTGAGCTATTGCATTGATTATATAACAGTAATTTATTTGTCACACGTTTGCACGGGAACATATTTACATTGGACACATACTACTGGAATAACCCGATTGCTTTGTCTGTAACGCAGGCCGACTTACAAGTCGCCCTGCGTTACTGACAGAAACTTCAGGTTACTACTGGAGACTGGAGACATACTTCAGCTGGTGTCGTGACTAGTATTCGTGTCGCTCTTCTCCGGTGGACGGTGCGTGCGTGTGTCTCCAGCACAGTACAGCTATCACGGATACTGTCACTACCATGATGGAAGCCAGCGTCTCAAATACGATCTTCGTCACCAGCAGTGTCATGAAACACACCACACACAAGGAGAAATCATGAAAATACATTACCATCTAATATGGGTTACTGAGAAACTCATTAAAAACAAGAAATGGCATCAAAAAACGAAGCGTATCCTCTCGCTGGCAGCTTTGATAATAATAAACAGAAATAAAACACAATTACTCAGTGAAATTGTTCTTGGGCGATTGAACGTGGGTCGTGCTGACAGCATTGAAACAAGAAAAATCAACTTTAACATTTTGCCTTACCAATTTGCCTTACAAACAAGGTGAACATAAGTCCTGTGACATTGACCTTGGGTGGTCGGACGTGGGTCGTATGCAAAAACAGCACCAACCCTAGACACACATTGTGGTGGCCAAATATTATCAAAATCTATGAAGAAGTTCATGGGTTATTGAAAAAAAAATAAAAAAAATTTAACAATTTTGCCTTACACATTTATGCTTACTGTTTCTGTTGCAATATGGTCCCTGCACCAACATAGGTTTACAAGGCCTATTATGGCACAGGGCCTCACTTGATGTGTTTCCAACACCAACAGAGGCGGACATGTACCCCTGCCGGTATTGGAACCGGGAATACGATGGTCATATGGTTCTTAGCACCCCCGTAGAACTGGGAATATGATGGTCATATGGTTCTTAGCTCCACCACAGATGGCCATCTTGTCTGTGGTGATACAAGAGCCCTACGTGATAATTTCCCAACGCAGACCCGGGGCTACCCCGATGTTTGCATTTGGAACATAAAAGAGTACATATATAATGTACCAGGTGTCCAGGTTCATTTGTGGTTTTGTACCAGGTGTCCGGGTTAATTTGTGGCTTGGAAACATTAATCAAGACAGGTGCCGAGTATGTTGTAATTGTCTGACAGCAGAACATGTTTCTCCTGTCAGACGCAATTTATTTTAATCTCAATATTGTATGAAATTATTTTCTAAAGTTATGATGTAACAAATTGAGACAAAAAATAGCAAAGCTGAAGACACAAAGTTGGCCAGTGTAAACCACTACAACCGGCCAACCCCAGGACACCTGGATCCTTATGTACCAGTTGATGGGACACATCGAGTCAATACATGAAAATTGTGAGTGATTATATACATACAGTTACATTGACTGCCTAAACAACATGTGCATAAAACCGTGCTCCATGTGATAATGAATGTGAGGAGACTTCGCAGACATGACAATCGCAGGAAATATCCCTATTTTGAGACGGGTGCAATGAAAACTGCCACCAAGGCACGTACCCCATGGCCCGATCAAGAAACATTGCACCTACCCTTCTTACTGATGAAGAATAAAACATATACGGCCCAGGTATACATCTAAGCCATCAGCTGGCGCATACCCCATGGCCAGCCTCAGCATAAATGTCTACCTGTCGTGTCATTGTTATATACAAAGAAAACCCACATCGCCAGCAGTTGAGCGTACATATAACTCGGTGTATATATAAACTTGACAGGTAACCAGGATCTTAGTATATGTAAGCATACGGTGAGACAAAGATACATGTATACAGGAATAGCGGTATATGTACGTGGTACAACAACAGCATGCATCGGCTCAGCGCATACCCCATGGTGAGCTTCAGCATACGGAGAACGGCATCGAAATGTGAATATGTCTTATTTACAAACAGGAGACAGATAAAGTTTTATGCTTACAGTGTATGCACATGGCTGGCGCATACCCCATGACCAGCATCTGCATATCTGTGCACATAAGTATAGATACAAACGATACATAACAAAAATCTGTGTATATGCATCAACTATAATACAACTGTGCGAATGTAACTGGACATACCCCATGACCAGCACAGAATGACACCACCTAAGATACCAATGCGCAGCACAACACTGACTGAATTAACCTATCGCGTCGGTGGCTGGCACATACCCCATGGCCAGTCACAGTATACGTGTCTTGTGGAACCAGTGACCCAAACAGACTGTCATGCATGCTGTGAGAGTCTGATGTATCTTGTGTATGCAGATGATTTCCATCTTCCGAGTTTCATGACTTGTCCTTCGGGCACGCCGGACATGATGGCATGTGTGCACGCGCCTATGCGAATACTATGTCCCGTATACAGGTGTGGTGGTAAGTTTAGAAACACGACCGATTTCCTTAGTGCATTACTAAATTTTGCCGCGAATTATGGAGTTCTGTCGGACTGGAGAAACAAAGGACCCGCTTTGTTCCCACGTAACTTCATGTATCGCTTCATGTTGAGAACCGGGCAGTCATCAGATTCATTACGAGATAGGAGCACATCTACTGGGTGAGATGATGTCCTCGTTTTGTAATGGTGTAGCCGAAGGATAATGTGTGCCTTGTGCATGTGAACATCCTTAAGTTGCAATACCATATGTGCTTGTGTTGTGCGACCCGAGATGAGTTCGCCCATGCAGAAAAACCCATAGAATGCTGTTGAGAATATTGCATGGTACAGAATGGCATCGTATCGATGAAACAGAGTGGTACATGCCTGGAGTAGACGATGTAGCGTATGAGGCAAGATAGGCAACCTTGCATCCGATGTTCTACACTGTTTCTTGCAACCCAGTAATGTACGCTGAACTAAAAGGTCAGCGGTGGGGTCTGGAAGATGTGATAATTTATGTATGATGCTATCGCCGAAAACATGACCGCATATTGTGCTTGGTGCCAAAACCTTGAGAGTGCATGTCAGCAATGAATTGTGCAACTGTTGAGGCATCGGAAGGGCAATATGGCAATGTAGGTTTATATATATTACAGAAAGTGTGGAACCGTGTAAGGTACCTATTGTATTGGTTTCTGGTACTTTGAGCTAAGGAAAGCCTGCACCAGTGACTTTAGGACGACAAAGCAGCAGCTCTGGGGCCAGATGCGTTGGACCCGCGTTGGTGCATCCGCGAGGTGAGTGGCGCGTGCTTTCGCCTCGGCAATCTGAAACCGGGACAGCAGATCGCAAATAGTGTTATGTTTCGAGGATGTGTTTTGCCCTAAAACAGAAGTTGTATTTTCAGACCTTGAAGCACAATGATACGTAGCAACCGCATAATGTATTTGTCAGTCGAGGATTGTTTGTTGATACAATGCACCACCCCCAAGTTATCGCATATGAACATGATGTTCGTGTCTCGCCAGCAGTGGCCAAATAGGTATACTGCCAATGCGATTTGGTATAATTCAAGAATGCTAATATGCAGCCCTTTAACTACATCAGGAAAGGGACCCCACGCCCAGTGCTGTTTGTACATGCATGCGTAGCCTTTTGATTGTGCCGCATCACTGTGAAGGCATAAAGTGTTAGAAGACACGAACCTATCAGAAGTGAGAAGTGTGCATCCGTTATAGTCGTCAAGGAAATTGCACCACATGGCCAAGTCAGCACGAGTCTCGGAAGTGAGCTTAACGTAATGATTCTTATGTGTTTTACCGCATGTTAAGTCATATAAACGACGTAGGAAACACCGGCCCGGTTTGACAACCTTGGATGCAAAGGTTAAATGGCCCAAAATAGATTGTAATTCCAGAAGTGTAACCTTTTTTCTCCGTTTCGCTGATTCAAGCATATTTTTGAGGTTTGTCAATTTGTCCATTGGCAAACGTGCTTGCATAATGTTTGTGTCCAAAATCAAACCATGTACCTCAGCACAAGAAGTAGGCTCTACAGTCTTGCTGTGTTTAATGGGGACCCCAAGCTCCCTACTCATGTCCATAAACTGTTGCAGTGACGCTCCACATTCAGCCGTGTTCGCTCTGCCCACAAAAATAAAATCGTCAATAATATGGGACACGTGTCGGACGCCTAACTTGTGCTGCAGAATCCACTGGAGCGCCGTTGCAAAAGCCTCGAATATCTGCACAGAGCTGGAAGCACCCATTGGTAACATGCGGTCAAAGTAGAATTGATTGTCCAGAATGAAAACCCAGCTTGTTATAGTCCAAAGGAGAAACTGGTATGATCCGATATGCTTCTTCTATATCAGCCTTCGCAACCAGACAGTGTCTCCCACAGTCAAGAACAAGACGGGCAACATCGTCAAACGACTCTAAGGAAACGGTAGAGTTTTCGAAGGGAATGCTTGCATTGACCGAATCAGATTTGGGAAAGGAAAGGTCCTGAATAATCCTAAATTTTCCCGGTTCGCGTTTCGGAATGACCGCAAGCGGGCTAGATCGGAAATTTGGTAAAGGCATGGAGGGATATGGCCCTTTAACCCGCCCCAATTTCAATTCATGTGTGATTTTCTGTGTTTTAGAAATTCTGCGTGTTGTATGGCGGAAGGGTGATTTGATGTGACACGGCCCTTCAGTGTCCCTTGTATGCCCAGTGGAAAACCATTTCGAAAACCACCCAACAGGTAACTCCTGAGTTTCGCTGGGTAACCGATCAGGTGATATGTTAAGGGTTCAACCTTGACCGGGGTAGGCATGCGAATATTTGAACCATTATATTTGGGACTGACCCCCAGATTTATGTGCTGGCTGGCCGCCACTGCTGGGGCCCGGGAGGGGAGATTGATTTTGTTTCCGGCACATGGAGCCAGCGTGGTTGAACATGCAGATGGCACATTTGTGATTGTGAGGGCAGTTGGGTTTTCTGCATCTGCCAGACTTTTGAAAGGCCCAGCAGAAACCCTCCCGAAAAAGCTGCTTGTTGAGTGGCTTCGGGTGACTCATGTCAGCATTATTACGCCAGGGGTGGTTTGAAGGTCGCATTTGGTTTGGTGAGCGAAACTGCTTTGCAGGGGCCATGAGATTAACATATAAATATGTCCTCCGTGTCAGAGAGCCCCAGGGCAGTGACTGCTTCGATCGCAGCGTCCTAAATTTTGTATCGTATTGCGACCAATTGTGTTGTTTTGAGGCGAGTGACTGAATTAGTGTCATGTATTGAAACATTTGCGATGCCTCCTCCTGGAATTTCAAAACATAGATACTCGCATATCTTTGGAACGCGCGCGACCATGTCAGGATGTTGTTAATGGATCTCGTGGCCGTTCGTTTCACCGACTTTGTTGTCTCACTCTCTGACCTTTTGATAGTCACCTCAACGTCGCCGTCATCTGTGCAAAAGTAGAGTTTGGCCAGGTCGATATATTCCCCCGCCCAGATTTTCGACTTCATTTTTTCGTGAACTATTGGACCAGACAGGGTCCCGAAAATCCCAAGGTCATCAAAGGTGACCTCCCGCTCGCCCTCACTGTCCTCACCTGAGTCCACCTCCAACGAATCAACCCCATCACCGATGATGTCATCTGGCTGACGGCTAGTGGATGCGGTTACTGCCTGGTGGTCTGTAGCTCGGCGAGCTCGCTTCGCTGGCGGGTTGGTGGGTGCGGCTGGTGCCACCTGTGTCCCATCCATCGCCCGGATGTCTAACGCGGCAAATAGTTGCTCCCTCAGATTCAGGTTTCCTCTGACTTCCTGCGCAAGTATGTCCGCCACATCTAGCGGCTCTGCAGGGTCCGAGGCCGGGTCTGCAGTCCGCTTCCGCTTCTGTTTTGCCTTGGACATGCTGAATATAAACGGTATTTATGCTACACATAACTGCAGGTCCTGCAATTGCAGAAACAACGTATATGGAGCATGACTTACAGTAACGTTTCATTCATAGCCCATCTGTGAACAAATATGGGTCCTTAGTGCGCATCTCACCAATATATGAATGGTGCACCAAATCTACACCAACTAAATGCAAATGATGGTACACCGCCCAATCATAGCACAATACACACCACAATATCGTCATTGGTATACAATAGCTAGTATACAACTCTGAATCATAATACAGCGCAACAGGACCGTCCCATACAATAATGATACAGTGGTGCACAGCCCACCCATAATAGAATTGTGGTGCACAGCCCACAAACATAGCAACACAGTGGTGCACGGCCCACCCACATAATGGGACAGTGGCGGACAGTCCCGCCACATAACAAACATTGGGCGCACAGCCCACATATATAATAGAAAATTTCAATGGTACACAGCCACCACGCATAACAACTGGGTGCACCTACTTAATAAGGCTTTGTGCCCAATATCCCTATAACATAAATCAATGCGGCTCACAGTCCGTCACAGAATACTCATTTATAGGAAAATACTGGTATATAACCCATAAATATATGAGATTAAGAATACCGACCAAAGTGTCGATGGTACCGTTACATATTGAACTCACATATATACATAAATGTGTATACATACAAGAGACCTGTATTATCATATAAGAACAATCACGATAACATCGTATGATGGCGGAAAATATTCCAGGACCCCAGGACTTGCCCGTATCCAGAATCAACTAGATGCTGGGTCTGTACTATTTGACCCTAATCATCATTTCACAATGCAAGTGACAAAATGTATAGCTACTACTCTGTTAGGGTTAGTGCACACAGTAAGTTCTCCCCTGCGTCTGCTCATACCCACAATATGGAATACTCTGTGTAAATATATTATCCCTATAGCAAGACTGAGTGTAAATTGGCTACGAAGCCTGTGACTGGCAACTGTGCAATCCCAGACACATGACAAAGAGTTACGATCTGAGATAACTGTAAAACAGAAGAAAAAGAGAAAGCAACAAACAAACAGGCATGTATAATGAGATAAATGACACCTGCCTCTGCTCATCCCAATGCTGCGCAATTAAGGTCGACACTTGTATTTAACTTGTAGAAAATTAGGCAGGATTATTTTATAAAAGTATACGCCAGAAATACCTGCTTAATGTATGTGTCAGCAAAGGGGTGGGACAGAAACCGGAGACATTTTAATATTCCAAGTCCACTCCACGGTCTGCTCTCTACTGTAGAACACATCTACTCCACCATCAGCTTCATGTGAAATAAAGGAGATAAGGGACAAAGTTAATAGATATCTGTATCACGTCGGGGAACCAACAGCCTAGTCGAGATATTCATGGTTGTAGCCGCTTCTTGGCGAATATAACCGCACCCCGCACGGACCGGAAATATGCCCGCATTCCCTCGTTGTTGTTCATGTGAATACCGTCAGGTGCAACAAATTCTGTCAGGAACCTGGTCGAAAAGTTGTGTCCAGAATGTCTCCAGAAGTGGATCCTGTCGTGGTTGTGAAGGAGGTCGGCCAGGATACGTTGGTGTCGTTCACCTGGTATTGTATGTTGGCTGGTTTCGCCGCGGCATGATCTCCCCCACCATCACCACCTGAGCACCCTCACGAAGGCAATATTCTGCGTAGCGACGAACGGTGCTGGCCAGGACGTTCGGCTCAACATGACGATCACAGAGATCATTACTCCCAAGTTCAAGATACACAACATGCGCCTCTAAGTCGTGCACAAACGACAGATCGTTCCACAAGTTCTTCTCCGGCTGCGCAGCTCCGTGGACACGTCCCCCGCCCATACCGTGCCACTGTACAGAGTTCCGGACGGGGTCCAAACCCAGCCTTAGGCGGCCATTTTGTACGCTCCAGTCCCGCAACCTTCGAATAAAGGAGTGTCCAAAATCAAGGAATTCACGGCATAATCGGGGGCATCCATCACTTACACTTCGCCAGCAGGTGAAATGAGTCCCAAGGATCGATATGTCACCAAAGTTTAACGTAAGCAAATAACTTACATCGTGTTTTAATGGAAAACTTTGAAGAAAATTGCAAATCCGTTTTCTCAAATAATTTATGCAAATTCGACTGGGGATCTCGAAACAGTATCCAAAGTTGTAGTTTTCTGTGACGTCACCACGAGGATGATAAAGGTGAGGGGTGCCTAGAAACTGCAGTATTATAATTAGCTCTATAAGTATATGTTCCCGAAGGTACTAAAACCGTAAAGATGACAATCGTAGAGAAGGGCACCCCCCTCCAGAGTGCTGTGTGTCAGGCACAGTGTGCATAAATATATTTTTCTACTGTGTATAAAAATCTTGATTTTGCCTTACAAACAAGGTGAACATAAGTATTCAGTGACCTTGACCTTGGGTGGTCGGACGTTTTATGCTTGCAAAACAAAGCACCGTGAGTTATTGAAAAATGAAAGGTGTTACTAACGCACGTACATGGACTAACGATATATCCCCTATTGCCTATCGGCGAGGGTATGAGATCGCATTTATTTTCTTGGTGTCTGGTTCTGAGAGGATCCATTGTAAGAATAATGTACATGGAGATCCACCTTGTATTTAGTGAACGAATTGTTTATTGACTTAAACTGAATACAGTTCCTCGTCATGATACATGTAACTATGCATACAATAATATAAATATACACATGATAGGTAATGAATGAACATGAAATGACATGGATTGCACCATTAATGATTTCAGCAGAGAGTGGAAATAGTAATTTGATAACGTATTAACCATTTCAGCCATACATACTATAGGCCAACATTTAAAAACACTGCAGATCCAGACGAGCTGGCTCGTAATGAGCCGTCTCATAATGATCTGCAATGCTTGTCCCTATTTTAAAGATTTTACAAATTTACAGTACATTTTTCGATTAATGTAATACTCCAATATTTTCAAGAGACAATGTCATATGTTTCTGGGTGAAAGGGTTAATTATTGCATGAATAAGCGTTTCCGTATTGCAAACGCTTCTGATAAAAACATAGATTAATTAATTCTCTTCTATTTGACGATTGTAGTAATACAACCAGTTTGTACAGGCTAGGATTTGTCATGTAGTATCGCTTAATGTATTTCCTTCGAATATTCTCAAATACTGGACACTTGATTACGAAATGGTACTCATCCTCTAAGTCATTTGTACTGCACAATTGGCATATACGTTCATGCCTTTCGGTTCGATTCGGACCGTATCTGCCCGTTTCTATCCTTAATGCGTGGGATGACAGAATAAGTTTGCTCAATGTGATTCAGACGTTTTTCTGTCAGTACTGCCTTGTGGTGATGGGCGGTGTGGTTGTAGAGGGCGCTGTGATGGGTACACGACAGGTTCCATTGTCCTTGCAGAAGTTGGTGCACTCCATCTCGAAGCCGTAGATGTTAGCCAGTGTGTCTACGACATCGCGGTCATTGTAGAAGACCGCTAGACTCGCAATCCACAGCTCTCCGTCACTGCTATAGATGCCCACCTGTAACGGAGGCAGAGGGCATAAGCTAGCATTGGGTTATAAACGAACTTACTACAATTATAGCAACCTCTTATAATATAAATACACATACAGTAATGACTTTGAATGAAAATTCAATAGCGTGTTTGAATATAGCAACATTATATTCATAGTGATATTCTCAAACATATACTAATTACTTTAGGCAATTAATTATTAAGTAGAAAACAATGTTATGTATACACATTTCTTTGAACGTCCTGTAATATTCACTATTACACTGGCAAAATGACTAGGAGTGATCAGAATTAAACGACCATACCCGACAATGCGATACGAACGATACATTACTAAAACCTCACATACAACATATAAACTGGTCAGTATAGTATTGGAAAATGATTAGCAGTATCCCGGATAAAAATCACAATCACGTGAAAATGTGATACAGACATCGCAATAGAAGACTTCTCACTTTATGTGTCGAGTGAAAACGAAATATAATTTATTTCAAAGCGTGAAGACATCCACGTGTTATACATTGTAACATAATGTTATACATTGCAACATAAAAGAAGAATTGATATACCTTAACGTATTCTATTCCGGATCCTCGTCTTTGTATGTTGTAAAGTGAGTATCCAATATTTCCCTCTCCATTTATAGTAAAAGGATAGAATATGCCGTCGCTGCCTTGCAGTTGAACTTGTTTTATTTCGTTCACCAACCCGCGAGATTTGCTCCTGAGCGCATCACAAACCGTTGCACCTTTACAGACAGTTGGCGCAAAGTCTTTAAAACCACTGGCAGCTGCATTTCCATGCATGGCGTGTATGCAGCGCCGGTCTTCGTACAGACTGTCGACTGTCGACGGGGGCAGGGTCAAGGGAGCATTCTGGTCACACATGCTACCGTGACCGCGGCTATCAATATGTGTCTTATCCACAGAGCACATAAAATCACACTCTTTCACATCTTCGAAGAATCTCGGTATACACCTGTTAATCTGCATTGGTTCTGAAGTCAGTGTTTCTAAGTGTGATTTATGCTTCATATCATTCTGCGTCAGAGTATCTATATTAAATACCAGCGAACCTTTGGTCTTTTCTCCCAACTTCCCCTCAACTAGGTTCTGATTCGTTCCCCAGGCTTCACTTGCAATAAACACGAGAGGGTCTTTATCGTCGACATACGTTGCTAAAATATCCAAAACTCTCACTGCAATACTGTCAATGCTGAAGTAAATGAGAATTCTTGCCTGGGTTTCGTAAATCTTCTGAATAACAGCTTTTAATGACGAGTTGCTCATTTGTTGTTGAACAGTAAGCGGTTCTTCAACACATATATTGTATGTTTTTGCAACAGTCATCAACTCTTGTAGACCATTTTGTTCATACGTGTCGTCAATATGACTGACATACAGACTGGCAATTAGAGTTACCATGCCACGAACATGCTGTCGGTCACTAGGCACGGTTCTCAGGAAATACGGATACCGTAGTCTATTAGTCAGCTCAGGTGGAGTCCATATGAGCTCAAGGGGATGCCGAGCGCCGTGGCCTGATCCGCGATTACATATGGAAACCGGACTAGTCAGCGCACAGCGAACAATTACAAACACGTTAATAATATCAATTACTTCACCGTTTTCAGGATCAGTTATAACATTTCTTCCGCTAAATAAATCGGCGAGAAAACTAGGCGTGTTGAATGCTCAATAGCAATCGTCAATGGCGATGCCTCCGAATGAAATTCCAGTATCAATACGCATGGCAAATATCGATTGCATAAAAGAAGATACAGTGATGACGTCATGTGTGCCCCTGCGGAATTCGCCACACGTGTAAGGAGAACTGCCGTACTGGCGGAGCGAAAACAATCCGAAGAGCAGCACGTTGCCGGGAAGGTACTTTTAATATGACCACGGAAAACAATATGTGTAATGACATGTAAGTCGTAAACGGGGGTTGTTTCCCATTGTATAATATGTCTGCAGCTGCAGAGGTTGGTATACAAGCACAGCTTTGGTACACTTGCAGCTAGTACTCCTCTGACAAACTTACATCCGCAGTTGATGAGCTGAGTACAAGCTTGTGCAGTATCCGGTATTGTCATCCAGATGGTTGTCCATGTTGAGCCATCTTTTCTCCATCCATATTCCTCTGGTAATGGGACTGTCTAAATTTGTGTTGACATGGCATTCAGATGACACCTTTGTACATAACCCGTCCAGCATGTTGGCTCAGGGCACCCTGGATACATTGATGCCTGTATGAAAACCTAAGCCAAAGTTGCTGTTCGTTTATCCAAAACATTAAGGTGTTGATAGAAAACTGAGTCATATGCTGTAAACACAGTTCTATTTTGTTATGAAAATGAAAATGCTATACCTCAGTAGGCGGAATGTGTTCCGAGTCTATGTTCTTTTTGCTGAAGTCGAGCGTCATTAACGGATATAAGTTAGCTAGTAGTGCAGTAGAGTAACACCCTACATCTCTTTAGTCTTTTGAAAATGGGGAAACCACGGTCAAAGGTGCAGATATAGTCGTGGATAACAGTGCCTCGGTGAAGTTCGGTTACTATATTCCACGTATTCTATACACTCGTGTTCCGCTATATCACATCCCGTTAGGGCTTGACTATGGTGGCAATGCTGTCAATTCGTAATGTCCAAGCTTTTGGCACAGAATGTTAGTATGACAATTTCGAAAATGTTTGCCAGATCCGAAGACTGACCGGGATATGTTTCCAGGATATCATGAAATTGGCCGATTGTTCGAATCACAATGCTCCTGGCACCTTTTGACAATGCGTGGACCATGTGCTCCATTATGCGGTGTCCGGTTCTTATTCGGAGTTACAGTTTCTCAAGTTATACGTGTAGCATGTGTTTACATATAAAATGAAATATGCTCCTCATGGTTAAGCTCTTGTCTTTCGCTGATTGTTGATACAATTTTAATTATTGGACGAAATAGCCATGAGGTTATAAATACATGTATGTATACCGCTAAGTGAAACGGTGCCTCCTTATATGGATATACACTGTACATATACATGTATATATGTTACATAATAAAATTATGATGGAGATTCTGTATGGAATGTGCAACCAAATGTATTCAGTTTTAACAACACACCACAGTAGGGTGATTGTGTTACATTTATTATGTGTGATTTTGGTAACATAGTATATTATGGAACACTATTGCTTGAAGACATTGTCCAGATGGGCATGGATCTATACTAAGTGCAACAAAGCATCATCCAGTTTTGTGGAACATATCTGACGACTGTCTTCTCTTCAGAAACAGCCATATCAGCCACGACAACGTAGAAGATGAGCAGCCCAGTCCTGTTGGTTGCAACACGTAGACAGTTCTGGGGGTAAATGGGTCCTTCCTGACACCTTTGTGCGAAGCCCCACACCCCGTTGCTTTTCATAAACTTAACGTTGGTGGATATTTGTTATGATGCCTGTGTCCTTTCACCAAACACTTTGATATTTCACATATATTTTTCTCTAAAGATTCTCTATCATGATGTGACAAATCCACGACACTCAGACCCCCGCTAACCCCAATGTCAAGGTCACAGGCTTAGTGCTTTCATAAACTTAACGTTTGGGGAAATCTGCTATAATGCCTGTGTCCTTTCACCAAACGTTTTGATATTTCCAACATGCCTTTCACTAATGATTCTCTATCATGCTGCGACAAATCCACGATGCTCAGACCGCTGTGCGCGTGACATGTATTTATCATAATATATTACGTTGTTTTCGTCCTTACAAGGTTGCATGGGTCTCCTTTGGGTATCTTGTTCTATATTGTACATTTATATTATCTAAATTCTAGCGGTATAGAACATACATGGCGCAATTATCCATCAAACGAAACACATACATATGTATATAATATAAATTATATTTAGAGGTTATTGTAATATGTTCAGTATTCTAATGAGGCAGCTATCAATATGTATATTGCTAATGCTATTCTAGCTTCTCTCTTGTATTAAAGAATGTCATTCTGAAATGTTACATCTATTTAATTAGCCATTTGGAAGAGAATATATGGCACAACTTTGGCGGCCATTTTATATTCATGCAAGTTAAGAAATCATTTAGTTTCATGTTATTGGGATTAAAATTAATAAGTGTGACCAGCAGTACAAATGTTGAACATTTAAATACATAATATATTAAACCTAGAGATTTCTTGTACCAAGATATAAATATTTAGCGGTCACCATCTTGGATTTATGCATTTTGCACATGTTACCGTGGCCAGATCTTTTGGAGCCGTTTATTTTTCAATTCCATATGGTCATGGCTACTTACTAAACATAATTACACTTTGTGCGGCGTGCATAGATAACGCAGATTGTATCTGTTAAGGGGCCCTATTACTAAACGTTAGAACACAACTAGTTTTCAGGCGCGGATACAGGGCGTGGGTCCACCGGGTCCGGACTCACCCCTGCTCCCGGAAAAATAAAATACGATCGTTAAATTTTCCGCCATTTCTGTGTCCATGGATCTTATGTCCCTTTGTAGATCTTTGTACGTAGAGTATCCGGCGTCAGTTGCCATTTTTACGGCAGCTTAAAAGGGACATGAGCAATTTTGTTCCCACGACATAGCATCTCGTTACCACAACATAGCATTTAATTCCCACGAGATAGCATCTAGTTACCACGAGTTTGCTTTGTCGTTCCCACGACATCGTATCTCGTTCCCTCGAAAGAGTATCTCGCTTCCACGAGATTGGAGTTCGTTCCCACGAGTTAACCATCTCGTTCCCACGACATATCATCTCGTTTCCTCGAGATAGCATCTCGTTAACACGAGATAGGAGCTCGTTATCACGAGATAGGATCTCGTTACCACGAGTTAGCTATGTCATTCCCACGAGATAACATCTCGTTCCCACGAAATATGTAGTCAATGAAATTGCAGCATAATACAGCCATATTTAGTCTACTAGCCAAATGGTGAACATGAAAATTTCGAGTACCGCAAAGTTTTAAAGTGTAAATGTAATATATAGAAACTGCCGGATGCCCATTTGCATATGTGTATAATTTTTCTCAATTTACCTAATTAGCAAATTAATTAGGTCAATCCACACAATCATGAAAAGCTCACTTAATAAGTCACATAGAGACTTCGTTTTGGTATCTATACCCATGTTTTCTATACCAAGGAATCAATCTAACAAATTTACAGTGTAATCCCATTCAATGACGGCAAATTCAATATGGCCGCGATTATATGAGGCAATGCATCCTAAAATCGTCATAATTTGACGATCGTCTTCTTTTTTATGTCCGCATATGATATCAGACGTATGTAAAGCATATCTTATCATTTCAGTCACATAGAGCCATTCCAACTACATTAAATCCAATATAGCCATCGTGAAACGTGAAAATAAGTTAGAATTTGGTGTAAAGGCCAGTCTATAGGCTAGCATATTATTTAGGTCAAATTGAAAAATCAGGAATAGCTCACTTAATAAGTCATATATAGACTTCGTTTTAGTGTATACACCCATGTTTACGAGACCAAGGATTCTAGCTAGCACAATGGCGTAATCCCATTGAATGACAGTAAATCCCATATCACCAAATCCGTCTTAAAAACGTCATAAATTGAGAACGTCTTCTTTTATTATGTCTGTGCATGTGTGTGTGATACCAGAAGCACGTAAAACATGTATTTCCATTTCACTCCTATAGAGCCATTCCAACTGAATAAATCCAATATGGCCGCCGTGATAATTAGATATAATTTGATATAAAAGCCAGTCAATAGGCTATCATACTAATTAGTTCAAACAGACTCGCTCGCTTTATAAATTACCTAATGACTTTGGTTTCTACACCAATTTGTTCGATACTAATGAATTTATATATCATAGTGTATTGCCCATAATGTCATTGGATGACGGTTAATCCTTACTATGATATATGGCCAAACAGTTTTAAAATAGCCACAAGTTTGATGCAACGATGTTCTTTATGTAACAAAGTATGGCATAACAAATTTAGAGCCATATAGATACATTCCTACTACGACCATTATGGTCGCCCTAAAATTGATATATAGTATATATGCATGTGCATGCATAAACATGCATAAACATGCATATGTGTATATATAGTCCGGCGTGTATATGCATGCAGCTCCAAACCATGCAACAAGTACACATAATGTTGTATATGTATGTGTTGAAATGTATTACTGTTTGTTCAACGTTTTAGCTAGCCGTATCTTGTAATTCTTGTAGAATGGCAAGTGTACGTGTGCCTGTGTTGTACTAGTGTTCTTTGTTTTATGATGTACAGTTGATGAGATGTAAATAAACAATTTAAACTTATAATCCCGGCCATATTGAATTAGCCGTCAACATATTGCTATGATCGATCAGCATGTTCCCCAGTGTCTGTAACACACATATTGTGTCGGACAATTCGTTCCTTGGTTCAATGGAACCACACATATCACCACGTATCTCATAGTATTGTCAGATAAATACATCGCCATGACCGGACAACACGTTTCCGTGTCGATTAAAAAGGCGATTTATACGGCCATTTACCGAATTTCTGTTATAGCATTACACTTTCTTTGGTGTCTGCAACATATACTTTTTGGCGAGATGAAAATTTTTGACCGAGACGATACACGCTGCATGACCATAATTTATGGAACGGTCTCCATCACAAATATGCATTGCCTGACCATATTATTCAACAGACAAAGGCACTGATTACATGATAGAATGTGTGAATTGTCATCTTAGCAATTAATTGCATGTGCAAATAAACATGAGCCTGGTTATATGAACTATTTGTCATGAACAATGCAACAGGCTGCATGATCATATAGACATGTGTGGTGATATATGATTTCGTAGAGCAATGGATGTATACATGTATTGTGGTACAACAGAACTGAACAACCCAAATATGATTAAAGAAATGAATTTCATGGATAACTAATATACAGGTCTAAATGTATTGCGTGACATCATACGTAATTTCAGGGACTAATTAAGAGACTATACATATGGCAACATATATATTATGTCTTTCGGAGACCGAGAAGTTTGTTGCTGTGACCAATGAATGTGATATGCGGCAATACAGATGTCTGTCAGGGACAAAATGAAACAAATTCGCAGCCATGTGACGATATTTTATAGCGACACGTACATGTTGTATTGGTTATATCACACAGTCTTCATTTTAATAGTTATCTTCCTGTATTTTAAGTATGGACAATCCTGCCAATAAGTACCTTTCCACAGCTGTAAAGATGAATTATTGGACTGTATGTACACGTAGATTTTCACTGGATTACTCTGAATTACACCATTCTGACGTGACTTAATATTTGTAATGCATGCAAGTTTCGAATTCTATTGATACATGTTCCTATCTGAAAACAATATATTTACACATGGAAATGTCAATAGTCCGTATATACCATTGGCCGGTTAACGGCGGTCAGCATTCACAATTCCAACGGATGCACTCGCCATGAATATTTATTCACGTGACAAACAAAGTTTTGACTGGACACTACGTCAACGATAACATACAGTTATCACATTGTTAAATTCGGGTATTTACTTATCTTGCACGTCTATCGTGTATTAAAGTATTACAGTGTTTACGGTGATTAAAATCGCACAGACTATATTGTAATAAAATATTTGAAGAGTTTCAAGCGGGTTTGACTTTGTGTTGTATCTGTAGCAAAGCATTAGTCAGTGGTAATAGTCAAGTCGAATTGGGGGTGAACAGGGGCGTTGGAACAGGTCCGGCAGGTCCGGCCACTGCCGGATCAATACTTTTGACATATTTGTAATTCATGTATAAAAAAAAAACGGAATGTAAATATTGTTCTGCAATTGTTCTCAATTCTCATCAAAAGTGTATGTTGTTACCACTCGTTTGAACCGTCTCGAGTGGTAACACCATACACTTTGGGTGGGTAACGGCAGTACCCACTAGATTCGCCGTACCAATCTTACGATGCCTCCGGCGCCCCTGGTGAACCTTATTGTAGAGTACTAAGTACTAACGTTTTTAGATTGATTTTGTTAGCTGATTATGTGGATAATCTAAAACTGAATGATGATTGACATAATGTCAGCGTTCAGTTTCGAATTACTAACACCCCACTCTACCAAAATCAATAAAAAAAAACAACGTTAGTAGTACCATACTGTATGATTAACCAAAATTTCCCCTCCCCTCTAATTGACTATAAAACTGAATCGATGAAAGGAATTACGTCACTGCTTATATAATATATTGTTTTTTTGTGAAATGTATTTTCGGAGATACCATCTGAGCCACAGTCACTTAATGCATAGACTATCTAAATAGAAAATCAAGAGAGAATTTCCTTTTAACAAAAGAATGACTTTAAGGACAATCTAGTTTGCACCAATTGGTGAAGTCGTCGCTATACATGAATAATCGAGACGAAATGCTGTGCTTTCCTTGGGCGAAAAACTAGGTCAAACAATAATCTGGCATTATCAAGTATTTGTACATATAACACGGGTGGATAAAGAATATTTACATACACACAAGGAAGTAATTACTTTCCACACGGTTATATTACGTACATTTACTATACTTGTCATAGTGGAGTGGCGAACTTTCATAAGGCCCTAGGAAAGAGGTGCAATGGCATTTTTGAGTACAATACGGCATACATGCTAGCAAGGCTCGAAATAAGGAATTAGTAATTGAGTATTGTTACTCCATCATTTCTGAAGCAATTGGGTATTTCAAAATTTTAATTGGGTAAAATAAAATCACACTACTGTTTCCACATCAACAGACAGCAATTATTGAATAGTTTGTTTCGAAATGAAAACATTGCTTGGCATTTCATTAGAATTGTCTCCATGGAGACAATTCTTATGAAATACCAAGATGTGTTTTCAAGGAAAGATATGCTATATTTGTGGTCCGTTTATTGTTTTCTGCAGCATGATAAAGGTACCACAATTGTTCTCATTGCTTTTTGATACTTCTGATTTCAATTGGGTTTTTGGCCATTTTAATTGGGTATTTACGCAAATACGCAGCTTATCTGGAGCACTGCATGCTAGAAATGGTACTATGCCATAGTAGAAGACCACCAGGGTGGATGCCACCTTCAAAAATGGCTGTTTCAGTTTTTAGAGGCCATCAAAGGGAACACTGAATTTAAACTCTATTGCTCGAAAAAATGAGTGAAAACGCTTGACGAGTGAAACTTCTTGCTTATATTTCCAATAGTGTCAGTTATGACAATCAGGTGAATGCATAAATTAATAATTGTATAAACAAAATCCACTAAAATATATTATGGAGCCCCAAATGGGGGAAATATGCGATTTATTTTAATTTGTCTGCTGTGTTTGAAAAAAATAATACAAATACAGGAGGAGGGAATTTTCTTGCTTATGTTCCAAATACTATTACAAAACTTCCAGTAGATATACCAATTAATAATAATGTTAAAATAAAATTAAATAAACTACACTAGTGGGGTCTCAAATGGGGAAATATTATTATTTATTTCACTAATATTTGTTAGACATAAAGGTGAAGACATTTGAAGAGTGAAGTGTCTTATTTATTTTGCCAATGCTATTTGCTGGTGATAATGTAGGTGGGTGCATAAATTAATAATAATTAACTAGAAAAAAATAAAATACATTATCGGGCCATATATGGGAGAAATATATGCACTTTTTGTGAAAATACATACACCTCAAGAATGTTGTTTGAAAACTTTGAACGGTAAATATAATAATATTGGGTATAGTTTAATGTATGCATCACATGTTTAACCAACTACATATTTGCATACACATGATTGTATTTTAATAACCGTTAACTGAAACTTAGAGGCTCTGATAGGGTGTCATTCCATTATTATTCATTAATTCGGCTTATATTTTAGGGTGTGAATTGGCTCGAACAACTTCCTTACCCGGATGCCATTATTAAACCAGCTGATAATAACCTTGTGCGCGGCACGAATAGCTATCATACATGGTGACAACTTCTGACTGTAATTTCCAAGCTGCATGTATGTGTATTACACTAACTTCGCTTGCATAGTAAATCAGTATTTGAAATCCACATGTTTAAACATTGGTAATGGTGAATGAATGTTCATTTTGCCAGAAAATTTCTGAGATGATGTCTCTGATATACAGACCATTTTGTGCCTACGGAGTGGGCATGTATGTACCTTTAATGTGTATTTCATCTTATAATCTATAAAATTATAACATTATTTTTCATTAATTTAACTATTCAATATACTTGTACCTGTTTATGCATTATTATTTATTTTGTTTTGAGTTATATTTTATATTCAGCTAGTTTAAGTATTTTTTTCTTATTTTTAAACAATTTACCATTTGAGGATCTAACTCGTTTTAGATGAATATACATATTTTTTAAAATACTTAAATATTGCATACACATATATGGGCAGCGCTCTGTGAAAACAAGCCTAAATGACAACATTTTAAATTTGCACATTTTTACATTTTTTGATGAGGACACCTTTCAAAAACAATATGCTGAAAAGAAAATGCAAATATAGTGTTTGCATAGTTTTTGTTGTATCTCACTTTTTGTAGCACCATGTGAATCACGCAAGGAAAAAAAGTAACGTCATCGAGAAAATGACGTTATTGAAACGCTGACGTTTGTACAATGCAATACAACAGCATACAGTAGAAATGCGTGTTCATAGACTCATTGACTGTGCTTGCTGTAAACTGTATTTGCTGATAAGTTGCACTAAATGTATCTACAATTGTTAGTATGTATACTATCAATCATTGAACAGAATACAACTATGATAATTACATGTAGTGAACAAATAATAACACATGTTTGGCCCAGTGTCAACATGATGCGATATGTCAGGAGCCGCGTAATTAGCACTACCATAAGTTTTATCTGTGATACGATTATTTTCTGACAATTTCCAAATTTCGATATTGTATTAAGGCTTGTATTGGCGGATCGTGTCATAAGTACAGCTTCTAACGTGTTAGAGTTCTAACGCGTTACTCTTGGTAAGTAACGCGTTACTTCTCAGAAGTAACGCGTTACAAATGTATGATGTATATAATCAAATATCAATATATAACGCGTTAGTGAAGCAGGAGTAACGCGTTACTTATTGTTGGTAACGCGTTACTGCTTGACCAATCAGAGCTCATGTTACAATACCCGCCATTTATCCAGAAGACCGGTAATGTGTAAAGTACGGACTAAATGATTCAATGTGACATCGTTAAACACTGTGACCTACAATATACGTCCGAGCAAGTTCATACATGACCTGCTAGATAGTATTTGTTATTAAACCGACCGATGCGGAAGACGGTAGTTTCTCTTTCAAGACTACACACTGATACATATTCCCTGATTTTAATCGTACGAAGTTTAGTAAAACGGGCCCCAGACGCCGATCCAGGCGGGGCACGCACATGCCCACTTTAAAATGTATCGAGTTTAGATTTTAAGGCGACTTACAAGCCTGGGTTGCAAAAAGAAAATTCGGGCTAATGCGTGGAAAGATCTGATTATTTTCCCTACTTTTCACTCAAAGTGTATGTTGTTGTCACTCAGTAGAACCGTCTCGTCGAGACGGTTCAACTTAGCTTTATTTGTCAAATATAATAACCCAGTGTATGTAAATTACCTGTAGGTGATTGGGCTTGGAATGTGACAGAAATATACACAAAAACAGTCTTTATAGTGTGTTTTTCATTTTTTTTTTATTGATATTGTCTTCCTGATGGACAATTAATGAGTTCTGGAAAGTGGCGCGACATCGCGACGCTGTTGCAAAATTTGCCAAAATTAGGCGTAAGTTTATTGTTTTCACTATCGGTATAGTACCAATACACTAGTACTCAGAAAACATTGTTTTTCCTTTCCTCCTGTGTCATAAAGCAAATTTCTTGACTGACCGTTCCAAGCCAGTACCCTTTTGTCTGTCGACCATTCCAGAGTGGCATACATGTTGGTATAGTTTGAGTGATGAGTCTTTATATGTAGAATGGTTAGCTATGACACTATTTAGGGTAATGTTATGTGTTTTTATGGACTTTTGTGCTTTTAATTAATTATCTATTAAAAATCTCCATAGTTCTGTAGTAGCTCAATTTAAGGCAGAATGTGGACAGTCACATGGTGGAGTTACACAGCTGCTGTGTGACAACCATTTGAGATATTTGCTCCAAACTTGGTACTGTATCAAGGAATAGAACCTAGTTTTGAATGGTGAATATTGTAGAATGATTTGTAGTGCGACTGGTACACTTATATGTTAGAGGATACCAAATGGTGCGAAATCGTCCAGGGTGTATGCAAACATAGTACGGTATAAAACAATAGTGCGGGTGTTTTGAGGTCACAGACACCGTTTGCTTGCAAATCTTGAGCCATTACTACCCAGTTTCACTGGAGGAACATTTCGGGGTGATTTTAACACCAGTTTTCAGCATATTTGTAGCATTTAAAAGAAAACACTGAACCTGTTGGTCACGTGATGTAAACAGAGTTTCCGTGGCCAAAACATGTAAACAATATTGGGGGATATGACAAGTTGGATTTTTCTTTCTTTGGAGTAAGTGAACTTATTGTTTAGTTCATGCAGAACCAGCTAGCTCCGTACGTACTGTCCCGTGAGACGTAAAGATAATAGCTGCTGTATTCATACGCACGAAATGTCTTGATTACTATTAGTATCTTCCAGAATTTAACTGATAAACTCAACACAAAACTGTGAAAACTATATAGAATATAAAACAATGTGTATTAAATGTGCTTCGTTCGGATGTTATTGGAAATTATTATATAGAATAGTATCTGTAGAGTTTTAGATACAAAGCAAGACAGACCAAAACGCCATAGTATAGGTTGGCACAGAGCACTATTTTCTTGGTCGTACTCGCCGTTTAGGCGTAGCACGATCAATGGCTGCCCCCTAAGGAATTTGCATGACACAATATGCTATCTCAAAGGAGATAACATATAAAAACTATAGCTGCTGTATTCGTACGTTCGAAATGTCTTGATTCGTAGTTTCCAAAATTTAACTGATAAACTGAGCCCAACACTAAGAAAACTATAGAGAATAGTATATGGAGACGTTCAGATACAAAGCAAGACCGAATAAAACGCCTTAGTATAAGTTGGTATAGGGCACTATTTTCTTGGTCGTACTCGCCGTTTAGGCATAGCACGACAATATGGCTGCCCCCCATAGAAATTTGCGTGACATAATATGCTATCTCAAGGGAGATAACATCCATCGGCAGTGATGTAGCCAGGCTGTTGTCAAATGGGGTGTGAATTGTTGATAAAAGGGATACGGGAGCATATCCTTCCCCTTAGTTGCGGGCAGTAACTCCCGTTCCGTTTTGCAGAGTTACTGCCCGAAACTACCTTCCTCCCAACTTTGTTGATTTCTGCATTCAATATCCTCGATTATAATGGTTGTAATGCTATTATGTCTCTATATATTGTAGCTATTTCCCTCAGAAACACATAAGTAAACAAGAAGCCCAAATGGGCCTGTTTCGCTTACCGGACAAAAACGCCTTGTCGATACCTACAATTTGATATAATTATCATGATTATGACATGACAATATTTGGGCAAACATGAAATTTGACCCCACTCCTCACCCCGGCCACACCAATGAATAATCTCGGGGCCACCATTTTAACAAATCTGAAAGAGCATCGACTATCGATCATTCTTGTCAAGTATCGTCAACATCGATCTGGCTGTTCATGAGAATATTTATTTTTAAGTATCTAAGCTATTTTTAGACAGCGGCCATCTTGGGTTATAAGACAACCTTCATTTTAACAAATCTGAAAATTCTTCACACAGGGACCACAACTGTGAAATTTGGCCAGCATCGGTCAGGTGGTTTGTTAGAAGAAGACGTTTGAAATTTCTAATAAAAATATAACATTTTTACCTTTCGGCGGCCATCTTGGATGACGTGGTCACCTGATTTCGACAAAGAAAATGCACCAGAGTAAAGCCACTCGGTATAGCCAATATGTCTGGAGTTTGAATTTAAATGCCGTAAAACACACAGGAAAGTGCATTTCCGGACATTTCCGGACATTTCCAAATCTTTACGGGGGTGGTTGGGAGCGGTGTGGGGGGGGGGGGGGGGGGGGGGGGGGGCATGCACCGGACCCCCTAGCATACTCGAAAATAGGACAACCACGCCCCCCCCCCCCCCCCCCCCACCCCCCTCCCCCCCCCCCCCCACCCTGTTCCCAAATGCTGGATCCGCCCCTGCGTTGGAAGACTCGTACCTGTGACATAATCGGGTGATTATTTCTCTTGTACCTGTGCTATGACGTAATGTATAGTACGACAAGAGGTGGGTTATGTAACTTTTTTGGCACGTTTATTTCACAGGTACGAGTCTTCCACCTGTGAGGTAGCACATACTAATTAATTTGTATCTTATCGTTACCCTACATGGATTCTAAGGTACGATCATGTTATTGTGATGTCATCGAGTTGACGTGACTTTATCAGTGACGTCAACACTGACGTCAATTATGGAAGTTGCACTGACGTCAATGGAAAAATAATTCTCACGAAGGTGTGTACTTTTTAAATGCACACACCCGTACTCCGCGTTGTGCCCGGCTGTCCCAATGAACCAACCTTATATACCCTTGGTCAAGCTCCTCCTATTGATGATCAGCGCCATCTGAATACGTCATCGGCAACCAATAGTATTTAAATGACTAGGGAGTATCAATAATAGCATCCAATGGGATTGAAGTAGAATAATGCAATTCTTGACATTTGGTAATGCCACCAATTTGGGAAAATGCCAGGGTCTAATTCATCGCAAGATAAACAGGTGGACCAAATGATTCTCATTGGCCGTTATTTATATTGAAGCGACCCAGCCAGCGAAGCATCACTATACACGCTTGTGTATTGCGTATTCCTCGCTTCACATACATTTTGGACAACAAAACACGTCTGTCATTTTGTGCACACAACTTACCACGATCTCCTATGCATGCCTGAATGTTTATACGTGTCAATAGTTTATGAGTGTCGTCTTCACACACCAGGAAACTTGTTTAGTTCGTTATAATTCACAATAGTTTGTTTGCATTTCCTGTGTGTGTTGAATGCAGCCGCCATGTTTACTGGCTCTGCTTGTTTTGGCTAGTCTCTAATCGGAATTGTCCGTCAACACAATTTAGCCAATCACTGTGTGGGAGGATGGACAAGCTCCGTAAATATTACGGAACTTGTCCAAAACCTACGGAACTTGTCCAAATCCTTACGGAAAGTACTGGAACTTGTCCAAAACCTTACGGAAAGTCACGGAAGTTGTCCAACTCGGCCTGACAAAACCTATAAATAGGAGTGAAATCTGGCAGTTGGCGACTTTGTCCCAAGAGACGCAACTCGAGACGCAACTCGCGTCTCAGAACTACCAAGGCCCAAATATCCTCCCCCTCAACCATTTCTCACCGACGATGTTACCAATGGTCCGTTAGTCGTTAGGCCTAAAAAAAGAAGGTTTTTTTCCTGTTACGGGCCCGAAAAAGATAGGGATTTTTTTTTTAAACTTTTTACTGTATGTATCATTGTAATTTAGTCAGACCGGGTCGGGTGAATCAATTTTTGACACCGCTGTTAATATACCTACTGCGCTGTGGAAGAGAACAAAATGTAGGGGGGGGGGGGGGTGAGTGGGGGCGTGATCACCACAAAATGTAGGGAGGGTGACGAACAAAAGAAATGTAGGGGATGGACTGTGTCACATGAATATCTCTTCCACAGGGGAGTATGGATATTAACTGGAATAGTCCAATATTGAAGCAGTAATATTTGACAGTAAAAATAGTCAAAAGTGATAGTGTATCTAGAATCAATTGTTAGACACACTAAAGTAAACAATTACACAACTGTAGCAGATATTTATTTTAATTTCATGTCACATTAGGAAATAACTTATTTTCCCTTCAAAAATGTCATGCCGCGAAAACACATGGCACACAATTCTAACTCTGTGAATCGCCAATACTTTCAAGTTACAGAGCAAGTGGCCTTAAATGGCGTAAGTTTGGTGTGGACCATGTTGTAAATGCCATTTATCGACGAGCCATGGTCTACCACCCGAATCTCGTTGACCTTGCACCAAAAACATCGCAGAGCAAACAAACTGTTGCTCTCGCCGGCCATGTTGGATACAGGACAGGTAATAAACGCGGTCACGACAACATTTTCCGGGACCGATGTAAAATTGACAATAAAAAAATTACAGTCGGGGGCAAAACTAGACGGTCGGTCGGGTAACAGGAAACAAACATTATTTTTTTACGCCTTAGATGTGATGATCTGAACGTGATTCTGGCATTATTGATTATCAATATTGGCTGAAACCATGATAATGCCAATATCCCATTAACCCACCCACTTTGTCCCATTGTGATACGATTCTAGACTCGAGCTTCGTAACCCCCTGCTGTGTGGCTCCCCACCCTAGCTTCGTGCCCCCTCCCACCCCTGTGAGGTGATCCCCACTCCATTGTCACTCCCCCCCCCCCCCCATTCAGCTAGTGTCATGATTCCCACCCCAGCTTTGTGACCTCCGGCTGTGTGACTCCCCATCCCTGCCCCGTGCCCACCTGATGTATGATTTCCCACCCCAACTTCCTGACCCCCGGCTATGTGACTCCCAACCCTGTTCCGTGCCCACATGTTGTGTAATTCCCCACCCCAGCAGTGTGACTCCCCACTGCAGCGTCGTGCCCCCTTTTTGACCCCTGGTTCGTGGCCACCCCCACCCAGCATAATTAGTCCCCATTCTAGCTTCGTGATTCCCGCTGTGTGACTCCCCACCCAGCTTATTTCACACCCAAGCTTCGTGATTCCCGCTGTGCTACTCCCCCACCTAGCATAATTAGTCCCCATCCTAGCTTCATGATTCCCACTGTGTGACTACCCCACCCAACATAATAAGTCCCCATCCTAGATTCATGATTCCCGCTGTTTGACTCCCCCACCCAGCATAATTAGTCCCCATCCCAGCTTCGTGATTCCCACTGTGTAACTCCCCCACCCAGAGCATAATTAGTCCCCATCCTAACTTCGTGATTCCCGCTGTGTGACTCCCCCACCCAGAGCATAATTAGTCCCCATCCTAACTTCGTGATTGCCCGCTGTGTGACTCCCCCACCCACCCAGAGCATAATTAGTCCCCATCCTAACTTCGTGATTCCCGCTGTTTGACTCCCCCACCCAGCATAATTAGTCCCTATCCTAACTTCGTGATTCCCGCTGTTTAATTCCCCCACCCAGCATAATTAGTCCCCATCCTAGCTTCGTGATTCCCGATATGTGACTCCCCCACTCATTAGCAAAATGTATGATAGCCCCGCGATTCCCGTCTAGGTCCGTGCTTGTATGCTTTAGAAAGTAGTTGATCGTGTCTAGTTGCTCCCACAGTCGCATATGTTAGTCAGTCTCGATTCGCATACATGTACTACGAATATATACTAACTGTTGATACAATTATTGTTACCATGAAGTGTCACCCTCATATACATGATATAGTTGTGCGTGTTGCATAATACTGTGTTGTTTGTGTTATCAAAATATCAGGTATTAATACTGAATTCGCCACTGTCGTTCTTTCATTGCCAAGTAGCTATAGTTATTCCCGCTTCCATATCCTGATTCACAAGGGCCCCCTACCAACCCCCATGCGTGAACAGGAACTACATGTATTATGGTTTATCGCGTATTCTTGAAGACAGATGCAACAAAGGGTCGTTACAATATGGTTAACTTTACAGAGATAAACTATCGTCATCTCCTGCCATCAAACCGTCAATCATTCACTGACAGGTGCATTGCTAGTACAACTACCAGCAGATGTTTAAATGTCATACACATAAACACACATTGCTGTCGAAACACATTAAGTCTCACAGGTTGAAGTAACGGACCAAGGTCTATAAATACATTAAATATACCTAAAGTATCGGTAAGTGAAACAAATAAGTTATTAAATGAATGTTGTATTACTCCCTGTAAAAGTAAAACATTCATCGACTTATTTTGTTCACTTTCTGAAAATTCTGATACTCTTTAATATTTAATGCATTTGTAGATATAGGTCCGTTACTTCAACCTGTGAGACTTACATAGAGGATATTCATATTTTTGCAACGAATATGACATATATGTTCATATAAACATTTCACACCACTCGATGAACATATATGTCATATTCGATGCAAAAATATGAATATTCTATTTATTATATACCGCTCCATGAAAATTAGCAAGAATGCATATAATGCATACGTATGTCAGTTTTGTTAAATACGTGAAGGAAACAAAGAAAGATATCCCAAACATATTACATCACAGTAACTTTAGCATGTGGCTGTACCTGAGACTATAGTCTGTTTCACGAAAGCTGCCCAAATTTTACGGCCATATAAACAATTCAAAAACCATATTTTTTTCGATTGTATTAAATTAAAGGAAAATTTAAGAATGAGCCTTCTTTTTATTTCGTGAAATTTGGTCAAATATTGATTTTATGACGAAAAATTTATTTGTCTATGGGAATTTAACATGGGGGAAAAAGGTAGAGGAGTTGTGGGAGGAGTCAAAAAACGAAAAAATTTGGAAATTGACTCCGAAACCGAGCTAGATAGCTTGGAAATGATCTAACTAAGAAAACAAAAGTTAAGTTTTAAAAATCGGTCCAGTATTTCTGAAATTCTAAAAAATTTCCCCATGTTAAATCCCCATAGACATCTTCACTCCGTGAAGATGTCTATGGGGATTTAACATGGGGAAATTTTGTTTTCGCAATGAAATCAATATTTGACCAAATTTCACGAAATAAAAAAAAGACTCATTCTTAAATTTTCCTTTAATTTAATATTATCGAACAAAATATGTTTTTTGAATTGTTTATATGGCCGTAAAATTCACATCACAGGTTCTTGGAGAACGGTTCATATTTCGGTGTTTTATGGGTTATTTCGGTATCTCTGGTGGTTAGGGTGCGTTGTTGCCAACATACAATTTACGTCACCTCCCGCGAGTTATACGTATACATACGCGTTTACAAGGTGATATACGGAGCTTCTACCCGCGTACGTTTTTAACAAATAAAACCATTATTTGTTAACCGATAACAATACAACCGGTCCCAAAGTATTTGTTTAGATTAATGTAATGGACCTCAGCCGCCAATGCAAGTCAAACATTTATATATCGTCTGAGAAAACGTCAAATATTCTCGGATAGATGATCGACAGATTTGGTTACACATCCTTACATAGACCTGTAAACCTCTTTACATCGCGACGCTCATTGGCTGATATCTAATAATAGCGTGATCGGGGGATTTTGACACATCACGGGAAATGGCTATCTAATCAAATGGCGAGCCACGCGTGTATCTCCGCTTTCACAGCTAGTTGAAAAATCGCGCAATCGTATGGCTTTTAATGTCTTAAATGTAGGAACAGATCAATGCAGTTCACGTATTCTATCGGCATCAGCAAATTGATATACATATATGTTTCCTGATTCGACATAACCCGAATTTGGAGTTTGTGGTTGAAAATGGATGATATAATCGGCCTGAAAGCAATGCATGTTTGAAATTTTATTGGCCAAATATTGAAAACGCTTTCTTTCCTTTGAGTATTTTGACCAACGAAATCCACCCAAATATACCCAAAAATCCACCCAAATACCCATATGACACCAACATTCTGACCATCTGTTCAACCACCTGTGATTTACATAGCGTAATGAGATGGCCACTGGAGGAGACAGTCCAATACTATACATCAGGGCAGCCGACCTGAAACCGGACGGGGCTGACCACACATACATCAACTTGCCCGGGGTAAGTAATCGGTCCGACGGTGAACCGGAAGTCGGCGGACCGAATGACCGACTATAAACAAAAATTAAAAAAAAAAAAAGAATGAAAATTTTTTTGACCGGTCTGGTAAATATTTCAAGTTTACCAGATCGAATGTTCCGTAAAATTTTGACAGTTTCGCGGAGACTGATATATATTACTGTCTGTTTAACGAAACCTGCCCAAATGCTACGGCCAATGTAACAATTATTTCGATAATAATATTTTTTGTAACAAAAATAAGAATCTCAGCCTTGCTTTTAGTTCGTGATTAATAAAATTATCTAACAAAGAAACCAAAAATGTCCCCATGTTAAATCCCCATAGACATATTCACTCTATGAAAATGCCTAATAGTATGAGGGATTAACAGGGGACATTTTATTTTCGCAATAACATCAATATTGGAACTAATTTCACGAAATAAAAAGAAGGCTCACTCTTAAATTTTGATAAAATTAAATATTATCGAAAAATATATTTTGTGTGCATTGTTTATATGTAGCCGTATATTTTGGGCGGGTTTCGTGAAACAGACAGTAGTCTTGCACAGATTATCAACGTTTCTGAATAGTTATTGGCAATGCCTGAGTTGTACGTATTTACTAGTTGCGCCAAATGAACTAACCAAAATCTCAACAACAAGTTTTGTTCTGGATGTTTTCCGATTGGCTGATTATCATTTATTTAGCTTATATTTAGGGGTCATAATTGGTTCGAAGATCTTCTAAACCAGGACATTTGAGCCCAAAAATTGTTTGTTTGTTTCCGAATTTACTAAAATAAAAATAATTATATGTGCGATACAGTTGAAATATGTGCATTAACCCTTTCAACACCACAGACCTCTATAGAGACAATGTTTGCAAACAGTGCAGATCCAGATGAGCCGGCTCGTAACGAGCCGTCTCATCAGGATCTCCACTGTTTGTTAATAATTTTAAACGTCGTACAGATTACCCTTTTAGAAGAATGGGATAATTTGAATGAACAAAATTAATGAAATAGCGTGAAACATTGACATGGAACATCCTATTAAGTTACTTGGTGTTGAAAGGGTTAAATGAAGGAGGCGATGATGCGGTTAATTCAACCTAGCTAGTTCATTCTCCTATTGCACGATGCCGGTATGTCAGACCGTGAAAAGGGCTGAGTGTAAGTGATAGAGAATAGTATGTTAGGGCCGTGAATGGGAAAACATATATGGCAAGGCTTAGGAAACGGGATGGGCGAGGCTCTGCCGAGCACATCCCGTTTCCGTGCCGCGCCAGATATTTTTCCCATTTACTGCACTAACCTACTATTCTATGTATCCCGTCAACACCTACAAATGACTTTAAAATGCAAAAGAAATAACCCCAGCCACCGCACATATTCATACGCAGTGATTAGGTCATATTGACAGGATATCAAAAATGTTTCACGGCACCGTGTTTCACGGCACATACGCACTGTGTTGATGGGATAACATGTGATATATGGAGACTGTGCAGTAACAGTGTTATCCTAAATGATCATGATATTAGAGGGTTGGTCAGCGCAAAGCGGGATCAAGCAGGGAATGGTCCATATGGGGTTGGATTATTCAAGATACATGTATCAGTGTGTATGACTCGGCTATAATGGTCGTTTCACCATCGTCATAGACGAGATGCTGTTATTCGATTTCAGCTGCTGTGTTTATCTGTTGTTATTTGGTTCAATGAAAATTTGTTACACTCATTCTGAAGACGAGAGAAAAAGAAAAGATAATACACGGCGGTATGACATCTGCCCATATATTAGTGAGATGCAGTGCGTGGCGTGTGTGTGCAAGTATCATGCTGACAATTGTTTAGCATTCTGAGCCAAATCTGTCAGCTTACAACTTACAGCTTGCTGATTATCTCGTGACCACGCCATAATAAGTTATGGCCACGAGATAATTGACCAATCGCAAAGCGTATATTGCTTGTCGTTTCTGATTGGACAAGTATGGTGTGTTTATTTTATAAAAACTTTAAATAAAAAACACACGTATGTCCCGTCCACGCTTCCGTAAGAAACGACCCGTAGCCGCAGATTCTACACAATTATTCGTCTAAGCTGACATATGTTTTGAACAACCGGGCCCTGGGGGCCGTTTCACTAAACTTCGTACGACTAAAATGTTCGTAAGTGCAAAATTATGATAGTCTAAATTTCTCATTAACGTTTGCTTGTAAACAAGTATTGGATGTACATTGGATGCATTTGCGGCTAATGTTCAATAAATGTAAATCCATCGATTGAAATTTCCAGACGATCCAAAATTTGCACTTACGAAATTTTAGTCGTACGACGTTTAGTGAAACCGCCCCCTGATATGTACACCATTTCCAGGTGACCGTTCCACGCCTGGTCGTGGCAATCGACTTCGGGACTTCGCCAGCGGGTACGCGTTACAATGGCGGTCGCACTTCACTAGCAACCGCTTGAAAATTCAAACCTACAAAACGCCCACGTGCCTGCTGCTGCGACCGGACCGAGCTCTAAAGGCTTTCGGCAACGCGGCTGAGCAGGAGTTTGGTCAGCTGGAGATGAACGAGTGCAACGGCAAGCCGGACGACTGGTACTTTTTCAAAAACTTCAAGATGTATATCTACAATCGTGATGTATGCTCATGGTGTTACATTACATAGTTCAACTCGGTTATAAACAATGCCGTGATGCGGTCAACAATATCCTTACCTGAATGTTCTCTATTATACAGAACATTCCGGTTTCCATATCATATGTTGATATACATTGTCCAATCCGCTTGTTTATACTATACCTTCATTTGCAACACGCTAAAATAGGATATGGTTGACCGCATCACGACAGTGTTTATGAAATATGGTACTCACTGGTTGTATATTTATTTATGATTCCATTTAATTGTGTTTAGCGGCCAGCCTGTAGCAATCATGAAGGTCAGCGAAAAGTATTGGATATCTCCAAGCTTTCTGTTCCTTTGATAATGAAATCAAATGATAAAAAGACTCTCAATTTCAGGCGCGTAGCTGCATTAAGGCACTGCAGGCCCGGGCCTGCAGAATTTTCGAGAAAATGGAAAAAATAAATTTAGTCAGCAAAGATGTTTTGAAATGTGCCAGAGTGCATCATTTACCTTCTAGTTTCGATTTTTTCCCAGACCCCCCCCCCCCCCCCCCCTTGCATGCTCGCACCAACGGTGCTCGAAGTCGTCAACCGGGCCTGCAGATTCAAATTGGCTAGCTACGCCCCTGAATTTCATTTACATTTGAAATGAGATTTATGAAACTTGTCAGCAATGTTATGCCCATCGCCTCTGATATGATATTTATGAAACTCGTCAGCAATTTTATGCACTTCACCTCTTTCTAGAGGCGAGGTGCATAAATTTGCTGACGAGTTTCATAAATATCATATTAAATATAAATGAAATTGAGATCCTCTGTCTCACGTGGCATGCCATGGTCTGACGGACAGCACGCCGATAGAGGACTGTTCCGGGAAGAACTTGACTGTAATTGAGGTATTCTCCAAGTCCATCCGCTACATGAAAGAGCACGTGATCGACCATCTGAAACAAAATGGCCTCCCATACCCGGAAGCGGAAACCAAGTGGGTGTTGACTGTGCCTGCGATATGGGACGATCGAGCCAAGCAGGTGATGCGAAGATCCGCCGAAAGGGTAAGTATATTAACGATAATCTGCATAGACTTAAAGGTACATGCACAACATGTTCTTGATAGGAATTAAATATGTGTATAATTATGTCACTATTCCACCAGTTCTAAATATTACAAGTGCCCGCTATACAGATATAATCATTTAGTAATAAATATTTTACTGATAGTGACGCGCTGTGGTATCAGGCCATTTTCATATGCAAATGAGGCACGCTATTTTTTTTAATTGTTTACACTAATTAAATGTGTCACCTGAAAAAATAATATTTTCGACAGATTACATAGATTTGTATTAGTTTTCTGAAACTATGCGTGACCTGCAAAAATAAAAATAAAAAATGTAGTTTATTATTGAAAAATTAACAAGCGTTGCAAATGCTCGTTTTGCTAAATATATATATAGTATTCATATTTCCCGCGAATGCATTCGCGACTGTAGTCACATGACAACCCTGATTTTGATTGGTGAATGGATACTGACGTCATTCTCAATTCATCAACCAAATCACTGCGTGTCACGTGATTTTGTAATATTAAAGATACACTCGAAATCTTTACGATTTATGTTAATTTCTTTGGAACTGCACTATTTATGGCGAAATCCCACATCAAACAGCCGTTTCTGCATACTGTGACACCTTGTATCGGCGTGGCATAATTAACGCGATCTTGCGGAAACATCGTACAACGGTAGGGAATGGAAGTTTTACGCATTGCCTAGTAATATCGTCATGACACACAAGTGCATTTGAATTGTTTAGTTCATTGTTTAGAACGGTGTTTCATGTATATACCACAATCATTTCACATTTACCTCACACAAAACTCTAAACGTGTGGTGTGGTATTTGAGCGAGCCCGAAACGATTTTTCTAAACTATGTACTACCTTGAATATGCTGTATACTGTATAGTGTACGGAAATGGATGGGTGGGGTAACGATTTTCAAATGAGCCATTGATTGGGTCCTAGGTCCGAGTCTTCCACCTGGGATTTGGCCATCCAAGACATGCTAAAAGCAGCTGTGTTTGTATCTGCTACTTTCAGGCAGGCATAAAGGGAGATAACCAGACCTCCACGTCGGACGCACAGATGGAAATAGAGGGCGACGAGGGCAAGTTGAAACACGTGGCCGCTCCAGGCTCTACAGTCATGGTGGTCGACATGGGAGGTAAGCGGCGGCTATTGCTACATCATGGTGGTCGACATGGGAGGTAAGCGGCTGTTCCTACACCATGATGGTCGACATGGGAGGGAAGCGGCTATTGCTGCATCATGGTGGTCGACATGGGAGGTAAATGGCTATTGCTATATCATGGTGGTCGACATGGGAGGTAAGCGACTATTGCTACACCATGATTGTCGACATGGGAGGCAAGCGGTTATTGCAACACCATGGTGGTCGACATGGGCGGTAAACGGCTATTGCTACATCATGGTGGTCGACATGGGAGACAAGCGGCTATTGCTACATCATAGAGGCTGACATGGGATGTAAGCGGCTATTGCTACATCATGGTGGCCGACATGGGAGGTAAGCAGCTATTGCTACATCAAGGAAGCTGACATGGGATGTAAGCGGCTATTGCTACATCATGGTGGTCGACATGGGAGGTAATGTCTCACGGGACAGTGGGCGGCTAGCTTTAAAAAGGGGGTGGACGATTTTCTATGTACTTTACTACCGACCCTGCAAGTTACACCAGTGTGTTTAGAAAAATAGGTTTATGAATATTTCTTGACTTTGGGAGGCTTTACTATGTCTATTTTTTAGAGTATTTCATAATTCTACGAAACTTAATATTAGCTCCGGTTGATTTTGACATCTTGTAAAATGGCGCATGCTATGCTGTCTCGCCGGTACGGTTTAGCGTAAGAATGTAAGGTATTTTTCGTGCATTTGTAGCGAATATTTGAGGTGGTTATGACCTCGCTTTGGAATCATTTTCAGGAAATTGTGTGGTGTTACAAGTGTGTCACGAATTGATCACACAGGTAGGATCTCAGGTGAGCTGATACGTGGGGGATATTGTTGGCTCGGGGTATATTAGGCATGACAATAGAAATATGGCATTGAGTGAGCAGTAGATAATTGGGCATTGTAGTGTGACAGGTAAGTTGATGTGACCCATGTATATACAGGTACCAAGTTGGTCAGTTGGATGTGTGATTTTGACCAGGATAGTTGGTTCAGGACATTGAAAGTGTAGTATTTGGAGTTTATTACGAAACTGTGTGCAGTGCTATAATGGAGCCAGATGCGATTTATTATATAGCGGACATAGACGGGAAGTGAGATGTATATAGGTAAGTCAAGCCTCTTAATTACAGCTGTGACATGACGTGAAATGGATTGAGATGATTGTAATATGCAACAGGTGAGTAAAGGCGCATGCTGGTTTATATTGCAGACCAGTGGAGCCGAGACGAGTGACGGCAATCAGCACCTTATCATATAGTCTACCATGGGTTACAGGTAATAGCCAGTAGCAGTACATGATAAAGTGTGAAATTGAGTGAAATATGTTTTAATGGTCATTTGTTCGCGTAATGTATCTTATAAGGTACATGTATATAATATTGGTGGCAATCAATCTACTTTCAGATTGTAACCGACATAATCCCACCTTTGAGAGTGTACTCCCAGAGGATATATACTTGTACAGCCAGGGATAACCCAGTTTGGACAAGACATAGAAACGACATTCAATAATAACAATCTATCAGATAAACAATATTGTAGAAGGGGACAAATTGATATGTGAAACTACATATATGACTGTGTCTGTGAATATAGGTTTAGTGATCTATGTGTGTCATATGTGATTAGGGGTATATTATTGATAACATACAAGTTTGATGTAGAATTGAAATGAATGCGATATTATCAATACTTTGTATCCATGTTGTACATATTCTTACATGTATTCTCACTTTATTCTGACTTCTGTTTTCTTTCTATACTCTCAATGACAGGTCCAAGTAAACAAACTATAAACTTTGTCAACAAAAGTGCAATGTGTTGTTAATAATATGAGAACTCACAACGGACATTCCTCACAATGGTGGCAGCGGTTAAACACATTATTTACTTGTTGTAGGTTTATGTTTACTATGATAGCAATATTTTGATTATAGAAAAATAACTATAGTGGTGTGGTAAGATGTGCCATTTTGAGAATACAACTTGCTAGTAATGACAATGTTAGTACAGTCATATGTGTAATTGTAAGTGGGAAAAAGAATCATGGAAGATTGTCCTGACTGGGTGTCCATGGTCATTGAAAAGGGTGGGGCTATGTCTGAATGCATGGCTATGATGGACAAAATTGAACAAATGAAAATATCAGAAAATGAGAGAAAAGAACGTGCACAAACAAGAGACTATGAAAAAGCTAAGTTAGAATATACAACAAAAATGCGAGAATTAGATTTACGAGAAAAAGAGTTGGTTGGACAAAACCAGTAGGGGTACAACAGATACCAGAGGGTGTGCAACTGTTAAGGTAAGTCTCCCGAAATATATAGATGGTGAAGACATAGAAGTATTCTTGCGTTCATTTGAACGACTGGCAAACATACACGAGTGGCCTAAATCAGACTGGCCAATCAGACTGATACCCCAGTTATCTGGAAAGGCACTGCAAGCATACGCACGTATGTCGGTGGCATCAAGCAAAGATTACGACCAAATTAAACATGCAATATTGCAGAGATTTGGACTAAACGCATGGGCTTACAGGGAAAAGTATAGGCATACAGTGCAGGAGAGAGGTGAGTCTTTCAGAGAATATGCAATACGAGTAGCGACATTACTAGAACATTGGGTAGAAAGCGAACACATTGGAGAAGATTATCATAAATTGTACGATTTGATATTGAGAGAACAATTGTTATTCAGTGCACCATTTGATCTACAAATATGGCTACGAGAAAGACAACCAGATACATCAGACTCATTAGTAGATATGGCAGAGGCATTTCAACTAGCTCACCAATACACAGGTATGAACAGGGGTAAAGTGAACCAAAGAGATAGTGGTCCAAATCGACAGGGTGCAAATACCAGTAGTGCTATGGGAAACACCACAGTACCAGGTATGTATGTTCCCCCACATCTTCGTGCAAATAACAAACAAAATATGTCAGACGAAAAAGATCGACCGTTTGTAAGACGGTGCTTCCAATGTAGAAGTCCAGACCACCTTATCCAGAACTGCCCCGAGAGAAAAGGTAAGGAAGATAGTTATTATAAAGGACAAAACAATGAAACCAGCCACACAAATGCATTATTGCTATCTCCAAAGAAATCTAAATTCAAAGGTTGTATAGTTGATGTTCCAGTAATGTGTTCTGAGAAAGACGCAGTAGAAAGAAATCTGGAAAATGGTTTGAAATTGGTGGAAGGAGTAGTCAATGGAAAACAGGCATGGGTATTAAGAGACACAGGGTGTACTACGGTATTTGTGTCACATAAGTATATGAAAGATGTTGACACAACACAAACTGTAAAACAGATAAGGTTGGCAAATGGTGACAGGTGTGAGTGCCCAGAAGTAGAAATCGAGATAGACACGCCGTATCTAAAAGGTAAAGTGGTGGCGTTAGTGATGGATAGTCCGGTTGCAGACATTATAATTGGTAATGTGGGACACGTTATTAACGAAAACAGACAGTTAAATGACGACTGTATTCAGGTAATAGAAACTAGAGCCATGAGACACGTGAGAGAAATGACAGAAGAGAGACAACAGGAGAAAGAACAAAACATCCTGAAAGAGAAAGGTAAGTGCAATACTTTACCAAAAACGACATCTAGCGAGGAGGTACAGGGTACATTTCCAGATGTAGAAGTTCTTAGAAAGGAACAGACAAACGACAAAAGTCTTGAGAAGGTGAGCAAATTAGCACAGACTGAGACAGGCAATGAAGCAGACAAGGCCTATTTCAAACACGAAAATGAAATTTTGTGTAGATATTTTCGGATGAAAACAGGATGGATATTTGGTGAAACAGATAGTGGTACCGCAAAAGTATAGGCAACAAAATTATGAAGATAGCACATGACCCACCATTTGGTGGTCATTTAGGAAACAGAAAGACGCGATTGTGAATAATGGCTCATTTTTACTGGCCATGTATATTTAAAGATGTAGCCGAGTTCTGTAGATCCTGTTCGCAATGTCAAAAAAGTATTGCCAAAGGAAGGGTAGGTAAGGTACCCCTGATACCAATTCCAACAATGGACGTACCATTCAAGCGTATAGCTATGGACATTGTAGGTCCATTGCCACGCACGAAACGTGGAAACAAATACATATTGGTGATATGCGACTATGCGACAAGGTATCCCGAAGCAGTGCCAATGAAAACCATTGATGCAGAGGCAGTTGCAAACGAGTTAGTATGGTTTATATCTCGGGTAGGTATCCCACAAGAACTTTTGACAGACATGGGAAGTAACTTTACCTCAGCTCTCATGAAGGAGTTGTGTAAATTATTGAGTATACATAAAATGTGTACGAGCCCATATCATCCACAGGCAAACGGGTTAGTAGAAAATTTTAATGGTACGTTAAAGAAAATGCTCAGGTGCTACTCACAAGAGAAACCATTGGACTGGGATCTTTGTCTGCCGTACGTACTATTTGCATATAGGGAGGTACCACAAGAAACTACTGGTTTCTCACCATTTGAATTGCTGTATAGTTGGCCAGTACGGGGTTCTTTATCAATACTACACCATATTTAGGACACATCTGATAATAATGAGCTATCACCATCAGTACTTGAATACATATTACAGGCGAGAGAGAAACTTCAGACAATGACAGAGATAGCGGCGGCGAACGAAGCAAAAGCAAAAGGTAAGCAAAATGGCTATTTTGACAAGCTAACAACACCGAGATCTTTGCAGATTGGTGAAAAGGTTCTGGTGTTACTTCCCACAGCAACGAGTAAATTGCTAGCACAATGGAAAGGGCCATATCGAGTAATGGAGAAGGTTGGTGATGTGAATTACATGATACAGGTAAACAGAGCGAAGAAGTTATTTCACATCAATATGTTGAAACAATGGACTGAACGGGACACACAGGTGGAGGTGAGTAATATGGTACAATGCGTAACAGAACATGAGGTGCATGATGAAGGGAATGATGAGGTAGGTGAAGATGTATGTGATTATGTTTATAACCCTGAGTGAGTAGTAGGAAAAGAAAGTGTTGATGATGTAGTAATAAATACGGATTTAGAGTTTGAAAGACAAGCACAGGTCCGAGACATATGTGGAAAATTCAGAAATGTATTAAGTGATGTACCAGGTCGTACACATCTTGTACAGCATGATGTTAAAGTGACTTCTGACAGACCAGTATATAGGAAACCATATCCGTTACCCTATGCCAATCGAGAAAAGGTAAAACAAGAAATAGAAAACATGATACACACAGGTATTTCGGAACCATCAAAAAGTGCTTGGGCAGCCCCGATTGTGACAGTACCAAAGAAAGATAACAGCATCCGTGTATGTGTGGACTTCAGAGGTTTAAATGATCAGACAATGTTTGACCCACAGCCAATGCCAAAAATAGATGAGATATTGAATAAATTGGGAAGAGCGAAGTACATGAGTAAAATTGATTTAACTAAGGGATATTGGCAGATACCATTGACTCGTGAATCAAAAGAGAAGAGTGCATTTGTTTGCCCATTTAGCCACTATCAGTTTACAGTCATGCCATTTGGAATGGTAAACTCAGCAGCAACATTTGTTCACCTGATGAAAGAGATTTTGAAAGGAAAGGATGACTTTTCCGACTAATTTATAGATGACATTATAGTGTATAGCAACACCTGGGATGAACATTTGACACATATATATGAAGTGTTGCAGAGTCTGCAGGAAGCGAAAGTGACGGCGAAACCAAATAAGTGTTATTTTGCTTTTCAAGAGATGGAGTTCTTGGCGCATGTGGTGGGGTTTGGACAAGTGAAACCCACGCAAGACAAAGTACGACAATTTCTGACATACCAATTCCAACAACAAAGAAAAAGGTAAGAGCCTTTATTGGTTTAATGAACTTTTACAGAAGGTACATACCAAACTTTGCGGATATAGCAGCACCACTCACGGATTTGACATCCAAAAAGGCCTCAAATAAGGTAACATGGTGTGATGACCAACAGAGAGCATTTGTGAATCTAAAGAGAGCTATTACGTCATTTCCAGTGTTATATAACCCCGATTTCAATAGAGAGTTCATTTTACAGACCGACAGCAGCGACAGAGGGATTGGGGCAGTGCTACTGCAGGAAATAGATGGTAACAGACATCCAATATTGTACATAAGTAAAAAGTTACTTGCACGAGAACAAGCATACAGCACTATCGAGAAAGAATGCCTTGCCATAGTAAAGTCTGTCATGTGTTTACGGGAATACCTTTATGGTAAGAGGTTTCTTATAGAAAGTGACCATTGCCCACTCCAGTGGTTGAACCGTATGAAGGGTCAGAACCAGCGACTTCTAAGGTGGAGCCTCATATTGCAGGAGTACAAATACGCGGTATCCCATGTAGCAGGCAAGAAAAACACAGTGGCAGATGCTCTTAGTAGATGTTAAAGGTGTAAGTCGAAAAACAAATCAATTCGTGAGATAGATGATGATAAATATAAAGATATATCAGGGGATGGAATAGAGGTATGTCACGAATTGATCACACAGGTAGGATCTCAGGTGAGCTGATACGTGGCGGATATTGGTTGGCTTGGGGTATACTAGGCATGACAATAGAAATATTGGCATTGAGTGAGCAGTAGATAATTGGGCATTGTAGTGTGACAGGTAAGTTGATGTGACCCATGTATATACAGGTACCAAGTTGGTCAGTTGGATGTGTGATTTTGACCAGGATAGTTGGTTCAGGACATTGAAAGTGTAGTATTTGGAGTTTATTACGAAACTGTGTGCAGTGCTATAATGGAGCCAGATGCGATGTATTATATAGCGGACATAGACGGGAAGTGAGATGTATATAGGTAAGTCAAGCCTCTTAATTACAACTGTGACATGACGTGAAATGGATTGAGATGATTGTAATATGCAACAGGTGAGTAAAGGCGCATGCTGGTTTATATTGCAGACCAGTGGAGCCGAGACGAGTGACGGCAATCAGCACCTTATCATATAGTCTACCATGGGTTACAGGTAATAGCCAGTAGCAGTACATGATAAAGTGTGAAATGGAGTGAAATATGTTTTAATGGTCATTTGTTCGCGTAATGTATCTTATAAGGTACATGTATATAATATTGGTGGCAATCAATCTACTTTCAGATTGTAACCGACATAATCCCACCTTTGAGAGTGTACTCCCAGAGGATATATACTTGTACAGCCAAGGATAACCCAGTTTGGACAAGACATAGAAACGACATTCAATAATAACAATCTATCAGATAAACAATAGATGTAGAAGGGGACCAATTGATATGTGAAACTACATATATGACTGTGTCTGTGACTATAGGTTTAGTGATCTATGTGTGTCATATGTGATTAGGGGTATATTATTGATAACATACAAGTTTGATGTAGAATTGAAATGAATGCGATATTATCAATACTTTGTATCCATGTTGTACATATTCTTACATGTATTCTCACTTTATTCTGACTTCTGTTTTCTTTCTATACTCTCAATGACAGGTCCAAGTAAACAAACTATAAACTTTGTCAACAAAAGTGCAATGTGTTGTTAATAATATGAGAACTCACAACGGACATTCCTCACAATGGTGGCAGCGGTTAAACACATTATTTACTTGTTGTAGGTTTATGTTTACTATGATAGCAATATTGTGATTATAGAAAAATAACTATAGTGGTGTGGTAAGATGTGCCATTTTGAGAATACAACTTGCTAGTAATGACAATGTTAGTACAGTCATATGTGTAATTGTAAGTGGGAAAAAAAATCATGGAAGATTGTCCTGACTGGGTGTCCATGGTCATTGAAAAGGGTGGGGCTATGTCTGAATGCATGGCTATGATGGACAAAATTGAACAAATGAAAATATCAGAAAATGAGAGAAAAGAACGTGCACAAACAAGAGACTATGAAAAAGCTAAGTTAGAATATACAACAAAAATGCGAGAATTAGATTTACGAGAAAAAGAGTTGGACAAAACCAGTAGGGGTACAACAGATACCAGAGGGTGTGCAACTGTTAAGGTAAGGTAAGTCTCCCGAAATATATAGATGGTGGAGACATAGAAGTATTCTTGCGTTCATTTGAACGACTGGCAAACATACACGAGTGGCCTGGAAATCAGACTGGCCAATCAGACTGATACCCCAGTTATCTGGAAAGGCACTGCAAGCATACGCACGTATGTCGGTGGCATCAAGCAAAGATTACGACCAAATTAAACATGCAATATTGCAGAGATTTGGACTAAACGCATGGGCTTACAGGGAAAAGTATAGGCATACAGTGCAGGAGAGAGGTGAGTCTTTCAGAGAATATGCAATACGAGTAGCGACATTTACTAGAACATTGGGTAGAAAGCGAACACATTGGAGAAGATTATCATAAATTGTACGATTTGATATTGAGAGAACAATTGTTATTCAGTGCACCATTTGATCTACAAATATGGCTACGAGAAAGACAACAACCAGATACATCAGACTCATTAGTAGATATGGCAGAGGCATTTCAACTAGCTCACCAATACACAGGTATGAACAGGGGTAAAGTGAACCAAAGAGATAGTGGTCCAAATCGACAGGGTGCAAATACCAGTAGTGCTATGGGAAACACCACAGTACCAGGTATGTATGTTCCCCCACATCTTCGTGCAAATAACAAACAAAATATGTCAGACGAAAAAGATCGACCGTTTGTAAGACGGTGCTTCCAATGTAGAAGTCCAGACCACCTTATCCAGAACTGCCCGAGAGAAAAGGTAAGGAAGATAGTTATTATAAAGGACAAAACAATGAAACCAGCCACACAAATGCATTATTGCTATCTCCAAAGAAATCTAAATTCAAAGGTTGTATAGTTGATGTTCCAGTAATGTGTTCTGAGAAAGACGCAGTAGAAAGAAATCTGGAAAATGGTTTGAAATTGGTGGAAGGAGTAGTCAATGGAAAACAGGCATGGGTATTAAGAGACACAGGGTGTACTACGGTATTTGTGTCACATAAGTATGTGAAAGATGTTGACACAACACAAACTGTAAAACAGATAAGGTTGGCAAATGGTGACAGGTGTGAGTGCCCAGAAGTAGAAATCGAGATAGACACGCCGTATCTAAAAGGTAAAGTGGTGGCGTTAGTGATGGATAGTCCGGTTGCAGACATTATAATTGGTAATGTGGGACACGTTACTAACGAAAACAGACAGCTAAATGACGACTGTATTCAGGTAATAGAAACTAGAGCCATGAGACACGCGAGAGAAATGACAGAAGAGAGACAACTGGAGAAAGAACAAAACATCCTGCAAGAGAAAGGTAAGTGCAATACTTTACCAAAAACGACATCTAGCGAGGAGGTACAGGGTACATTTCCAGATGTAGAAGTTCTTAGAAAGGAACAGACAAACGACAAAAGTCTTGAGAAGGTGAGCAAATTAGCACAGACTGAGACAGGCAATGAAGCAGACAAGGCCTATTTCAAACACGAAAATGAAATTTTGTGTAGATATTTTCGGATGAAAACAGGAGATTTGGTAAAACAGATAGTGGTACCGCAAAAGTATAGGCAACAAATTATGAAGATAGCACATGACCCACCATTTGGTGGTCATTTAGGAAACAGAAAGACACGATTGTGAATAATGGCTCATTTTTACTGGCCATGTATATTTAAAGATGTAGCCGAGTTCCACCAATGGACGTACCATTCAAGCGTATAGCTATGGACATTGTAGGTCCATTGCCACGCACGAAACGTGGAAACAAATACATATTGGTGATATGCGACTATGCGACAAGGTATCCCGAAGCAGTGCCAATGAAAACCATTGATGCAGAGGCAGTTGCAAACGAGTTAGTATGGTTTATATCTGGGGTAGGTATCCCACAAGAACTTTTGACAGACATGGGAAGTAACTTTACCTCAGCTCTCATGAAGGAGTTGTGTAACTTATTGAGTATACATAAAATGTGTACGAGCCCATATCATCCACAGGCAAACGGGTTAGTAGAAAATTGTAATGGTACGTTAAAGAAAATGCTCAGGTGCTACTCACAAGAGAAACCATTGGACTGGGATCTTTGTCTGCCGTACGTACTATTTGCATATAGGGAGGTACCACAAGAAACTACTGGTTTCTCACCATTTGAATTGCTGTATAGTTGGCCAGTACGGGGTCCTTTATCAATACTACACCATATTTGGGACACATCTGATAATAATGAGCTGTTACCATCAGTACTTGAATACATATTACAGGCGAGAGAGAAACTTCAGACAATGACAGAGATAGCGGCGGCGAACGAAGCAAAAGCAAAAGGTAAGCAAAAGGGCTATTTTGACAAGCTAACAACACCGAGATCTTTGCAGATTGGTGAAAAGGTTCTGGTGTTACTTCCCACAGCAACGAGTAAATTGCTAGCACAATGGAAAGGGCCATATCGAGTAATGGAGAAGGTTGGTGATGTGAATTACATGATACAGGTAAACAGAGCGAAGAAGTTATTTCACATCAATATGTTGAAACAATGGACTGAACGGGACACACAAGTGGAGGTGAGTAATATGGTACAATGCGTAACAGAACATGAGGTGCATGATGAAGGAAATGATGAGGTAGGTGAAGATGTATGTGATTATGTTTATAACCCTGAGTTAGTAGGAAAAGAAAGTGTTGATGATGTAGTAATAAATACGGATTTAGAGTTTGAAAGACAAGCACAGGTCCGAGACATATGTGGAAAATTCAGAAATGTATTAAGTGATGTACCAGGTCGTACACATCTTGTACAGCATGATGTTAAAGTGACTTCTGACAGACCAGTATATAGGAAACCATATCCGTTACCCTATGCCAATCGAGAAAAGGTTAAAACAAGAATAGAAAACATGATACACAGGTATTGCGGAACCATCAAAAAGTGCTTGGGCAGCCCCGATTGTGATAGTACCAAAGAAAGATAACAGCATCCGTGTATGTGTGGACTTCAGAGGTTTAAATGATCAGACAATGTTTGACCCACAGCCAATGCCAAAAATAGATGAGATATTGAATAAATTGGGAAGAGCAAAGTACATGAGTAAAATTGATTTAACTAAGGGATATTGGCAGATACCATTGACTCGTGAATCAAAAGAGAAGAGTGCATTTGTTTGCCCATTTGGCCACTATCAGTTTACAGTCATGCCATTTGGAATGGTAAACTCAGCAGCAACATTTGTTCACCTGATGAAAGAGATTTTGAAAGGAAAGGATGACTTTTCCGACTAATTTATAGATGACATTATAGTGTATAGCAACACCTGGGATGAACATTTGACACATATATATGAAGTGTTGCAGAGTCTGCAGGAAGCGAAAGTGACGGCGAAACCAAGTAAGTGCTATTTTGCTTTTCAAGAGATGGAGTTCTTGGCGCATGTGGTGGGGTTTGGACAAATGAAACCCACGCAAGACAAAATACAGGCAATTTCTGACATACCCATTCCAACAACAAAGAAAAAGGTAAGAGCCTTTATTGGTTTAATGAACTTTTACAGAGGGTACATACCAAACTTTGCGGATATAGCAGCACCACTCACGGATTTGACATCCAAAAAAGGCCTCAAATAAGGTAACATGGTGTGATGACCAACAGAGAGCATTTGTGAATCTAAAGAGAGCTATTACGTCATTTCCAGTGTTATATAACCCCGATTTCAATAGAGAGTTCATTTTACAGACCGACAGCAGCGACAGAGGGATTGGGGCAGTGCTACTGCAGGAAATAGATGGTAACAGACATCCAATATTGTACATAAGTAAAAAGTTACTTGCACGAGAACAAGCATACAGCACTATCGAGAAAGAATGCCTTGCCATAGTAAAGTCTGTCATGTGTTTACGGGAATACCTTTATGGTAAGAGGTTTCTTATAGAAAGTGACCATTGCCCACTCCAGTGGTTGAACCGTATGAAGGGTCAGAACCAGCGACTTCTAAGGTGGAACCTCATATTGCAGGAGTACAAATACGCGGTATCCCATGTAGCAGGCAAGAAAAACACAGTGGCAGATGCTCTTAGTAGATGTTAAAGGTGTAAGTCGAAAAACAAATCAATTCGTGAGATAGATGATGATAAATATAAAGATATATCAGGGGATTGAATAGAGGTATGTCACGAATTGATCACACAGGTAGGATCTCAGGTGAGCTGATACGTGGGGGATATTGGTTGGCTTGGGGTATACTAGGCATGACAATAGAAATATGGCATTGAGTGAGCAGTAGATAATTGGGCATTGTATTGTGACAGGTAAGTTGATGTGACCCATGTATATACAGGTACCAAGTTGGTCAGTTGGATGTGTGATTTTGACCAGGATAGTTGGTTCAGGACATTGAAAGTGTAGTATTTGGAGTTTATTACGAAACTGTGTGCAGTGCTATAATGGAGCCAGATGCGATTTATTATATAGCGGACATAGACGGGAAGTGAGATGTATATAGGTAAGTCAAGCCTCTTAATTACAGCTGTGACATGACGTGAAATGGATTGAGATGATTGTAATATGCAACAGGTGAGTAAAGGCGCATGCTGGTTTATATTGCAGACCAGTGGAGCCGAGACGAGTGACGGCAATCAGCACCTTATCATATAGTCTACCATGGGTTACAGGTAATAGCCAGTAGCAGTACATGATAAAGTGTGAAATTGAGTGAAATATGTTTTAATGGTCATTTGTTCGCGTAATGTATCTTATAAGGTACATGTATATAATATTGGTGGCAATCAATCTACTTTCAGATTGTAACCGACATAATCCCACCTTTGAGAGTGTACTCCCAGAGGATATATACTTGTACAGCCAGGGATAACCCAGTTTGGACAAGACATAGAAACGACATTCAATAATAACAATCTATCAGATAAACAATAGATGTAGAAGGGGACCTATTGATATGTGAAACTACTTATATGACTGTGTCTGTGACTATAGGTTTAGTGATCTATGTGTGTCATATGTGATTAGGGGTATATTATTGATAACATACAAGTTTGATGTAGAATTGAAATGAATGCGATATTATCAATAATTTGTATCCATGTTGTACATATTCTTACATGTATTCTCACTTTATTCTGACTTCTGTTTTCTTTCTATACTCTCAATGACAGGTCCAAGTAAACAAACTATAAACTTTGTCAACAAAAGTGCAATGTGTTGTTAATAATATGAGAACTCACAACGGACATTCCTCACAAAGTGATAGAACAAGACATAACAAAGTCTCTGTGCCTCATATTTTCATGAAAACAATTCCAACAAATTCATTCGTGTTGAAATTTCTGGCTAAAAATAGGTGGGGTGGTTGTAAAAAATTAATTGAACACATCTGATGCAGTTACGACATTTTTATTGTGGCGCGCGATTTGTACTTCATTTGCGAGTATTTTTCAATATTTGTCGCAAGAAACTCCTTAACTGATTGTGAGAGGCGGTGATTTTTATAAGTCACCCGTCGCCCTCAGAAAAGCAGTCAATTTTGGCTATTTTCAACCTTCCCTTGATGCCTTAAGGGAAAAGATGTGTCAAGGTGTCATATTTCACCCCTAACAAGTATTGTTTGACAGAAGGACAGTTCCAAGATAACATCCAGCAGTTTTAGTTTACTGCACTCAAATATGCAGGGCTAGAGGTAAGCATGTTATTTTGCAGTCGATACACTAAAAGGAAACTTTGCGTTTCGCCATTTTTGGTGTGTGCGATATCCTCGCCCCATTTCGACAGCAGCTTTCATTTCGTACATTTTTCTATCGTTGCGTTTTACGTAAAATTTATGAAATTAGCAATATAGAGCGAGACAGGCATTTTCGCGGAAAAAAACATGTTTCCTTAAGGTCTCACGGGACGGTGGGCGGCTAGCTTTAAAAAGGGGGTGTACGATTTTCTATATAAATCACTGCTATTGCTACATCATGGTGGTCGACATGGGAGGTAGGCGGCTATTGCTACATCATGGAGGTCGATATGAGAGGCTAGCGGCTATTGCTACATCATGGTGGTCGACATGGGAGGTAATCGGCTATTGCTACATCATGGAGTTCGATATGGGAGGCTAGCGGCTATTGCTACATCATAGAGGCTGACATGGGATGTAAGCGGCTATTGCTACACCATGGTGGTCGACATGGGAGGTAAGCGGATATTGCTACATCATGCAGGTCGACATGGGAGGCAAGCGGCTATTGCTACATCATGGAGGCTGACAACATAGGTAAGCGGCTATTGCTACCATAGTGGTCGACATGGGAGGCAAGCGGATATTTCTAAATCATGGAGGGGAGGCTGACATGGGAGGTAATCGGCTATTTCTACATCATGGAGGCTGACATGGGAGTTAAGCGGCTATTGCTACATCATGGTGGTCGACATGGGAGGTAAGCGGCTATTGCTACATCATGGTGGTCGACATGGGATGTAAGCGGCTATTGCTACATCATGGAGGTCGCCATGGGAGGTAAGCGGCTATTGCCACACCATGGTGGTCTACATGGGCGGCAAGCGGCTATTGCTACATCATGGAGGCTGACATGGGAGGTAAGCGGCTATTGCTTCATCATAGTGATCGACATGGGAGGTAAGCGGCTATTACTACATCATGGAGGCTGACATGGGAGGTATGAGGCTATTGCTACAGGCATGATGTTCGTTCCAGTGTGACGGCTGTTAAAGGTCTACTCATGCATTCTACCAGTGTTAGTATTATTGAATCCCCCGGGCGAAAGTGGACTGTTACTATGGATTTGACACCGAATATCGTCCGCGTCCGCCGCAGACACTTTATGTCCTGAGCATAACTCGAATAACTCGCCATTTTAAGCGAATATAACTGACCAAAGATCGGGGAAAAATAAGCCAAAGCTGATTTTTTCAGAATACGTCCTCAGTATCAAAAACATATCAAAACTCCCCATGAATCCCACTGGAGCTTAATCCAGAATTCAAGAGGACCGTCCAACATGGCTGCCATAAATTTATTAAACACATTAATGTCACTATAATGAAGAGAATCACGCATAGGGTGGCAGCATATCACTGAACAATGCATATACATATACATGCATACATATACATGCATATATTAACCTGTGATATAATTATGAGTCGCTTAGTCTTTCAAATATCCAAAATGGCTACTAGTTTTTACTGTATTGTCAGATACAGTTATATCAGCGTCCGATGTATGTTACTAGTTGTATGTATCGCAAGTTTATTTTTAGAAGCATTAACTATGGCTGTCGGTCGCCATGTTTTAGCCATCCCTATAAGCCGGTACCGGTACCAACCAAGACCGGTACCATACAGTACCTCTGTAACGGTAACTGTGGCCAGTTTCACGAAACTTCGTACGACTAAAATTTTCATAAATGCAAATTTAGGATTGTCTGGAAATATAAATTGATGGCTTTACATTTATTGAGCATAGGCTGTATATGTTTACAAGAAAATTTGGTAATGTGAAATGTACAGACTATCATAATTTTGCACTTAGGAACATTTTAATCGTACGAAGTTTAGTGAAACGGCCCCCTGTAATGCGTGGCGAACGCGTTAATGATGCATGCACTTGATAAAATTGTATCATTATTCAGTTACCATATTTACATTGCTATATCTCATGAACAGATTGGCGGATGTTGCTCAAATGTTACATATATGATTATCTGCTGAAGCATTTAGACATTTAATAAAAATTGCGGCGCCACGCAATCCGCGATAGCCGCCATCCCAAAAGTGGGAAAATTCTTAACCATTTTCTCATGAACTGACAAGCCTATCTGAACGAAACTTTACAGAATTGATCGACCACTGATGCTCTTTCAGATTTGTTAAAGGTGACCCGTGGTTTATGTAAAGGTGTTATTTTATTACCAACTTCAAAATGCTTTGGTTGTGAGCAATGTAAAGGGTAATATTTACGATGGGGTTCATCATTTACGGTTCCCTATTTTGTACCTGATCTGCCCCTCAGGTATTTGTAAAGTGTATCTGAGAGTTGGATCAAGTTATACCCATTAATATGGTATGGGCTAAGTAATCTAGTGTGTTGTTAGGACACCTCAAACCAGATCAAGATTGTTATAAAGGCTTCCAACGGGTCATCAGTGTGGGACGGGCACACTTTCCTACTTGTTTTTCTGGCGATACAGTTTCAGTTCTTTCAGTACTTTCATGTATCAAGGCTGCTAGCGAGGGGATTAGCTTAGTGATAACGATGTCCTTGCTTTGTTTATATTTGCCATATTTATATTGAACTTCTCTTTAATAATAGTGTGTACTGTTATGTCGTTATTTTAGGTTTTGTGAAATATTTTGCTACATTGTTTGAACCAAGTTTTTTTCTTCATTATTATGGACAAGACATATTGGCAGAATGAGTTCAATACATTTGAGATACCAGCCATTTTGGTTTTCAAAATGGCGGCCATTTCAAAATTGGAAATCCAATATTTATTTTACATTTTTGAATGTCGTGGTAATATTTTGTATGTTCCTTCTGGTTATACTCTTATTTCTTTGAACACAGTCAGCTGAGATTTTTTCTGTATTGTGCTACCGGTAATCTTTATCTTCAAAATGACCACCGAAACTAAGTGTGTTATGTACATCGCCACATCAAAGAGTTGTTACACATTCTAGTATTTCTGTGGCTGTATCTATGTTCTTACACATTATATTGTAATTGGAACGTGTGTGTCTGCTTGAAAACATAATACAACATAAAACAAAACTGAAGTTAGTTCCATTTTTTTAAGAGCCGCATGGCCACCATTTTGATTTTCAAATTGGCCTCCATTGAAATTAATTTGTAGCGTGTCGGCGGTCAAGGGTGTTGCGAACACTACACTGGTTGCAAATACCGAAGAAGTAGTAGTAAATATTGTAGTTGCGCTGCCACCAGCAACTAGTGTAGATACTTACGCTTGACCGCAGATAGGCTTAATATCGCCTCGTATGGTATAACAAATGACAGAGACAGATGTACACGATAAATGATTTATATAGTAACCAATGTGAATGTTGATATACAGGAAACAATCGAATAAAGTCAGTATTCGCTTGACAAGCCTTCTGTTGGTAACGGCCTCGGATGTAAATGACGTCCCGGATAAGGGTCTCCATTTGCTGGTCAAATAGATGGGCACATGTTGTATGCCTGGGATGACCCCGTCTGTTGATCGAATAGTCCAAATGTCTGGTCACTCAACAGTGGGCGTGTCACAAAGTATCCCCCATCAATGAACGTCGATTTGTTGATGGGTTCAGAAACAAAGGCTATCTTCCAGTGTATGGGACCTGCCGACGGTCTGGTAAGCTACCGGGTTCCATGATCTTCTGGTAGATATCTACTATGTTCTTCTATTATATTCTCGGTGAAAACTCCACAAACCGGGTTTCCTATCCCAGCTTCAGTAACGAAAGTATGGCTCGCGTTAACGATGGTGATATGGGAAATACAGGTGACCGGAAGATTGCCCAAACGTTTACCGCCCAAATACTTGGTTATAGGAGCAACGTTGTGACTACATTCTGGTTAACATAGCAAAACAATATTCCATGGGTCAATGGTACGTGTATCTAGATAGTACTAAACATACATCATGTTAGCAAAACGAGCATGTATTCATCAGTATGTATCTCCCTGCACCACTTCAGAGTATTATAGACATGGATGGAGTTGGACAAGGTGGTGACCTAAGTGAAGATCTGTGTTTGAGGATCCCAGGTGAAGATCTCTGGTGAGGAACTGTGTTTGAGGATCCCAGGTGAGGATCTATGGCGAGGATCCAAGTGAGGATCCCTGGTGAGGAACTGTGTTTGAGGATCCTAAGTGAGGAACTGTATTTGAGGATCTATGGTGAGGATCCAAGTGAGGATCCCTGGTGAGGAACTGTATTTGAGGATCTCCGGTGAGGATCCCTGGTGAGGAACTGTGTTTGAGGATCCCATGTGAGGATCTGTGTTTGAGGATCCTAAGTGAGGAACTGTATTTGAGGATCTATGGTGAGGATCCAAGTGAGGATCCCTGGTGAGGAACTGTATTTGAGGATCTCCGGTGAGGATCCAAGTGAGGATCCCTGGTGAGGAACTATGTTTCAGGTGCCGTGTTGCCACAAATCTCGTGTTTTCCACAAACACTGGTTGTGTGTAGAGGCGTGAATCGACGAATCTTGTCCTGGTCACAAGATGGTTACTCCGCAAATGCTATAAACGTAGGGGAGGCCAGGTTAGTTGCGACAATGCAGTTGATAGAATTCTGTCCTGGTTGTGAAAATACTCACAAAGTCTATATTTTCATAAACCTATCAGTTGGACGGACGAATGCATCCACAATAAAGCTCTAATTACCCACGATATGGTCTTTGGTTGAGTGTTAACTTTCGAATCAGTGAATTAAGAATATTAAAAAATGTGAAGTCTCCGAGACGATGTGATCACTTCGACTGTTGGAACACGACTGCTCGATGCGCGTTCAAACCTCACGCGCCTGCAAATGACATATTTCCCATAATGCCCTGATGACATCACTCACAATCCAAGATGGTGGACAAGAGAGAAAAATCATTTCCTGTCAAATCGTAGAAACGAATATTATCCAATATTGGCTTCGGAAGACGATGTCAAGCGGTAATAATGTGAACAATGTAATTAATAACATATTTTCATTCCCTAAGAATTAATGTAACTGTCCACCTGTTTGGATGGCAGAAATTTCCTTAGAAGATACGGTTCGGAAAGGCAGTTCCGACGCAAAATCCAACTGCGCATTGGCGTTGTATATGCCACAAAATATAAGGCTAGATTACTGAATCCAGCGTAAATATCCAGTAGATACGTTTTGAATGTCTGTCGCGTGACACGTGTATTCTTGTACATTCTGGAATCCGTATAATTGTATGTTTGTGGTGTGTGGTACTGTGTTGTATTGTTGTGCGTATTATTGGTTTCACATCCCTGTGATTCCACATACCTGTGGTTTCACACACCTGTGGTTTTTGCACACCTGTGGTTTGGCATGTACATTTGCCATGTACAATGTGCGTGTAATAAGGGGGCTTATGTTGTATTGGTGGAGATACGTTTATGCGTGTCCTATTTGCGATTTTAAATATTTTATGAGCAATGTTTTACTGATGTCACGCCATATTTGCCACAGACTATGCATGTGTGTGGTAGAGAACTCGTTGACTGCGTGTGCTGGTTTCGCTAGGGAAAAGATACCTTTTAGTATTACGGATGTCCACTGTCCGTGCCAGCCGAGTTTGTCCGCGTGTCAGTGTTTCACCATATAAGGGACCTTCTGTATGTGAAGCCAGTATATAGCGCAGACCATACCATGGTCTGCCCTGTTATGTATGCTACGGGTTAGTGTTTCAGCATAGCCTGGTACTGGCCAACACGGATATATCAGATCCCATACTGGTGATGTTTTGTGTCGTGATATTTCCGTAAATGACCACGATATTTGAGTTTAGTATGTGCTACACTCTCATTGTGAGTGTATAGCCGTAGGACCGATATGGAGGGGTTTGGCGGGGCCAAGAAGCGACCTTCGCATTGTCGAGACCAGTCGAGTAGATTTCGGATTATGAGATCTGGGTCTATAGTGTGCAGATTTATGGTAGTGTGGGGTATACCATGTTGGATGGTATTTATTCCACGAGGGCTGTACACTGGTTTGGTTGAATTTAAGGCGTGGGAACATATATTTATGCCAAATATAACCCACGGGTGACATGGCAAAAGCCATGGTTTTGTAGTATTTATGTGAGATGTTGTACGAGGGGTAGGCATATCCATTATTCCGTGCATGGTTTCACTGGTGCGTATATAAGCGATGTCTCGCTATGTGTTGGCGGGACACATATTTTCTGGTTAAAGAAGACTAGTACTGTATTCACCAGTGACACGGAGGATTTTGGTATGTACCTAGAACATTTTATTTCAGCTGTGATTTGCCGTTGTTCGATTCCCGTTTTAGTCTGTTGTGCATCCTGTCTGTCTGTCTGTGCGTATTCGTCCAGTAATTGGAGATTCATTTCATTTTTTTGTAGCCTCTTAAGAACGCTCCAGCGAGCCACATTGGACGTTTTGGTCCACTCGTTTGAGGGCAGACCCCAGTCAGTGCAGAGTATCGGGTCGTCCGAGTGTCCGTACGTCTGTCTGGCGCAGTGTGTGTAGCAGCTCCGGGTACAGGCCTGTATAGAGCAGTGTGTGATAGCTACCTCGCGTTCAGCAGACAGTCACAGACATAGTTTAGTGAAGTGAAACGCCATACACACATATCATATCATTATACTACCACCGAGTTGAATGTCACCTAAGTGAAACTTTTCCCGGCGTCTTAGCCAACGTGATAATCGCCATTTTGTATTATATCGGAACTTTACATCCGGTCTACCACTTCCGGTATTACAACCCATTGATTCACCATGGATACTTTACATCCGGTCTACCACATCCGGGTTGCTACAGTCGAGTGATACCATAGGAACTTTACATCTGGTCCACCATTTCCGGAGATAATACTACATGTGGAACTTTACTTCCGGGAACCAGCTTCCGGAACATTATCGTTATTGACTATCATGTGATGTAACCACATCCGGCTTTGACTTTGACATTCATACTTATTGCATAGGCAATACATATGTATACTTTAATAGTGTATGGTAATACTCCTATCATGGCATATCATGGCTAAAGGATTGTAGTAAGACTAAATATATTGTTTATGGATTAATCCACTTGAAGTTGGATTATAGCCATATTGTTGACTAGACCTCATATTGCGGGTGAGGCAGACCTTGGGACCTTGATACTCAGAGGTTACACTATCTATTGAGATACGCCAGCACTGGGGTAGCTCAGATGATTGTCATTTTGTCCTCCAATTGTTTCGTTATGCCATGTTATACTTGTATGTTATTTCACTTTGATTAGCGATCATCAAAGTACTTGTGCATTCATACTATTGTCCACTACGGGACCATTGAGATACCACATACCGAGTTTATTCGTCTATAGCTTTTAAGTTGCGTTAAAGTATAACAGTCGATTGGCTTACAACCTTGTAGTAATTGAATAGTGTCATGCACAGTACAGTGATGTTCGCATATCAATGTATCATGTATTCCTGTGTGTTCCCCATGTAATATAGTGTACATTATAAGTGATTAAGTGACTACGTGTACTTATCTACTCTGGCCTATCCCTTACACTTCAACTGCATTGTTACCACTTTTCGTTCGTCAGATCAAGCTATATTGGCCATAACGTCATAACAATTGAAGTATACTTGGTTCATATGGTAATTGGGGGAGACAATTTGTCTCGATCATTCCTGACCTTGGTAATGACCTTGATAATGTCCCAGACTCCGTATCGATACTTCTTAGTAGATATAAATAGAAGAAACTTCACCACACGTCCCGCACGTATTCGAGGTGGGTGGTGTAACGTCATAAAATGCAGAAACTGTATGAAGGCACCACGGTCCATGTGGGACATCCCGACTTCTGTGGCGGGTTTCTGAGCCACCCTAAATAGGCATAGTAGTCGCTAGCTCACCAGCACCCGCGGTTACATGGAAGTGGGTGGGGTAGCGACATAAATTGTGGTATCATCACATCATCTGACACCACAATGGAGCAAGGAGAAATAGGTATATGGACGGGCATATTGAAGTAACTCGTAGTAGCATATTCATTCTTCATTATCGGTATGCAACCAGTCAAATAAAAGAAACAAAGTAACTTCACTAATGGAACTGTCTCTCGACTCGTCACAAATTTATATTTAAAGTCAACGTTATATGTGGTGTTTTTTTATTATTTATTATGGATACGAAATATTGGCATAATTATTTCAGTATATTTTAAAATGGCGGCCATATTATTTTTAAAATGGCCGCCATTTAAACTTGATAATCAAATATGTATTATACTTATACTCATAATGCAATGAACACAAACTGTTCAGATTAGTGCTAACTAGTACTGTGGTACCAGACACCAGTATCTTCTAAATTGCCGCTGGAAATAAGTGTGTCACATACATTGCCACTTCAAAGATCTACATCTATAACGTATTTACATGTACATGTATCACGTATCACATATTGTTGTGGCTTATATCTATGTTTCTTCAAATGATATCTTGGTCAGCACGTGTGTTTTCCTTTAAAACAAGAACATGAAAATATGGCAAATCATCCATTTTATCCAATAAATTGTATATTATGGTATTATATATTGCATTGCAAAGGTAAATACTCATATTCTCCATTTCGTCATGAGGAAGCGTCTGTTACGGCGATATGATGCACTATCTGCAGTATGTAAGAACTGGCATTGCGCTAGCAGACTGCAACTGTTCTCAACAGTTTGCTGTCTTTATGGAGTCCAACTTGGTCGCCAATGTTTAGCTCTTTTAATTTTAAAGCTACTATGCTTTTACCATAGCGTGTCTTGCTCTGTTGATGACTGGATCTGATATTGTCGCAAATCTAAACATGTATTGGCAATACCTGCTCACAAGTGATCAGTAAACTGGATAGAAGCCGCTGTCCCATCAATAACTGTGCAGGTGACTATTCCGTGCCGGTTATGGGAGTTTCAATATTCCAGTATAACCAAATATAGGTCTGTACATTCACCTTTTGTGCTTACGAAACTGTGTTTCACAATGATTACTGTTCGCTCAGCTAACCCACTGAACATTGGGTACATAGAGCACGTGACATTAAGGAAATCCCATTATTTTGAAAAATTAGCAAATTCCTGGTAGGCAAATTGCAGACTTCATCTGACACATGTGTACTTGGTACTCAATGCTTACTGTAAATCCATTTCAACTGTCCAATGGCCATTTTGGATTTCATGATGTGTGAATGTTGTTGTTAAGAGTTACCAGCAATTCCTTTTCATTCCATGTGGAAATGTTAGTAGCAACAGTTTGTCATGGGTGGCCTGGTACATACTGTGATATCAGAGTTTCTTTGGCATTTCAGTTTCTATCTTCAATTGAACATCTTCCTGCCATTTTACCACAACATACTACATTTTGTATCTTGCTCTCGTCTAAGACATGTCTGAATGCCGCGATGGCCATTTCGCACGGCTTGCAACATTTTGGACTCGAGAGGAGTCAGAAGTATGTGTTTAGATCCTTTCAGTTTATCTCTGTAATCCCATAACGCCACTATTGTCTGTGGACATTGTGTTCTGAAATTGAGTTATCCCGTTAGACTCGTTTTTCGAGCAGAATTGTGCAGCTTACTCAGTCAAGTTTGCATTTTTTTGCAGCTCGTGATCACTGCCATGTAAGTTCGCGAATACTGTACCTGTGAATTCATACCCTTAATAAAGTTAAAACGTGGGATAGCGTATCAGTAACTAGTATGTTTTTGCCAGAAACATGTTTCATTGACAGGCCATATTGCTTCAGCAGGCAGCAGTAAAATATCCTGTAATCCGTGACGATATGAGTAGAGTATTTATTTCATGGATATGAGAGGCAAGTGATCTTACACCACTTGCACAGTCCGTCACGAAACGAAACTGTTTCCGGCCAAATAACATGCCTCAATATTCATGTTCAATAAGAGCATATTAGTTTTCTGCGTGAATCAATGATATGGAAGCATTATCCATTGACTTGCCTTTGTGGCACACCATAATGCAGTGTATCTGGCTTTGTCATACTTTGACAATGTCAACAAGTGAAACGCAATTTGGACCATCAAGGCACTGATCACTTTTATATTGACACAGGAAATATGATCTCTTAAGACCATATGATAATCGTGAATAATTATAATGACCATGGAACACTACTACCTTTTCAACGCGGCCATTTTCTACAGTTTCCTGCATACAATTCTGTATTATGTGTAGAGTGTTTTCAACCTCTCCAATAGTGTTTTGGCAATCAATCAAACATTTTACTCACGTCGTCGACACATACTTAACATGTACACATGCCGTTTTAATGCCGAAACGTCATTTAATCATACACATATTGCCTTTTCGACAGTACATTTACGCTTTCCTGCATCCAAGTTTGTATAGGGTATATATTGTATGCAATCATCTCCTTTGACCGCATCTTGAGTGTGATTGTGCCAGCACTGCTTTTCAAGAACACCAACAATATTGAGACTCTAATGCAGATGGTGATGAAACTGATTGAAAACACTGTATCCATAATTAAGAAAAATCCTGCATACACACAATGGCCATTTTGAAATAAACAGTGACTTGAAATTGACATTAGTCACATATAAATCAACAATAATGATTATAGTCTGGGGGAAAATCAGTCTAAATGGTTTGCACGTGCATGATTATCAGAATTTATGATTTTCACAGCAGCCATTTTGGAAATTAGAATAAAATAGGAACAACTAATATTTTCTTTGATAATACAAAGAACGTGTGTTCCAAGAGCGTAGCACAACATCAACACAACCTTGCTCTAAATACACTTTACTAAAGACAGTACGTAGTGAAGACATAGGAAATATTATTTACATAGCGGCCATTTTGAAAACAAAATTTCCGCCATACCAGTTATCAGAAAAATTGGAACCAATCCCAGTTTTATTATTTTGAATATATAGATTGCAAAGCCGACAAAAAATCTATCTGCATTATAAATGTAGATATGAATATTACAATATATTGTATACGATTTCAGGGTTGCCATTTTTAAATCTAAGATGACCGCCATGGGGTTGTTCAAAATGAAAATAACACTGGTGTTGTTGTTTGCGTTTGGGTAACGGATCGTGACACAATTACGAACGTAAATGAACAAGAGAAATGAAACCACACTCTTGCAATACTAGTATACATAGTTTCTGTTAGCCGTGTTCTGCGATATTATAGCGCGCTTTACATTGTATTGTATTTTATTTTATATAATCTAAAGCGATTTGTTTTTTCCAAGCGCGGTAGTCTGTTTGAAATAAAATGATGTACACCTCTTAAAAGTGGGCTCTGGAAAAAAATTAACTCTACGGTCTCTATTCATGGAATATAATAGGCCGTCTGTTGGGGATGGCTAATGAGTGTACAAATTGGTCGCTTATCGATGTACACTCAGTTTGACTAGTTGTAAGGTTGTACGGGGCGCCAAGTGGGACATGGCTCAATTGTGTCAACAAAATTCATTTTTGTGACACAAAATTCATTTTGTGCCACAAAATTCAATTCTGTGTAACAAAATTCAATTCTGTGTCACAAAATTCAATTTTGTGCCACATAATTCAATTCTGTGTCACAAAATTCAATTCTGTGTCACAAAATTCACTTTTGTGCCACAGAATTCAATTCTGTGTAACAAAATTCAATTCTATGTCACAAAATTCAATTCTGTGTCACAAAATTCAATTCTGTCAATTCTGCACACGCATGTAAGAAGGACTACCATTGGTCAGAAACTGCACTGGAGAAATGGGTCACGGTCGCCGATCTACACATTCAATGTCGATGATTCATTTCTCATTCTGCCATTTTGCTTCAACTATACTGAGCAAAACTAGAAACGTCCCTCCATGTTTAAGGAAAGATTCATCAAAAACCAAAAGGGTTACTTTTAAAAATCAAAATGGAAAAACAAGTTCATTCATTTCTGTATCAAAGCCAATAAATTGCATTTGGATATCTTGTTAAATATTCGAGAGATAACCGGCCAAGGGCGGTAGGGGTCAAAATCAAAAATCACAAAAACTTAGAAATGTGTTACTTAATGTTTAGAGATGGAATTTCAATAAGTAATGTGGCAAATTCAGTAAATCTCGTTAGTACCGAGTGTGGCCACCGTTTGCATGAATGCATGCAATGATCCTACGCCGCATCGACGTGACGTAACGCAATACCAGTGCATTGGGCAAATTCCTCCATTCCCGTTGTAACGCCCGTGTAAGATCGCGAACATTGTCAATCTGATGGTTAGCTCGTGCTTTGCGGCCCAGCTCATCCCATATGTGCTCAATGGGATTGAGATCCGGGGAGACGTCGAGATCATGGCATGACGTCGACGTTGTTTTGCTGTAAGTATTGAGTGGTGACCCTGGCTAAGTGAGGGCGGGCATTGTCGTGCATCAATGTCACACCAGGACCATGCTGACGGATAAATGGTAAGGCATGTGCATTTAGCACATCTGTAACATAACGTTGTGCATTGATGTTGCCCTGTACAACAACCAAATCTGTCTTCCGGTTTCCCATGATCCCACCCCAGACCATTACGCTCCCTCCCCCAAACCTGTTCTTCTCAACAATGCAACAATCGGTGAATCGTTCATTTTTACGCCTGTATACCCGTAATCTTCCGTCAGCATGACTAACTGTGAACCGAGATCCATCGGTGAACAAAACTCGGTTCCAGTCAGCCCTTCTCCAGTTCAGATGACGTCGCGCCCATAACAGTCTGGCAGCACGGTGACGTTGGGTCATTATCTGACCAGTGTACGGGCAGCGTGCCCGGATTGGTTGGGTGTTACGACGTAACCGGTTGCGAATGGTCTGCCCTGAGACACCGTATCGCCTAGCAGTGACTGTGGCTGCCAATCGACGTTGACGTAAGTGCGTCAACGTAATGCAACGATCGGCTCTAGCCGTCGTTACACGAGGCCTACCAGGTCGCTGCCGGTCGTGAGCAGCCCCAGTCTGCTGGTACCGAGCTGCAAGACGATCAATCGTCTTCCGACAGCAACCAAACCGATGCGCGACCGCCCTGGCGGCCATCCCACCCGCAAGCATCCCAATTGCCTGATTTCGCTCGTTTTCGGAAAGCCGTGGCATATCGAAAACAGTGAAAAATTAAAAAAGTTTTTTAATTTTCCGAATAGCCCCTATCGCATGAATGGTACGACATGAACTGAATCACCTTATCGATGACAAGTATAGCGTGCACGTGCAAAAAGTGGAAATCAACGTTCCGGTCACTGGCCGCTATGTAAACCGTGTGTATCGGCTAAGCTCTACACGATCGTATTCTGAACATCGCCACGGTTTAAAATACATGTACTTTGAACATGTGGTACATACATAGACAGAGCTACACCGGCTATAAAACAGGGACGTTTCTAGTTTTGTTCAGTATATCTCCAAACAGTCAAACGTTGACAAACCCATTCGTATTTAAACTCATTTGCGTTATAATTGTACATGTACATGTAGATCTCCCGCGAGTACTGACCTCATTTATTGTGTATCGCAAGGTACATCTGCCCCAGTTAAATCAATAATACACGCGCTGTGACCTGTGTTCTGACTGCTGTCTGTGTTTATAAACAGAATGTGTGTATTGGGCCATTTGAGGAAACCATTTGTAGTATTTGTGTAGATACCATGGATACTAAAATGGTGTATACTGTAAATAATGCATGTAGACACATAGTTGCGAACACGTAACTTCACAACTAGTAGACACAGATCCAATACTATTTGTTTCACAAGGTTAGATCTACTGTTAGAATACGACGTCATCTAATGTCATTTTCGAGCATAAAACGTTACCTGATAAATAGAATACCAGGCTAGTGTATTTTAATATCAAGTTTATCAGGCTCGGCTCGGAAACGGTAGGAATTCCTCGGCAAGCCTCGGAATTCCTACGCATTTCCTAGCCTTGCCTGATAAACTTGATATCAAAATACACTAGCCTGGTATTCTCTATATATGGGCATGCTCTCAGGTCTAGCTATGTCCCGGCTACTTTAGTTTGACCCTGTTTTACATAATTGAGGGAAAATTCTGAATATTATTCTTATTTCTCCTTCAAAGTATATATGCTTATATGGTGTGACCACTCATTTGTAATCATAATATAACCAAAATAACTGTCCATAAAGAAGTATAATATTGATATATTGGGTTATATTTTCGCATTGTAATATTTAAACCTGCAAGTGTACTCCACCATCTAGTAAAATGGACTAAGACCTATCTCAACCAATCAACGTAGAGATGACATAGACTATCCTACGCAAACTAATTTTTGTGGACAAAAATGAATTCTGTCCCACAAAACTGAATTTTCTTCACAAAACTCAATTCTGTCTTACAAAATTGAATCCTTTATAAAACAAAAATGAATTTTGTATACGAAACGTATGCAGAATTGAATTTTGTGACACAGAATTGAATTTTGTGACACAGAATTGACAGAATTGAATTTTGTGACACAGAATTGACAGAATTGAATTTTGTGACACAGAATTGAATTTTGTGACACAGAATTGAATTTTGTGATTTTTAGTGTTACAAAACTCAATTTTGTACACATAATTAACCTGTACTGCATGGCGCCCCGTAGGTTGGGCCCACGCGGGGTCGCCTTGCGGCGCCGTTCGGTAGTCTAGGCACGGGTCTCTGAGATGTAGGATAATGCAAGATGCAACTCAGGTGGTGATCACAAGAACGTTATAGTATATCCAGATGAGACGGCTCATCAGGATCTGTACTTTCTGCAAGTAATTTTCACATCACCCTCTTTTCATAAATGGACTAGGCTGAAAATCATTTATTTCGGTTGGATTGGTTGGTCAGGTTTTAAGAACACAGCATGGTATCAGTTGATATAATCTAAAGAAACGTATGAACAAATTGAATACGATGCAATCGTAGATCATTGTGGTCAAAATGATATTAGCCCCTTTCTTTCATCTGGGGCCCGTTTCACTAAACTTCGTACGACTTAAATGTTCGTAAGTGCAAATTCAGGATCGCCTGGAAATTTTAATTGATGGATTTACGGTTATTTACCTTAAGTTGCAGCCTATGCACAATAAATGTACATCCAATAATTGTTTACAAGAATACAATGTTATTGTGAAATTTACAGACTATCATAATTTTGCACTTACGAACATTTTAGTCGTAGATGTACGAGGTTTTATGAAACGGCGTCAGACCCCTTCAATTCAATTCGTGTTGTAGGTGGGACTGTTGACATTACTACAGTCGTCATCCGCGATGACGGCACGATGAAGCAGATATTCGAGACGCGGGGCGGGGCCTGGGGTGGGATGAATGTGGACCAAAAGTTCATCAGGTATGTATATGTTTGTGTATTTATTTTTGTTGTTTTTATTTCCCTTACGTCCCTACGTAACTGAAATCATGGGCACTATCATGTTATTTGTTCAGACTATTCCATTTATCAGAAAGGGGTATTGTTGTTAGAACTAAGAACATATCAGCAAACGGTGCAGACCCTGATGTGACGGCTTCATTACGAGCCGGTTCGACGGGATCTACACTGTCTGGACATATTATGATAGATGTCTGTACATATATAGTGTTTAAAGGGTTAATGGTGTCTAACGGCCCGTCGACAGCTAATGCTTTTTGAGGCCAGGTTAACGGGGTCGAATCCCATATTGCACCTGCATGTAGCCTATGTGTGGGAATGCCAAAATCATAACTGAATATTTAGAGGAGAAAACATATATTCAGTCCTGAAATTATAATAACCTGCTCTGGTGTCAGGTCCTCACCACACGAGAGTCACTTAGCCCCACTACCTGAAAGTAATATGATTAGTTCTAATATTGCTACCGTTATAATGGGTATAACCGGAATCACCTCTGAAGTAGCAAGAAAGCCAGGTATGTACCTGTTACGGGGCGCCAAGTGGGACATGGCTCAATTTTGTCAACAAAATTCATTTTTGTGCCACAAAATTCAATTCTGTGTCACAAAATTCACTTTTGTGTCACAAAATTCACTTTTGTGCCACAAAATTCAATTCTGTGTCACAAAATTCAATTCTGTGTCACAAAATTCAATTCTGTCAATTCTGCACACGCATGTAAGAAGGACTACCATTGGTCAGAAACTGCACTGGAGAAATGGGTCACGGTCGCCGATCTACACATCTACACTATCTCCAAAGAGTCAAACGTTGACAAACCCATTCATATTTAAACTCATTTGCGTTATAATTGTACACATAATTCATGTACATGTAGATCTCCCGCGAGTACTGACGTCATTTATAGTGTATCGCAAGGTACTTCTGCCCCAGTTAAATCAATAATACACGCGCTGTGGCATGTGTTCTGACTGCTGTCTGTGTTTATAAACAGAATGTGTGTATTGGGCCATTTGAGGAAACCATTTGTAGTATTTGTGTAGATACCATGGATACAATGTACTAAGATGGTGTATACTATAAATAATGCATGTAGACACATATTTGCGAACACGTAACTTCGCAACTAGTAGACACAGATCCAATACCATTTGTTTCACAAGGTTAGATCTACTGTTAGAATACGACGTCATCTAATGTCATTTTCGAGCATAAAACGTTACCTGATAAATAGAATACCAGGCTAGTGTATTTTAATATCAAGTTTATCAGGCTCGGCTCGGAAACGGTAGGAATTCCTCGGCAAGCCTCGGAATTCCTACGCGTTTCCTAGCCTTGCCTGATAAACTTGATATCCAAATACACTAGCCTGGTATTCTCTATATAGGGCATGCTCTCAGGTCTAGCTATGTCCCGGCTACTTTATGTTTGACCCTGTTTCATAATTGAGGGAATATTCTGAATATTATTCTTATTTCTCCTTCAAAGTATATATGCTTATATGGTGTGACCACTTCATGTTAT
>CM055266.1:132713552-132751052 GCA_029237695.1 Conchocele bisecta
CGTTCCTCATAACGAATCTCCGCAAGATGACGAACGAGTACGGGTGCACCGGATGTCAACAACGGTTTTACAAAGTCGTGTAATAGCACAGGCACGCGACCACCTGCATGGGTGGGAAGACCGTGGTGACATGTCCAGGTAAGAGGGTAGAGAGACCACAGTCGGCCTACGAGAAGGCGTTCTATCCTAAGGGGTCAGCGAGTGCGAGGTCGATTCAATGGTTGAGCAGAGAAGAGGAGAGGATGGGAAAGCACATACATCACGCAAACTGCGGTCACTGTGGTGAGAGGTGGGTGGCCGGTGATCCGGTCGACGGTTACTGTCACGAGACCGAGACCGTGTTTCAGTTTCACGGATGCTACTGGCACGGGTGTCCGAGGCATTGCATGAGAGGTAACGCGAGATCACTGTACAAGAGGACGAAAATTCAAGACGCCAAGATAAGGAAGGCGGGTTACGAGCTGGTGGTGATGTGGGAGTGCGAGTGGTTGAATGATAATTTTGATAAAATTAATACCTACTATCCACAATCACCACGCGAGGAGGAGACGACCCTATACCCTCACCAGATAGTATACGACTTTGAGGCGTATCTCGACAAGTCAAAAAGCACGCGACCCACCAAAGACCTGACCTTCGAGGTCGAGCACGTTCCTATATCGGTGTCGTTGGGGGATACGATGCATGAAGGGATCACACACCTATGCGAACGAGATCCCGACACGCTAGTCGAGAAGTTCGTGACCGAGCTGCAGATGAGAGGCAAGGCAATCAGGGAGGGGTTAGAAAGAAGTATCTGCCGGCCGACATATATGTTATCGAAGTCTCAGCAAGCAAAGATTATCTCATGGATTGACCAAGTCCCGGTGGTGGGGTTCAACTGTAGCAGGTATGACCTGAACCTCATCAAGCAGTACTTTGTAGAGAAGTTGGCTGCCACCGTGAATAAGGTGATGGTCGGAAAGAGAGCCAGCACGACGATGTTTCTGTTTACCCCGGAGTTTAAATTTCTCGACATCATCCAGTATCTGGGACCCGGTACCACGTACGACCGGTGGGTTAAGGCGTACGACTGTAAAACGGTAAAGTCTCACTTTCCATACGAGTGGTTCGATAGCGCGGACAAGCTCGACCATCTGGGGATGCCAGACTATCCCGAGTGGTACTCGAAGTTGAAGGGTGAGTTCCTACTGTCGTTGTCCGAGTGGAAAGAGTGTAAGAAGGTATTCCGAGAAAAGGGGATGAAGACGTTCAAGGAATGGTTGCAACACTACAACGACTTGGATGTAGGACCTTTCCTAGAGGCTCTGACTAAAATGGCGGAGTTCTACAAGGGAAGAGGCGTGGACATACTCAAGGATGCCGTGTCTCTGCCCGGTGTTTCCCTTCAGTACCTACTCCGCGGGTCGATCGATGGGAAGGCGGACACGCCCGAGCTGTGGTCACCGAAGTCTGAAACTTACGAGATGATGAAGCAGGGATTGGTCGGTGGTCCGTCCATAGTATTCTCCAGATACGCCGAGGCTGGAAGGTCGACGATCAGGGTCAGGTGGGGAGTCGGGAGGAGATGTGCAAGGCGGTGCTGGGGTACGATGCCAATGCTCTGTACCTATCTACTCTATCGAAGGACATGCCGTGCGGTGAGGAGCAGATATGGACGTGTGACGACCCGGAAAGACAGTCGTATATAGACAGTTTCGTGAGGAAGGTCATGAGTGAAAAGTGGTTCGGATTTGCGGAGTTGGATATAGAGGTTCCGGAAACGTTGAGAGACAAGTTCTCGAAATGTCACCGCTGTTCGTTAATCGAGAAGTCGATGAGAAAGAGGTTCCGCAGCACATGAAGGACTACCTGGCCGGGACTGGGAGGAATAGAGTCGAAGGGCAGAGAAAGCTCGTGGGGGCAATGTCATATTGATCATATACTCACCGCTGCTAAAGTGGTATCTGGAGCACGGTCTGATCGTCAAGGCGGTGCATAGGGTGATAGACTACACGCCCGGCAAACCGTTTCAATGGTTCGTTAAAGAGGTCACCGCTGCTAGACGGACGGGGGACGTCGACAAGAGCAAGGCGGTGTTGTTCGGAGATATTCAAACTGGTTGGCAACGCGTGTTGTGGCAAGCTGATAGAGGCACAAGAGAGACACCTGAACACCACATATACGAAGGATGAGAAGACTGTCGATCGGGCACTGAAGTCGGCGTGGTTCGAAGACTTGGAGGAGATTGGGAGGCTTACGAGATATCGAGCAGGAAGACTCGAGTGGTGATCAACAGACCGTTTCAGTGTGGCATAGCGGTCTACCAGTTGGCCAAGCTCCGGATGCTGGAGTTCTACTACGATTTCTTGGACAAGTACGTGGATCGCGGAGATTTCGAACTGATACAGATGGACACTGACAGCATGTACTTCGCGCTGTCGGAGAAGACGCTGGCGGCGGTGGTGAGAAAGAATATGAAGAGAAAGTTTAATAAGGAGAAGACCGAGTGGTTGGCGTGGGACGTGTGGAGCAACATAACTCCGGGACTGTTCAAGCTGGAATTCGAAGGGGATAGAGCCATCGCTCTGTGTAGCAAGTGTTACTACGTGAGCGGTGATGGAAAATCTAGCACTCGGCCAAGGGGATGTCGAAGAGATCTAACGATCTGACTTGGGGAAGGTATAAGAGTGCTCTCGAAGGGGGTAGGGATATGGCGGAGAACAGGGGATTCCGAATGATTAACGGGGTGATGAAGACGTACTGTCAACAAAAATTAGACTCTCGGCGTACTACGACAAGAGGAGAGTGATGGAAGACGGGTTACACACCGAGCCTATAGATAGATAAAAAAAAAAGAACTATTAGAGAGAATACTAAAGACTCTGACGATCCGGGGTAGCTGGGTGTCAGAAGGCACCGCGAGAAGTTCTTCGCGAACAAACCCTCGAGATGGCCCATCATCCAAATAGTAGAAGCACGGGCTCATCGGGCTTGGTAATAGATCGATCTAGATGATATACATTGAGAGACCACACGGGATCAGTCGCGCGGCGGCTGCCACCTTCGAGCTCTCCCGGTTGATAGAGGTACCGGACATCAATATCTGATGGAAGCCGTTGCTCCTCTAAACCAACGATCGCCCGCGCGAGACGGCGAGGGCTCGCTCGTCACCCTTTTAAACTTAATAGCATCTACGGGCTTCTTACCTATCAATCTGGTCACCTCTCCGTTCAGTGCGGAGACCACGGCGGGCAGTCTGGCCACCCACTCGGTCGATCGCGAATGAGGGTCTACAAGTTCTTTAGCGTATTGGTGTCCGAACAGTCTCTCAGCCAGGGTTCGATTGAAGCGTTCCACGATCCCCTGGTCCCGGTGGATGTTGACGCGGCCGCGTCTGATAGAAAGTTCGTGCTTAGACAATAGATGAGAGACCGCGCCCATGAACTCGCGGCCGGGATCGACCTGGAGAAGATTCGGCCATTTGAGAGGACTCCTCTTATATATTCGGGAGAGAGCATCGGCCACCTCCTTAGACTCTGTAGTGGCCAACGGCTCAGCCCCCTTATAACGACTCGCTACGTCAACGACTGTCAGCGCGTACTTGTACGTCTTACGACCGACGCGATCGTGAGGGAGAAACAGGAGATCCGCTTGGTGAACTTGGTTCGGTACCGGCACGTCGAATTTCGGGCGCGGAATATTGTGAGGCGCGGGTAAATAGATCTGCCAGATGGCCTGCTTCTTGAGCCATTCCTTGACAGCGTTTTCTGAAACCTTGGCAGCGAGTCCCTTCCAGTAGCCGCGGGGGCTATAGTACGTGTTCGCTAGCTTGCGCGTTAGGCGAACCGATAGTTTGGTATTAAGTTTGCGCGTGTTCATCGTATGCGATGTATTCTAATATATCTGACAATCTCCAACATGCCCTCGCCAGATCGTCCGGTAACTGCGTCGATAATAATAAACCTTTATTGGAAGTACAATCGCGATTGGGGGTTAAGTTCTGAAGGAACTTGGGAAAATCTAATCCCCCAGGATTGGTGGAGGAATCTAACATCCGCTTTGCGAAAAGGGTGGCCGCTTTTTCGTCCTCCCGCCACGTCTCGAGAGAATCTCGGGCCAGACGAATCATACCCTTTGCACCAGCTATGCGGTGTTTAAGGGCAGTGTAGCCTACATCAATCATAGCAAAATAAAGTTCGTCAACTGACATCGTTCTATATATATATATTTATAATTAATTTGAAATAATTAATTTAAAATCTCGATTGAATATAGTAGCCGACGAGCCCCACCACACCCATTCCCACGACGATGAACGCGATCTCGCGGTCTTTTTGGGCCTCTGACGGTACATAGAAATCTGAAAGTTGGGGCTCGCGATCCAGCGGCGCGAGACTTTTCTGCGGATATGCCAGCGCGTACTCGCTGTTGGCTTCTTCAACGTTCTGAAAAGTTTGTGCGGCGTGATTTTCGCGGCGAAGCTCTTCATTGACCCAGTCAAGATGGGCGGTTCGTTTTTCCGACCACGCTTCTTTGCGCTATTGAATTGTTCTACAGCTAAATCGTGACGCGTACTCTCCTCATCCACGTTCGAGTTTTGTAGTTTAGATAATAAAAAGTTGCTGCCGGTGAACGCAAATGCGTTTAAGAGCGCACCACCTACCATTATTGCGATTGAAGCCATTTATTTCCATATATTAACTGGTAGAATTCCAGCTTTAACTAGATAATCTTGGGTCCAAACTGCGGCCGCTACATCTAAGGTCGCGAGCCCTACGTCTCTCACAGTAAAGTCCTTATTTGGGAGCGGATCCTCCTAGGGCCATCTTTGATAGTCGAGCATACCCGATACTGAAACCCGATATCACCACGGCGTGATAAAGCGCATTCACTAACATTTTACCGTCTTGTTCAGCCATTATTGCATATAAAAGGGGTCGCGATCAATGTTTAAATGGGGCGCGTCCAATCGCGATTGGTGTTTCGTAACTTTCTTCTGAACACTGGCTGGTTGTTTTTTCGATAATAGGGGGTATTTCCACACGCACAGGGCACCAACAACTGCCAGACCACCACCAACAACGCAACTCCAATTCACGAATTTGGGTGACAAATTCAAAGAATTTGGGTGTGCTTCCAAATCGTGAATTGGGGTTGTACTCAACTCTGTCTTCAGATGTTTTACTGTCTCCGTCCCCGATTGCAACCCAATCTCGATTGGAGTTTAGCCTCTCGAAGCTCGGCGAGTATTTTATCTTGTTTAACTTTTCGGGTGGCAGCCGCGCCCGCCCAGCTGCCTGTCTTTTAGGATTTTTTATATGCGGTATGTCATCCAGTGCGGAGTTGGGTTCGATGGGTTGGAGCAATCGGGTTCAACTCCGTCACTCTCGCGGGTGTGTCTTGTGTCATCATTTTCAGGGCTTATAGTTCGTGGGCATATATGTCCAATTGACAGTGTTTACCCGTGGTCAACGCGGTTGTCAGCGGAGCTAAGTACATTCCAAACTTGTGATAAATTGAGCAGCAGCTGTGTTCTAAGAGTGTGACCTATAAAAGGGTCAGTCTCTAGATCGTCAATCAATCCCGCGGTGTTTGGTATAGGGAGAAGTATACTAACGGCGGTTGCGTACAAATGAATAGCCGCCGATCCGAGAGTTTTTGTCATCTCCGCTCCCAATTTGGATTCGTATCGCGCATACATTTTATCGATCTCCGCATCTGACATCTTATCCACCTGAAAAACTGAGAGACGCCTACCGAGATAATGCTCCGATTTGTCCCCCAGCAACCAGCGCAGCTAGCCGCTCTCGTCGCGCCGCATTTTCATTTTCATTCGGAGTCGTTGCACTCAACCCAATACCAACCGCCGTTGCAGTTGATTCCGATTGCTCTGTCGGATCATTATCTGTGTTGGCAGTCGGAGTTGAGGTTTCTTCTATTAGCTGATCGAGAAGTTTGTCGCAGTTCATTTTTCTTAATTTTTTCAAAATTATTAATTTAACTATTCTAACAAGTCTCATCACTTTAATATATTGCAAAGCGCACCACCCGATACTTATGATCACCATTATGCTCGCAACAAAGCTCGCAGCGGAGCACCAAATTGTTAACATTGTTAACCATTGTTCAGCATTTGTTCAACATTTGTTAAGCATTGTTCAGCATTGTTCAGCAATTGCTAAGCAGTGTTCAGCATTGTTCAGCATTTGTTCAGTAATTGCTAATTAATTATAAAATAATTGATAACTTCGTAAGCAGTTTGGTTGATCAGTCTTTAGCAAAAGCTTGGCGTGCTTAGTTTCCGAAAGCATCTGTCGAACCTCCAGGCGCTCCTCGCGCGTTGGGATAACGTCATTCTCTCGAAGACAGTCATCGAATGAGTCTCGGTCCTTGCAGTGAAAGAGTGCGACCCATTTCGTTTGCTCGCGCAGATCCTTGAGGACGGCGTTGTACTTTTGAGTGGATATCCATACGCTTTGCCTAGCATGGCGGCCAGAAAATGCGAGCTCGGAGAGCATGTCCTTCGTTTTTGGTCATCGCCGCCCCTTGGCGGAGCAATCGTCAATCACGTATAGGGTGGGCTCACCCTGGAATCTTTGGTATAAACCACGCAACCAATCGTGAAGCCTATCACCGGGTCAATAACGTATACCTCAGGGTCGGTCCATATCCACGTTCGCCGCTGATAATATCGTTGTGCCGCACAGTGGGACACAGGATCACAATGTGACGAAAGGCATCGCGGTAGGACTCCTCGAGCAAGTCGAGGATGAAAACCGTTTTTCCACATCCTGTCTGCCCACATATTATGGCAGAGTGGGCATCTCCAATCGTGAATTGGTATTGATTGCTAATTTTCTTAATTAATTCTTTAGAATTATCAAATTTATTAATTTAATAAATCGTTAGAATGATTGCTAATTTTCTTAATTAATTCTTTAGAATTATCAAATTTATTAATTAATAAATCGTTAGATGATTTTTTATTAAATCAATAGAGTGCTGAGACGTATCGGTGCCATCTTCGATGTTGAGTTGTGCGTCCGTAATATATAAGTAAGTAAACGTTCAATGGCCCGGCTCCGTCCGCCTCTTTGGTTATCTGGATCGTCACACCCTCGCTAGCGTTCTCAACTTGGCGTCCGCTGCCGTGTATTTGGTCGTCGTCGCTGGCTCGCATGTCTAGCCATAACGCGTATTTGGTATTCAGGAACTCCGCGAGGGAGACGGCCGAGAAATGCAGGTCTTTGGCAACCGCTGCAGCAAACTGCTTTCTTACTTCGTCCCACTGCTGGTGCGCGCGAAGACCCGCGCTGTAGAGTTGATTGGCTACTCCCTCGATCGTCACCTCTACCTTCGTGATTTTGGGGTTATAGAATTTGTCGGTTTTTCTAACACCGAACGCGAACCGAGCCTCCTCGAACAGCATCAGTATACCTTTCATCGAGCGGGCGGGTACGTTGACGTTAATATTCCACAATGTGTCGCTTTTGTCTTTCGTCATCTTGCGATGGCGAAGAACTCGGTCGTAAAGTATGGCAACGCGCCCGGCGTACTGGGTTCTGATCAATCGCGCGAGTTCGGGCATCGTGACCATGTCGTACTCCAGGGAAACATTATCGATCGTATACGTCGATAACTGGTCGCTGGCTATGAGAACTCATCCGTAGTCGTTGAACGTTAGTTCGTATTCGAGGCGGTCAGCCAAAGCACTCTGATAGTACGGCATGTGACTCTCCAGCAACTCAAAGTCGAGCGGGATGTAGAAGCGGTTGCCGTAAGCGCCCGCGACCGCATTGTCACTCGCGTTGTTATCTACCTTGTTACCAGCCCCGATTCTAAGTTTGGTTACGTTCTTATTTTTGCTGGTGTCAATACCCTGATAGACAGCGTTTTCGCGCTCTTGCGCCGTCTTCCATAGGTCCTGATAACAATGGTAGACGTCGCTGTCTTCGATCGACATCACCTCATTACCAGAAATCTTTATCATGGTCTTCTTGACGATGGCGCGACCAAGGTTCTGAACGACGGTTCGGTCCTCGTCCGTCGACGTAAGCGAAATAGTGAAAGCGAGGTGAACAGTACCCGGCACAATGACGTCGTTAGCTCAGAGGTTGGGGAAGCGGACCAAGAGCTGCTGGTTCTGGTCGATCGTCGATGGGTTGTTCGTAATAACGACACTCTGTCTCACGCCTTTTGCCCCGAGGGGCCCACGCAGTCTGCGGTATGGATTGAGTTTGCGACCGTATTGACTCGAAGACATAATTTAGTGAAACTATATTAAACCCTTACGGTTTTGTCTTTAATACATAATTAATTTTAAGAAAGTTATAAAGATGGATGATTACGATATTAACATGGATGAAATCGGCAGAGACAATTTCCGCGGTGATGATGACATCGATGACTATGACATAGATGATTATAATGACGAAACGACCTTCATAGAGACACCAGCACCCCCACTTTTGTTTGATCCAGGCGCACCACGAAATACACCTTTGGTTAATCCACGCGCATCTTTGTTTGGTCCAGACGCACCGGGAACTTCATTTGCTGGTGTCCCTATGTGGGAGGCCCCACCCGCAACTCCGGCGTGGGCGGGCGGTGCCGAGATTCCTGCGGGGATCTCCAAGGATGAGCTGGCGCCTCTCGAGAAAACGAATTCTCGGGTGAAACTGTGGGAGAGTGAGGTGTCTAAAAACGGCATCAAGGCCATGTTGGAGTTCCGCAGCACTAAAAGAGGAGACTTGTGGGTTAAATGGGGTAATAGCTGGAAGTTACTGACGTACAAGAACGACCCGACCCAGTTCCTCAGCCCCTCTTCCGTGAACCGATATGGAGTATCCCTCGCTCGAGCTCTCGGAGTGATCGATGATCGGTCGCAGCTGCCTCAACAAATGGTAAAAACCCTACAGTCTACCGACGAAACGCTGGCGAAGACGGCCACCGCTATAGAAATGAGCGAGCTCAGCGATGTCCCTCGTATAGCCACCGACGCTATTAACACAGTGGAAACCACGGTCAACGAAATGAACGGCACGAAATATGACCCACCATTACCTCTTCGCGAACTCCGGGGACTCGATAAGGCTCTGCAAACAACTCGGGGCGAACTGGTCAATAACCTCTCCAAACTCACGGCGCTGGACAAACATATCGCGCTAGAAGAAAGAAAACTTGGAGAAATCCGTGACGATAGAGAATCTACCGAGCGGATCAACAAACTCCTGCGGTCGTTGCGGGACGAAAGAGAAGCTCGCTTGGAGGCTGCTTCGACTAACCGTGAGACGCTTTCCGGCCAATTAAGTCGGAGCCGCGAAACAATCTCGAGGGTTCTGCACGAGGACACGACACTCGGTGAGCGTCTTCGCACTCTGTTCAGAGAGAAGGGCGTCACGATATTAACCATCGTCGCAGCTTTCAGCATGATTATATCGACCCTAATTCTATCTATATCTTCTCTATTTGTAGCTATCAATGCTGGTGCCGCACCAGCACCCGCACCAGCACCAGCACCGGCACCAGCACCGGCACCCGCGCCATCCGGCGGAGCCAAGGAGTGGATAAAAAAACAACTAAAAGCCCTCGCCAGTCTCCTGGCTAAATTAGCAGGAAAGTTGGCTGCCGCGCTGCCTGGTTTGATAGGAGGTCTCCTCTCCTTCTTGTTATCTATATTATCAAAAACGGTCGGATGGCTCGCCGAGAATACCTGGGCTTTAATCGTGGCCATCGCCGGTCTCCTACTATTCTTCGCCAGAGAGTTCCTAAAACCAAAGCGCAAATAATCCGATCGCCACGAGGGCGACGACGAGCGCTAATTTCTCCTCCTCGCGTGTTGTGCTTCCAATCTCAACATTGTTGATGATTGGTGTTTCTCCAATCGCGATTGGTCTGTTGATGGAACTCGATGGTGCATCCAATTTACGAATTGGGGGTATTGGGTTCGATTGTGTTGAGGGATGTGTATCCATTTTGTGTTTTGGGCGTTTTATGAAATCGGTTCCCTCAACACTGTTGAACCCGATCGTGTTGGGGGTGCGCTTGATGATATCCGTGTTCACGTTACCGTTGTGACCGATTTTTTGATTGGCGGTGGCGATTACGATCTGATTATTGTAACCATCAACCGGGTCGTCTCGTAGTATCATATTGCTCGGCGCCATATAAAGACCTATTCCAAATACATAGTCCACTGGGGTGCTGGCAGTCTGCAAAACGTCTTGATAATTCTGGATCGCCTTCTCCAGGTCCACCTTAGCTGAGATGGCGTCCCTCGACAAGTGCCAAGAACTGTTTTTGTGCATCAAACGCCTTCCCGTGCCCAGTATAGAACTGCGAGTTTTGCTTCTGTGCGCCGAGGATGGCCCAGACGTACGTGCGAATAGATTCGTTGACGCGAGTAACCCCGGCCTGCGTGAACCCTAGACCCTTATCTAACATATATGTGGTCCACGCGTTATGAACCTCAGCAGCCTGCTGTATGTAATCGACGTGAGCCAGTTTCGGAGGTAACATTTTACAAGAAAACACGCCACAGTGCCGACCTCCAGACACTTCTGGCCCGAAAGTCATAGTCGCGGGGTCAAAATTCCCGGCGTTCCGACTGATGATGTGGTCACCGGAGTAATCGTGTCTAAAATCAGTCTGCGTCCAATTCCCGGACTGGCCCCGAATGAGAACGTCCCCGAGGCCGGTGGTGGTAGGAAATGCTTTCTGCCTCCAGTCCGCGTCTTTTGAAACGTTAAATTATTTACACAATCTTTCAAACGCCATGCGGTCGTATGCGTTGGAAATGGGATCCCAGGCGTCGTCTTGAGGTAGAGAAATACCTAGTTCTTTGAGAATCCTCCTAATAGTATAATACGTGTGAAAGTTGTAGACACTTCGGAGCATGACATTCTTGGATGTCAGATGGTCTTTATGTGAAACTCCACACCCGGATGTTGCGCACCATACAGCAAAATTTAGCTGGTTCTGCCAAAACTGCATCGGTGTGGCTTTCCACCCATTTACCGACTCCATCGTAGTAATCTTGGGCAGCCTATATTTCTCAAACGTGTTAGGGAAATTGGTGGCAAAGCCACTGTCCGGTCTAACCGTTACGGTTGGGTGTACAAGGTTAACAACGTCTTTTTGCGTGTATTTACCTCCGACCGCGTACTTTGCATTAGAATTAAAGCTAAATGCTTTGTATCCATTGAAAGATATTATTATGTTTGCTACTATCACTAATGTTCAAAAAGGGAGTTGTGAACTTCAAAAATTAATAGACAACTGCTGCGGACAACGCCGGGTAGGCCTTAGATCAATCACCTTCACGGTTGGATGGCAGAATGTGGGGAAGAGCGAAGGGTTTTTACTATGTGAAGGATGGACAACAATTAGGTGTAAAGCTGCCTCACGGACTGTGGGGAATAAGACAGCTCAAAGATTTTGTCAACTCAGAGCTTGACGGTATAATCAACCTCACAGTATCGAATGCTACCGGGCTTGCAACAATGACCATCATCAGTGATAATAAGGTAGTGGTCTCCCCGGGGTTGGGTATTCAACTCGGTTTTAGAGAGACATACTCCTCAAACAAAGGAGTGTTATTTACCCGGTGAGTACGTCGGTGATAATCCAGTGAACTTCGCCGTCACGAAAACTCTCGGGGTGCACCTGGATCGGGTGAACACATCGTACAACACGGTAGACGGCACTCCCAGCATATTACTTGAAAACCGTGCGCGCCAGCGACTGTTTCTATGGTGAGACTGTGACCTTAGACTTCCCACACCCCGAGATGAAAGTTTTGGAATCGGGACACATCCACGAGTTGAAGATTTCTATTCTTGATGATAAAGGGCGAGAGTTGAAGAACGATTACCCGATTTCGGTAGTCCTAGAAATTTCAAATTAATTAATTTTAAGAAAATTATTTAGAATTAAACGCATGTTCGTAATATATATTATCAACATTATTGAAAATGAGTATATACGGACCAGGTAGTTCTTCCGATTGGGTGACAAATTCAAATAATTTGGAACCGGCAGAAGGGGGATTCATCCCGACAGAGGGCGACTTTTTAACTACGCAAAAAACAAAGGCCTTGATCAATAGAACTATATCGAGGGCCACGGACGAGATTCACAAAAGTCTACTATCACAACTTAGAGAATATGCCCTGGCTGTGAATACACAAAGTCGTGAAGAAAACGCATACGGAACTAAACGAACTAGGTAAAAAAATAACCAAATTTCGAAAAGAGGCCCGGTTGGGGATTGATAAAGCCCGAGAAGACCGCCAGGTTGACATTACGGCGGTTTATGATGCGTTGCGCTTAGAAGACTCTCTCAGCAAAGAAGCTACCCACTTGCTGAATTAGACGGGAAAATAATCGATTTTCGAAAAGAGGCCACGTCGGGTATTGAGAAAGCACGAGAAGACCACCAGGCGGACCTTACGAAGGCTTATGAGGTGTTGCGCTCAGAAGACTCTCTCATCAGAGAAGCGGCACTTACTGAACTAGATAAAAAAATAACCAAATTTCGAAAAGAGACCCGGTCGGGTATTGATAAAGTCCGAGAAGACCACCAGTCGAACCTTGAGGAGGCCATTGCGGAGGCTTATGATGCGTTGCGCTTAGAGAACTCTCATAGTAAAGAAGCGACACTTACCGAACTAGACGGTAAAATAGCCGAATTTCTGAAAGAGACCAGGTCGGGGCTTGAGGGGGTCCGAGAAGACCACAAAGAGGCCATTGCGGAGGCTTATGGAGCGTTACGCTCAGAGGACTCTCTCAACAGAGAAGCGGCACTTACTGACATATACGAAAAAATAACCGAATTTAAAAAAGAGACCCGGTTTGATCTTGATGGAGTCCGAACGGGTATTGAGAAAGCCCTAGAAGACCACCAGGCGGATATTACGGAAGCTTATAGGGTGTTGCTCTTAGAGGACTCTATCAACAGAGAAGCGACACTTACCGAACTAGATGGAAAAATAACCGAATTTCAAAAAGAGGCCCGGGCGGGGGTTGAGAAAGCCCGAGAAGACCACAAGGTAGCCATTGCGAAGGCTTATGAGGTGTTGCGCTCAGAGGACTCTCTCATCAGAGAAGCGGCGGTTGCTGAACTAGATGGAAAAATAACCGAATTGCAAAAAGAGGCCCGGTCGGGTATTGATAAAGCCCTAGAAGGCCACAAGGCGACCATTACGGAGGCTTATGATGCGTTGCGCTTAGAGGACTCTCTCAGCAGAGAAGCGGCACTTACCGAACCAGATGGAAAAATAACCGAAGTTTCTGATAAACTGAAACATGATCGTATAGCCGCGACCAAAGCTCTTGAGGAGGCCTCTTATAAGATTCGTACTGAGGCATATAACGCAAACAAGGCGCTTGCCGGAATAGTGAAAACAATGAAAACGCCAAAACGTGTCATAACAGTTTGGGCTGAGAAGCGGGGCCCATTGGTTGAGGGGCACTATGAATATTCGTTCGGTGCCAAAGCGAGTAATAAATATGGGGGATACACTATGACAGCCGCGGGTGAAGTTATCTAAATGGCGGTCTGCTCGGTTAATGCTAATGGTAAACCTGTGGGCACGGTCGCGATAAATATTGTAGTAGATGGGGAAGAACGGGGGTTTGGAGTCACTAAAATCTCTGGAGATAGTTCGACGATTGTTTCGTTCGCCGGTAATGATCGAATTAGACTTTCCCGAAGTAGTGTTATTAACTTTGTTACGAAAATCGGTGACTCAGAGAGTTCTTCCACTATTGTCTCGTTGTTAATTGAACTTATTTTATAAATACTAATATATTGAAATAAATTTGTAAAATTTAAATATGAACGAATCAACGCTTCCAATTGTCAATACCACTCCATCAACACTGTGTACAATTAACGAAAGAAGTTCAGATTTTAGGTTGAATAATATCGTCGCTATGCAGGATATTTTAGTTAGAGAATATACAAATAGAAAAAGAAACGCTAAAAAATATAGGCGCGCGGTGAACATGGCTGAAGTATCTAGCACGGCTCTGGCGAGTGTTTCTGTGTTGTGTGGGGCGGGGACAGCTGCAACTATATCCACCATTATAACGGTTCCCGTAGCGGGGATTTTATGTGCGGTGTCGGCCGTTTCTGGGTTGTTGTGTATGGTAATTAGGGCGTCGGGTGGAAAACTCGAGAAAAAAATGTAGAAAACATGATAGAATATCCGTTCTCGCCAGGTCTAAGAAAAATAGCATCGACGTTATGGTGTCCAAAGCGTTGGCCGATAAGAAAATATCAAATTTAGAGTTTGAATCCGTGGTGGAAGAAATGCGGAGATATGAAAAATTAAAAAATGATATAAGAATCAAGGCACGCGCCACCATGCCCAAGATTGAGTGTACTGATTGGGATAAATTTAGGGAAAAACTTGGAGATAAAGTCGAAAGAAATGTTACAGCACCATTGTGATTTTTTAAAAAATAATTAATTTTAATTATAAAATTAATTAAAATTAATTATATTGTCGCAGTAAACAATTTATTAATTAATTTTAGGAAAATTATTAACAATTTAAAAAGAAAAAAAAGAATTTTTTTTTTTTGCTCGAACCCACGCCAGCAAAACCCTTCTGGGCCCACCGGCTAGCCACCTTTTCTGATCTTGTCTGATCTTGTCTTTGTCTTACTCGTCTCATGTTGTGGCTAGCCGGGTGTAATAGCTGCCTGTACAGCACACCCCCATCTATCGGCTGATCTAGGAACCAGTGTCGAAAGTCTAGGCAACCTTGGAAGTGTGTGCACGGAAGCACTGAGCGCTCATTTTTCGTCAAGGGGCGTCCCCCAAGACAAAGTATTGTTGTTAATTTTACATATATGAAGTTAAAACCGTGTTGTGCAATACCAAATATTTAATCGTTTATTTTTATTTGTTTTATATATAACAAGTTCATTTTTTATTTAATAATATAGGTTATAACGTTCTAAATTATTAAAAGTAAAATTAAAAAAATAAAAAACATGCCAACCAATCACAATGTAAGAAATACTTTCCGGAATATCGATAGCGGGTTGTGTAATACACACCCACGTGTGTGTAGTATATATTATAGTGTGTTTTTATGTTTCATTCCGGAATATCGATAGCGGGTTGTGTAATACACACTCACGTGTGTGTAGTTTATATATAGTGTGTTTTATGTTTCATCCCGGAAGACGTAATCGTGTAATCTCTCTATAAAATGGACTCTTAATATACGTGTAAGGTAGGGACACATAATTTGCGTGTTTATAACACGTGTAAGTGAAACATTGTCGTCTGCTTGGTGTTGTGATTACAATATAAATTTAATAAGCGATATCGTAGAAATGTACGTTCGTAAACGAATCGTTGAGTTTTTAAAAATTTTTGTATAATACGCCTTAGTTTCATATCCGATACGCATTATCTGTCTTAATGTACGTATTTGCCTCTTGTATAGTTGACATAATTGCCGGTATATTGGAAATGTAACGTTTTTATCGGAGCGTAATAAATTACGCTGGTATTTCATATATTCGATATCGCCTAGTGTTCTCATTTTATAGAATTTATATACAGGATTATAACCCCCGTATTCTTCGTAAACTTCTTCAACACAGTCATTAAAAATTTGCAATTCAAATTGTATTGTATTATCCATTTTCTCTAATAATATTGGTACTACGTTTTTTCTGTTCAATTTTATAAAATTAGTTTGATAATGTTTTTTACAGTGTTTTAATGCTGTAGAAACACCGTGACTTATTAGATCGATTCTATCTTTCTAACTGACTTTCCGATTTGAATTATTACTAAACGATAATACTTGCGAGCACGTAATCCCTTGTTAACCATTCGATGAGTAGCCTGAGTGCCACCGCATGGTGGACATAGCAGTGACTCGGCTTTGGTCCCTACCCCACAATGTCGACATGGGCGAGGCGAAACGGAACCTCTTCGCATCCATGCACGGTGATGTTTGCAATATTCGTAAATACCGGTGCGAAAACATCTCTCGTGACTACCTGTCTTCAACCATGCACACTTAACTAGAACCATTATGTTATATATATACTGAGTATAACAGGGATATTTTTATCTCTAATAGGGTGTATCTTCTCATGTCATAAATATATGGTCTCGCGAGAAGTAGTATATAAGAGTCATAATGATTACAAGTTTCGTGTGGAAGCCACCACACGTAGTGGGTGGCTTCCATATAAACTTGTATCATTATGACTCTTATATACTACTGGAGATATGAAAAATTAAAAAATGATATAAGAATCAAGGCACGCGCCACCATGCCCAAGATTGAGTGTACTGATTGGGATAAATTTAGGGAAAAACTTGGAGATAAAGTCGGAAGAAATGTTACAGCACCATTGTGATTTTTTAAAAAATAATTAATTATAAAATTAATTAAAATTAATTATATTGTCGCAGTAAACAATTTATTAATTAATTTTAGGAAAATTATTAACAATTTAAAAAGAAAAAAAAAGAATTTTTTTTTATTTTTTTTTTTTAGCTTCCACCGAGGCTCGAACCCACGCCAGCAAAACCCTTCTGGGCCCACCCGGCTAGCCACCTTTTCTGATCTTGTCTTTGTCTTACTCTTCTCATGTTGTCTAGCCGGGTGTAATAGCTGCCTGTACAGCACACCCCCATCTATCGGCTGATCTAGGAACCAGTGTCGAAAGTCTAGGCAACCTTGGAAGTGCCTGCACGGAAGCACTGAGCGCTCTATTTTCGTCAAGGGGCGTCCCCCAAGACAAAGTATTGTTGTTAATTTTACATATATGAAGTTAAAACCGTGTTGTGCAATACCAAATATTTACTCGTTTATTTTTATTTATTTTATATATAACAAGTTCATTTTTTATTTAATAATATAGGTTATAACGTTCTAAATTATTAAAAGTAAAATAAAAAAAATAAAAAACGTGCCAACCAATCACAATGTAAGAAATACTTCCGGAATATCGATAGCGGGTTGTGTAATACACACTCACGTGTGTGTAGTATATATTATAGTGTGTTTATGTTTCATTCCGGAATATCGATAGCGGGTTGTGTAATACACACCCACGTGTGTGTAGTATATATTATAGTGTGTGTATGTTTCATCCCGGAAGACGTAATCGTGTAATCTCTCTATAAAATGGACACTTAATATACGTGTAAGGTAGGACACTAATTTGCGTGTTTATAACACGTGTAAGTGAAACATTGTCGTCTGCTTGGTGTTGTGATTACAATATAAATTTATAAGAACGATATCGTAGAAATGTACGTTCGTAAACGAATCGTTGGGTTTTAAATTTTTTGTATAATACGCCTTAGTTTCATATCCGATACGCATTATCTGTCTTAATGTTCGTATTTGCCTCTTGTATAGTTGACATAATTGCCGGTATAATATTGGAAATGTAACGTTTTTATCGGAGCGTAATAAATTACGCTGGTATTTCATATATTCGATATCGCCTAGTGTTCTCATTTTATAGAATTTATACAGGATTATAACCCCCGTTTTATTCTTCGTAAACTTCTTCAACACAGTCATTAAAAATTTGCAATTCAAATTGTATTGTATTATCCATTTTTCTCTAATAATATTGGTACTCGTTTTTTCTGTTCAATTGGACGTGAAAAAAACATGATGTATTTATGACACCAATATATACTTTCAAAAGTCAATTACCAATATAATTGGGACTCTTTTCAAAATTATTTTCTCCAAAAATTCATAAATTTGCTGTCGGGAGACCCAATTTTCCTCGTTAACCAATTTTTTGATTTTCGGGGGTGGTGGGGGTATTATAGAGGGTTATAAATGATATCACGGTAGGTGGTATCATTTTGACTCCCTTACTACTACTCAGACAGATGAGGATGACATATCAGCAAAACAGTTGGTAAAATAACCCAAATGTTCTGTCTGTAACGCAGCCCAGACAAAAAAAATCGGGTTATTGGCATAACAGCATATCACAGTATGTTTGTATTGGTTTTCTGAACCTATGCGTGACCTGCAAAAAGAAAGTAAAACTTAAGTGAAATGTAGTTTATTATTGAAAAATTAACAAGCGTTGCAAATTATCGTTTTGCTAAATATAGTATTCATATTTCGCGCGAATGCGTTCGCGATTATAGTCACTTGACAACCCTGATTTTGATTGGTGACTGGATAATGACGTCATTCTAAATTCATCAACCAAATCACTAATTTTATAATCTTAAAGATAGCGGTTGACATTTATTGATAACATGGATATGAATGAACCAATATAGGTTAATGATTTATATTAATTTCTTTGGAACTGCACTATTTATGGCGAAAACCCACTGACATCAAACAGCAGTTTCTGCATACTGTAACACCTTGTATCGGCTTGGCATAATTAACGCGATCTTGCGGAAACATTGTACACCGGTGGGGAATGGAAGTTTGACGCACTGCCTATTAATATCGTCATTACACACAGTCGAATTTGAATTGTTTTGTGCATTGTTTAGAACGGTGTTTCATGTATAATTTCAAATTTAGCCCACAGAAAACTCGAAAATTGTGGTGTGGTTTTTGTCCGAGCTCGAAACAATTTTTTTCAAACTCTGTACTACCTTGAATATGCTATATACTGTATAGTGTATGACAATGGGTGAGTGGGGTAACGTTTATAAAATGATCCATTTATTGGGTCCTAGGTCCGATTCTTCCACCTGTGATTTGGCCATCCAAGACATGCTAAAAGCACCTGTGTTTGTATCATCTGCTACTTTCAGGCAGGCATAAATGGAGATAACCTCACCATTGCCCTAGAGGCGGAAGCAGCAGCCATATATTGCAGCCAGATCCCAGCGTCGGAAGCATACATGTCAATAGAGGGCGACGATGGCAAGTTGAAATACGTGGCCACTCCAGGCTCCACAGTCATGGTGGTCGACATGGGAGGTAAGCCGCTATTGTTACAACACGGTGGTCGATATGGGAGGTAAACGACTATTGCTACATCATGGTGGTCGACCTGGGAGGTAAACGGCTATTGCTACATCATGGTGGTCGACATGGGAGGTAAACGGCTATTGCTACATCGTGGTGATCGACATGGGAGGTAAGCGGCTATTGCAACATCATGGAGGCTGACATGGGAGGTAAGCGGCTATTGCTACACCATGGTGGTCAACATGGGAGGTAAGCGGCTATTTCTACACCATGGTGGTCGACATGGGAGATAAGCGGCTATTGCTACACCATGGTGGTCGACATGGGAGGTAAGCGGCTATTGCAACATCATGGAGGCTGACATGGGAGGTAAGCGGCTATTGCTACACCATGGTGGTCGACATGGGAGGTAAGCGGCTATTGCTAAACCATGGTGGTCGACATGGGAGGTAAGCGGCTATTGCTACACCATGGTGGTCGACATGGGAGGTAAGCGGCTATTGCTACACAATGGTGGTCGACATGGAAGGTAAGCGGCTATTGCTACACCATGGTGGTCGAGATGGGAGGTAAGCGGCTATTGCTACACAATTGTGTTCGACATGGGAGGTAAGCGGCTATTGCTACACCATGGTGGGCGACATGGGAGGCAAACGGCTATTGCTACAGGCATGATGTTCAATCCAGTGTGACGGCTGCTAAAGCTACACCATGGTGGTCGACATGGGAGGTAAGCGGCTGTTGCTATACCATGGTGGTCAACATGGGAGGTAAGCGGCTATTGCTACACAATGGTGGTCGACATGGGAGGTAAGCGGCTTTTGCTACACCATAGTGGTCGACATGGGAGGCAAGCGGCTATTGCTACAGGCATGATGTTCAATCCAGTGTGACGGCTGTAAAATATCTATTACAGCCTATAAAATATGAAAAATCACAGCATATAAAATATCCGTTTTACCAGTCTGTATGACAGATGTATGTAACCCTACGCGCTTTTGTAAACAATGGCCAGCTGCGGGGAATCCAAATATCTCTTACCCAAATAATTTTCGGTACATTTTCGGTTATCCATTCTGCCATATTAACATTTAAACCCCAATGCGGAAAAAATCGTCCAACGTCTGACAAACATGACTTCAGGGACAGGCTGGCACTTAATTCAACAAATTCCCAAAAATATTACCCCACATTGTTATTATACATACTAAACTGTATTGCAGATGGGTAATCACCTAAATTAGGCGTAAATTATGGGAAATCCTGTTGACACTTGTTGACATTTCCTTTGTAAAATTCACACGAACTCAATGTAGAAATGTTGACATTCCTGTAAATGAATACAAACAATTAACTGTTGAATCTACACATAGCAAAGCAATACAGTTGTTAAAATAAACTTTAGAGTTGAATACATATATATACATGTCTTAGAAAATGTTCCGTTAAAGGTACATGCCAACTCAGTAGGCACACAATGGTCTTGATATCCGAGACATCATCTGGGACATTTTCTTGCAAAATAAACATTCAATCACCATTACCCCACGTATTGATTGGCATTATTATACATTTTATATCAATATATATTTTCCCACTGATATCACGGGCGATAACCGTGTTTCCTTAAATGTTAACGGATATTACTCGTTATTATCTGTATTTATTTGTTGATGTACAATGATCATACTTTATAATCTGTCGAAAATATTATTTTTTCAGATGACGCATTTAATTACTATACATAATTAAAAAAAAATATTATGCCTCATTTGCATATGAAAATAGCCCGATAGCACCGCGTGTCACTATCAGTAAAATAAATATTACAAAATGATTATATCTGTTTATCGGGCACTCGTAATTTGTAGAACTGGTGGAATAATGACACAATTATACACTTATTTAATTCATATAAAGAATAGTTTGTGCCTACTGAGTGGGCATGTACCTTTAATCTCAATTTGAAATGGGAATATTCTTCGGCTGACTACAACGGTTATATTTCTTCAAATTAATTTGGTGTGAGGCTGTTATCGATGACGACAACAACCTGCTGACGTATTAAAAACTATCACTGTTCGTGATATGCTACGACGTTGCAAAAAGCAGGAAGCATTCTAGGTGCATTAGAATGGGGATAAGCATGCTTTGTTTTTCGATAGCGTCGCCGTAAAACTGATTCACAGACCATACCACCTCCCACATACCGCTCCAAATCAAAAAACAAAGCATGCTTATCCACTAACTCATGCGTTCTACCAGTGTTGGTATTATTGTATCCCCCGGGCGAAAGTGGGGGGATACTATGGATTTGACACCGAACATCGTCCGCGTCCGCCGCAGACACTTTATGTCCGGAGCATAACTCGAATACCCTTTGGAATATTTTCATGAAACTTCCCACATGCATAGACCACGACCGTGGTCGCTCGTAAGAATAACCCTTACCTCACTAATTCGTGAGCTATCTCTCTCTGTGTTTTCACGCACTGATTTCTTGTTCGAAGCATAACTCGAATACCCTTTGGAATATATTCATGAAACTTCACACATGCATAGACCACGACACGCAAGAATAACGCTTACCTCACTAATTCTCGAGTTATCTGTCTTTGTTTTTCTACGCACTGATTTCTTGTCGGGAGCATATCTCTGTGCAATACCATTTGGAATATATTCATGTAACCGCACACAAGCATAGACCTCGACCCAAGGGTGTGTCACGCACAATGACAACCTTGCATCACTAATTTTCGAGTTATCTCCCTTTGTTATTCCCTCGCCGATATGCAAGAGGCATATATAGCGTGTGTACGTACGTGCGTACGTGTTTACGTGCGTTAGTAATGCATGTCATTTTTCAATAACCAAAGGTCGAGGTCACTGAGGACTTATGTTCACCTTGTTTGTCAGGCAAACATGTTTAAGTTAAGGTCGTTTTAATTTTTTTTATTATCAAGGCTGTCAGCGAGGGGATTAGCTTAGTGATACCGATACTCTTATTTTTTTGGGCGCTGATTTCTTGTCCGGAGCATACCTTGACTACGCTTTGGAATATTTTCATGCAATCACACATGCATAGACTACGATCCAAAGGCATGGTGCGCTCACGAATGATTACTCTTGCCTCACTAGAGTTATCTCCATTTGTTTTCTGTACGCTGATCTCTTGTCCAGAGCATAGCTCAAATATCCTTTGGAATATTTTCATGAAACTTCACACGTTGCATTTAATAATAACTTTTTCCTCACTATCTTTTTATCTCACCTGAGCGAAGCTCATGTGAGCTATTGCTACCGTAATGTGTCGTCCGTCGTCCGTCGTCGTCCGTCCGGGAATATTTTCAAACGTCTTCTCCTCGGTTTTCATTGGGCCTATAGTCACCGAACGCGATGGTCATGGTCCTTAGGTGGGGGATTACAAAATTGTTAAAATGACGTCATTACGTAATCCAAGATGGCCGCCGCACAATTTCTTCAAAAATCTTCTTCTCAAGAATCGCCAACCGGATTTCGACAAAAGTTGGTAGGAATGATCGCTCTGGTGCATTTTTTGTCGAAATTGGATGGTTATGTCATCCAAGATGGCCGCTGAAAGGGCAAGAGGTCGTTCTTCACCAGAGATTTCAAAATTCTTGTTCACATGAACCGCTTGGCCCATGGTAACCAAACTTAAAAGTTATGGTTCTTGGGTGAAGCCTTTTCAGATACGTTAAAATGGAGGTCATCGCTAATCAAAGATGGCCGCCGTCTAAAAATAGCATACATTCTTAATAAATTTTGTTCTCATAAACCGCCAGCCGGATTTCGACGAAACTTGGTAGGAATGATCGATGTACAATGCTCTTTCAAGTTGTTAAGATGGTGACCCTGGGATAAAAAATGGGCGTGGCACATGGGGTCAAATTGGGGTAAACTTTTATTTTTGACCGAATATGGTCATGTCTATATCCAATCGAAGGTATCAAAGAGGCGTTCGCTCTGGTACATTTTCTGTCAAAATTGGATGGTCATGTCATCCAAGATGGCCGCCGAAAGGTCAAAAGATCGTCCTTTTATTAGAGATTTAAAAAATCTTCTTCACACGAACCGCTTGGCCCATGGTGGCCAAATTTCACAGTTATGGTCCATGGGTGAAGCCTTTTCAGATTTGTTAAAACGTAGGTCGTCGCTAATCCAAGATGGCCGCCGTCTAAAAATAGCACAAATTGTTAAAAAATCTTCTTCTCATGAAACGCCAGCCGGATTTCGACGAAACTTGGTAGGAATGATCGATGTAGAATGCTCTTTCAAAGTTGTTAAAATGGTGACCCCGAGGACAAAAATAGTCGTGGCCCGTGGGGTCAAATTTTATTTTTGACCGAATATGGTCATGTCATATATCAAATTGAAGGTATCGATGAGGCGATTGCTCTGGTGCAATATTTGTCGGAATCGGGTGATTATGTCATTCATGATGGCCGCCAAAAAGGTTAAATTATTCGAGATTTTGAACGTCTTTTTCTCAGGAACCACATGGCCGATGCTGGCCAAACTTCATAGTAAGTTAAGATCCTTGTGTGAAGCATTTTCAGATTTGGTAAAATGAAAGTCATCGCTTAATCCAAGATGACCGCCATCTAAAAAATGCACAATTTTTTTAAAACACATATGAACTCAATGTCACAGTCTCCTCTGGTGTTCATGGAGTCAGGTGAGCGAATTAGGGTCATCATGGCCCTCTTGTTTAGTTATCTGCTTTGTTTTATAACGCACTAATTTCGTGTCCGGCGGATAACTGTAATACCCTTTGGAATAGCTTCATGGAACTTCACACCTACATGATCATGTCTGTCGTGTTTTCTCCCTGTAGTTTCTATATGTTATCTCCCTTAAGATAGCATATTGTGTCACGTAGATTTCTATGGGGGCAGCCATTGATCGTGTTACGCCTAAACGGCGAGTACGATAAAGAAAATAGTGCCCTGTTCCAACTTATCCTATTGCGTTTTGGTCTGTCTTGCTTTGTATCTAAAACTCTACATATACTATTATCTATAGTGTTCACAGTTTTGTGCTCAGTTTATCAGTTAAATTCTGGAAAATACGAATCAAGACAGTTCGTGCGTATAAATACAGCAGCTATAATATTTAGTTCTCAGTTAGGTAGCAGTGAACAGTTAGCCACCAGTTTCATACAAGTTTTTTTCTGAGAGTTTCAAACAGTAATTTATTCTAGATAAAACGTATGTATGATAATGTGTTTGCACCATCACAGTACATTTTCCTCTGGTTGATGATTGTGAAAGTAAGCAACTTTCAGTCTCTAATTCCGCAAGTGATCAGTTTTTGTGTAGATAACATATCTCAGTACTTTCAGTACTTCGATGTGTTGACTGCGTGTATACGGGGAGGTGACTACAAATGCGCTTGTGGACAAGCGTCAATTTAGATCACATTTGAACGGCGACCTTGGACTGAGCAGGTCGTGTGTTTTTACCGGCCGGCAATTCTCTCAAGGTTATCGGCGGCGGCCAATTTCGCTGTTGGAAATTAACATATATTTCCTTTGTGTTTATTCTTATTCACTGGGTTGTTACTTCTGGGTTTGCGAAAAGGTATATCGGCGCTGGGGTGGGCTTGTGGTGGGCGATTTTTCCGCTGGAACTGAGCTAATTTAGACTAGTTGCTAGGACATTTTTTGTTATTATTTTTCCATTCTCCGTGTTCTGGGTGATTGATTGTGGCACCTTGTGGCTCTGCCTGGCCGCCGATTAATGCGGACAGGGCAGTTGACTGCTGGGTGCATCCGTCGGCCACTTACAAAACACAACCCATGCGTGTAGCCCTTCCGTGACTCGAACTGGTTAGTGGTGACACCCGTGTGGCTTTGCCTGGCTGCCGATATAGCAGATACGCCGGGCGGATAGACCTATCTGGGTGTATCCCTCGGCTATTACCGGGTTCAGGATTGAATATGCGCATGGGTTAGATATATACCAGCTACATATTATTATTATCTGGTGCGTATTCGTACTGCGGCCAGTCGCACCAGTGGGACAGGCGACATGTTAACACATGGGGGTACGTGGACACCACGGGGAGCCGAGGTGTTCATGTCCATGCCACGTTAGGCCAGGATTTCCAGGCAACTCAGTTATCACACTTTCGTATGAAAGTAAACCAGATATAACAAGTTTAACCATATCAGCAAGTTAGCTCGAGCTCAGCCGAATGTTCTGCCTGCCCTTGCCCTCTTCTGGCACCGGCCTGCCTTGGAGCTGTCTGCATGTGGCAACTCTGTGGATGAAAATAGCACGTGTTATTACCGACTGTATGGCACCAACTTGTGTGTCGAGTGCCGCCAGGGGTGGATTGATTCTACCTGGGACCCGTTTTGCTCTGCATCACAGGTGCCAGGTTCTACCCAGTTAGACTCTCTCTTCTTCCCGCCGGGTATGAAAGGTCATCGAGCCAATTCCCACCCTTAAATATAAGATAAACAAACACGATCGTTGGTGGTCCTTTAACTAGCCTGCCATTTCTACAATGACTGTCGCGCACATTATGTCCTGGCATCCCCTCGTCGATAGGCAATAGGAGATATAGTGTTAATCCATGTAAATGCGCACGTACATGCGTACGTTATTAATACCTTTTATTGTTCGTTATCTTATGAGCCGCTTTATCGATTTTGATAATAGTTTGCCACAATGTGTGCATAAGGACGATGCTTTGCTATGCATACGATACGGCAAAATGAATGCGTTAATTATTTTGTTTATTCAATAACTTATGAACCGCTTCACCGATTTTGATTATGTTTCTAGGGATGATGCCTTGTTTTCCATACAGCCCATATCCGACCGCCCAAGGTCAAAGTCACTGAGGACTTATGTTTGCTCACCTTGTTTGTAAGGCAAGTGCGTTAAAGTTTTTTTGTCGTTTATTCAATAACTAGTTTTTACTTTATCGTCATATACAGTTATGTCAGCGTGCGATGTATGTTACTATTTTTAGGTCTCGCAATTTTATTTATCTATTTTTAGAAGCATTAACTATGGCTGTCGGTCGCCATTTTTGAGCCATCTCATATAAGCCGGTACCGGAACCAACCGAGACCGGTACTATCCAGTACCTCTGTAACGGTAACTGTAGCCCGTTTCACTAAACTTCGTACGACTAAACTGTTCGTAAGTACAAATTTAGGATCGTCTGGAAATTTAAATTGATGGCTTTACATTTATTGAGCATAGGCTGCAGCCTATGCTCAATAAATATAAATCCAATAATCGTTTATAAGAAAGCTTTGCACTTACGAACATTTTAGTCGTACGACGTTTAGTGAAACGGCCCCCTGTAATGCGTGGCGGACGCGTTTACGATGCATGTAATTGATAAAATGGTATCCTTATTCAGTTACCATCTTAACATTGCTATATCTCATGAACATTGGCTTGGCGGATGTTGCTCAAATGTTACACATAGGATTCTTTGCTGAAGCATTTTAAAATTGAATAAAAATGGCGGCGCCACGCAATCCGAGATAGCCGCCATCATAAAAGTGGGCAAATTCTTAACCATTTTCTCATGAAATGACAAGCCGATCTGAAAAAAACTTTACAGAATTGATAGACTTCTGATGCTCTTTCCGATTTGTTAAAATGGTGACCCATGGTTTATGTACAGGTATTTATTTTATTACCAACTTCAAATTACTTTGGTTGGGAGCAATGTGAAGGGTAAAAATTACGATGGGGTTCATCCTTTACGGTTCCCTATTTTGCACCTGGTCTGGCCCTCCCGGTATTCGTAAAGTGTATCTGAGAGTTGGCTCAAGTTATGCCCCTTAATAGGGTATGGCCTAAGTGATCTGTTGTGTTTTGAGGGCACCCCACACCAGATCAAGATTGATATAAAGGCTGCCTACGGGTCATCACACTTTCCTACTTTTTGTTTTGTGGCGATACAGTTTCAGTTCTTTCAGTACTTTGATTTATCAAGGCTGCTAGCGAGTGTGTTAGCTTAGTGATAACGATGCCCCTGCTTTGTTTGTATTTGCCATATGTATATTGAATTTCGCTTACTGCATTGCTATGCCTTTGTGTAACGGATCGTGACACAGTCACGAACGAAAATAAACAAGAGAAATGAAACCACGTTGCAATACATATTTTCTGTCAGCCCTGTTATGCGATATTACAGCGCGCTTTACATTCTATTGTAGTTTATTTTATATAATCTAAAATGATTTGTTTTTCCAAGCGGTAGTCTGTTTCAAATAAAACTTTGTACCCCTGTTAAAAGTGGGCTCTGGAAAAATTGAACTCTACGTTAGCCTTTTTTTTAGACCACAGACCTGTATAGTGGTATTGGCAAAAAGTGTATTGTAACGATATGGCCTGTTCCTCAGGGTTCATGTCGGTGTGACAGACGTGTTTGTAAAAAATACCAGCTGTTGCTGGCTGAAAGCAGACAAGTTGAGTAAATGTCATCCATGGAATATAATAGGCCGTCTGTTGGGGATGGAAAATGAGTGTACAAATGTGTCGCTTATCGATATACACTCAGTCTGGCTAGTTGTAAAGTTGGGCCCACGCGGGGTCGCCTTGTTACAGTATATCCAGATGAACCGGCTCGTAACAAACTGTCAGATCAGGATCTGCAATTTCTGCAAGTAATTTTCACATGTTTAAGAACAAAAACATCCTCACTTTTCATAAATGGAGTAGACTAAACAACATGGTATAAGATGATAACTAAAGAAACGTATGAACACGAATTAAATACGATGCAATCGTAGATCATTATGATCAAAAATATCTTGCCCCCTTCTTTCATTTGGGGCCGGTTTCACTAAACTTCGTACAACTAAAATGTTCGTAAGTGCAAATTTAGGATCGCCTGGAAATTTCAATTGATGGATTTATATTTATTGAGAATAGGCTGTTCAATACATGTACATGTACATCGAATACTTGTTTTCAAGAAAACAGTGTTATTGTGAAATTTGTATACTATATGTCCTCCAATTACTGTTGATTTCCAATAATAAAGTTGCAAGGGAAATGTCACAGGAGATTCCATATTGAACCATAATAGGTAAAGTAGGTGTGTTAAAAATGCAAAACAGACATTAGCATGACGATGTAGCATGCATGTCACCAATGTTGGCCCGAAATAATTCAAACAACGTTCAGGTATATTCATTCTGAATCAAGTTGTCACTTTTGTTGTTACGTATTGGCTGAAAAAGAAAATAGTGAACACAGGCACTCGCATCGTATATGTATCACATCAACATACGTCAAGTGCTCATTGGAAGTGCACGCATGAACAAATAAATATTAATCGGTAACAATGCACCTGTGTTTCATTATCTAATTTTAGAGGTCGAATGCATTTACCGAGCGCTCTACCACCTGAACTGTGTGGACAATACTGCTCATGCTTGCGGACGACTGGGCAATCAAAATGAATCAACTATCGAAACGTTTTACGTTTACAAATATGGCATTTATTGTGGTTTTCAATCGCCTGTTTCACCAGTCAACCAGTTGGTAATTTAAATTATCGCCCAAGCTATCGGGAGCATGGATTGTCATGCTCTAAATCGCTCTAGATAAGGCGTCGATTCGGCCAGCTACAATGGCTGCAAACGGCTACAACTCTAGAAAGCTATAATAGACTTAGTCCGCTGACCCCGTGACGTCACGTGCCATTGCCAATTTATCGGAAACCAACAGTAGTGCTGACGCGTTATCATTATCATTATTATTGTAAACAAGGGCTATTTTTAAAAATCAACACTCGCCAACGATCACATTGTGCTTGGTATTGTTATAATACAGTGCTGACGAGTGTATGAACGTAATACAAAAGATATGTAAACATATGACTCACCAGTATAATGTATACCTATGCCGCCTTCGAAGCAGCGGGTTCTGAGTTCGATTTCTACATCGGGACATTATTGTATCCCCCGGACTCCGTCGGGGGATACTATGGATTTGACAGCGCGCCGCGTCCGCGTCCGCGTCCGCGTCCGCGTCCGCCGCAGACACTTCTTGTCCGGAGCATAACTCGAACACCCTTTGGAATATTTTCATGAAACTTCACACATGCATAGACCACGACCCAAAGGTGTGTCGCGCACAAGAATGACAACTCTTGCATAGCTATTTTTTGAGTTATCTCCCTTTTTTGTTTCTCGTACTGATTTCGTGTCCGGAGCATAACTCCACCACCCTTTCGAATATTTTCATGAAACTTCACACATGCATAGACCACGACCCGAAGGTGTGTCGCGCACAAGAATGACAACTCTTGCATCGCTAATTTTTTAGTTATCTCCCTTTTTTGTTTCGCGCACTGATTGACCATAACTCGACCACCCTTTGGAATATTTTTATGAAACTTAGCACATTCAATTAGACCACGAACCGAAGGTGTGTCGTGCACAAGAATGACAACTCTTGCATAGCTAATTTTTGAGTTATCTTCCTTTTTTGTTTTCGCTCACTAATTTCCTGTCCGGAGCATAACTCGACCACCCTTTGGAATATTTTCATGAAACTTCACACATGCATAGACCACGACCCGGAGGTGTGTCGCGCACAAGAATGACAACTCTTGCGTAGCTAATTTTTCAGTTATCTCCCTTTTTTGTTTTGCGCACTCGACAAACTGGACAATAATGCATGAAGACCTGTTTTCTCGTCTGCTCTGTATACCTTTTCTCGTGTGCTCTGTACACCTTACCTGTAGAGAGAACAATAGAAACTGGAGAACCATGTGCTAAGCATGGGCTAGCATGTGCAGATGTCCAGTTCCACTGCTTGACCACTGATGACCAGGTAATTTATACAGGTAAATCACTACATTGGGTACTGTGTTGAAAATATTGTGGCATTATGTGGACCTTCTGCAGATATATGTAGATAAATATGGACTATTAAAAAAAATCTGGTCTCCAATAGCAAGCATTATTATTTTTAAAACTTTTTTTTGTAATTTTTTTTTTTTTTTTTTTCATTATTTTTTTTATTTTCATTTTTTTTTTCAAATTATTTTTCAATTTGACTGGAAAAAAAATTTGGGCTCCAGTAGCAAGCATTGTTATTTTTAAACTTTTTTTTTTCATTTTTTTTTTTTCATTTTTTTTTTCATTTTTTTTTTCATTTTTTTTTTCAAATTATTTTTCAATTTTTGTCCAGTAGCATAAGGTCGTAAGTGCTATATACAGACTATTCACCTGTGCATGTGCTAGCATGTGCAACTGACCACTGACCACTTACAGTTAATTTATACAAGTAAATGATTATATTACATTTCCGTAAACTGTTGAAAATATTGTGGCATTATGTGGACCTGTGCAGATATATGTAGATAAATATAGGACTATTCAAAAAAATTCTGGGCTCCAGTAGCAAGCATTATTATTTTTAATTTTTAAACTTTTTTTCCATTTTTTTTTTTTCATTTTTTTTTTCAAATTCTTTTTCAATTTTTGTCTAGTAGCATAAGGTCGTAAGTGCTATATACAGACTATTATCATATAATAAAACAATTATTGACTAGTGAGCCATAGAATATAATCTGATATTCTATGGTTCACTAGTCAATAATTGTATAATATGTTCGGGCCAGTGAAAATTGCTTTCGGCCCAGGCTCGAGGTCAAGGGGGGACAAGGCGAGGCATCTGATTCCGCGGAATTCTTGTTTACTTATCTCCCTTTGTTGTTTCGTGCTCTGATTTTGTATCCAGAGCATAACTCGAACACGCATATACGCATTGCTCTCTAATGGTCCTCTACCGCCCTGTGCCAAATCCACGTTCGTTCTGCCCCCGTCAAGCCCAGGGTCAAGGTCACATACTTAGTGCTTCAAAAACATTAACGCTTGGGTAAATATCTTATACTTTCTGTTTCTTTCATGGATCATGGATCATCTTCATATTTCATATACGCATTGCTCTAATGGTCCTCTACCGCCCTGTGCCAAATCCACGTTCGTCCCGCCCCCGCCAAGCCCAGGGTTAACATCATATACTTAGTGCTTCAAAAACTTTAACGCTCAGGTAAATATCTTATAATTTCTGTTTTCTTTCACGGATCAGCTTCATATTTCATATATGCATTGCTCTAATGGTCCTCTACCGCCCTGTGCCAAATCCACGTTTGTCCTGCCCCCGCCAAGCCCAGGGTCAAGGTCACATACTTGGTGCTTCAAAAACTTTAACGCTCAGGTAAAAGAAAATTTTGACTTGCAATTTGGCCTCATTTATTATCAAAGCGATATGTGGGACATCCGTGTTCTATGAACACATTTTCTAGTTTATTAAACTTCACACATGCTAGAAGACGACCCAAAGGTGTGTCGCACGTAAGAATGACAACTCTTGCGTCGTTAATTTCTTAGTTATCTCCCTTTGTTGTTTCGTGCACTGATTTCGTGTCTGGAGCATAACTCGAACACCCTTTGGAATATTTTTATGAAACTTCACACATGCATAGATCACGACCCTAAAGGTGTGTCCCGCAAGAATGACAACTCTTGCATCACTAATTCTTTAGTTATCTCCCTTTGTTTTTCCGTCACTGATTTTGTCTCCGGAGCATAACTCGAACACCCTTTTTTCAAACTACTTGTGTATCTGGGGAGGGGGATACACATGCGCTTGTCGACAAGCGTCCATTTCTAGTTTTTTATAACACGTAATAAAAAAAATTGAAAAAAATGCGGGCGCCTCGAAACTTTGAATATTAAAATGCAAAATAATCTTGAAATTCTCTCTGAGTTCACTTTAGCTACATGTACACTTTTACATATCAGTTGTGCTTTTCCTCATAACCCATGAAAGCCACATACGAACTATCTAGTCTCCAGCAATTACGGTTTACTCAGTTTTACTTCTCACAAGAAACATGACGGACGACCGTACAGAAGTAAGAACGAACAGACAAACGGACACCAGCGACAAAAAAACAAAACAATAGCAATATACATTTTCATAAAATAGGTATATACAAATATATACACGAGTTGTGGGATTCGAACCTGGGATATCATATTCATTGACAGAAGGTGTTCAAGTCATAAGCAACTGCAAAACGGAAAGATATGCCTACTTATATCGATAATACATATATGATTAGTCGTCGGTCTTGAACAGACGTGGGAAATCCCGATGGAATTCATTTTACTAGTAATATTTATAACTGATTGCTATGTAAACAAAAGGATGTAATAGCGCCACGACAAAGTGGTATTATTATATCATAATTTTGAACTAACGAACATTTTAGTCGTACGGTGTTTAGTGAAACGGCCCCCAGACCCCTTCAATTCGATTCGTGTTGTAGGTGGAACTGTTGACATTACTACAGTCGCCATCCTCGAAGACGGCACGCTGAAGCAGATATTCGAGTCGGGGGGCGGAGCCTGGGGTGGAATGAAGGTGGACCAACAGTTCAACAGGTAGGTATTTATTTATTATTGGCCGATCTATTTATAGATCGGCTATATATTGGTTATCCATTGGTTTGTGAAAAAGTTTGTAACTACCCTTTTCTCCTATATTCGGTAATCTACAAACGCGAAATTTGTTGTATCACTTCCAAATTACATCAACCGGATAATCCTTCATTTTTGGCCTTTATCTCTGTTGTAAAAATGTTTTAAATATAGCGAATCGGTAAACTAAAGTTATGCGGTTTGCAATTTGTCATTCATTCATTCATTCATTCATTCATTCATTCTTCATTCATTCATTCATTCATTCATTCATTCATTACCAACTGGTTGACTGGTGAAACAGGCTATTGAAAACCACAATAAATGCCATATTTTTAAACGTAAAACGTTTCGATAGTTGATTAATTTTGATTGAACATTCGTCCGCAAGCAAACGCATTATTGTCCCCACTACTCAGATGGTTCGAGCGGTCGTTAAATGCATTCGACCTGCTTTCCTTTTGTGCGAGTTCGAGCCTCGGACAAATTAGTACGGGGGGACTCAGATATACACATCCTCTGGGTTGTTGGCCTCCTAATTCCCGGCCCCTGGAAATGTTTGACAGTAAATACACCCCACACATTGTATGTCCGCCGCCCCAGAGCGGGGAAAACATTGGTTACGCTTATACATTTTGTCCAGACAGACATATGGATGTAACTAAAACGATTCAAATGACATTATGCAATATCAGTGTTCATCAGTTTTTGAAACAATACAAACAAAATGTTTTTGTATATTTTACTAACATTATTCAATGTAACTTACAAAAACATTGAATAATGTTAGTAAAATATACGTACATGTATTCACGAATATCCTAGAGTATGAAGTGGGGTATACAATTAAATAAAAATAAGATAGCACAGTGTTGGTTTCGAACCCACAACACTCAAAGTTGATTAATTTAACCAAAAAAGTTAACAGTAACTTCTACGCTATATGCATCAAATACGAAATGTATTTATTGGTCACATGTTGATATAGGTGCACGTATATATAACACTGCTTGTATGTTCTAAACTTAGATAATGAAACACAGGTGCATTGATATCGATTAATATTTACTTGCTCATGCATGCATTTCCAATGAGCACTTGACCTATGTTGGTGTGATACATATACGATTCGAGTGCCTGTGCTCATTATTTTCATTTTCAGCAAATACGCAACAACAAAAGTGACAACTTGATTCAGAATATGCCTGAACATTATTTGAATATATTTCGGGCAAACAGTGGTGACATGCATGTTACATCGTCATGCTAATGTCTGTTTTGCATTTTTAACACACCTACTTTACCTATTGTGGTTCAATATGGATTCCATCTAATTTTCTCAGACTATTCCATTTCTCAGACAGGGGTATCATGCTTGTTTTTAGAACTAAGAAAATAGCAAACGGTGCAGAGCCTGATGGGACGGCTTCGTTACGAGCCGGTTCAACTGGATCTACACTGTCTGGACATATTATGATAGATGTCTGTATATATATATATAGTGTTGAAAGGGCTAATGATGTGTAACGGCCTGTCGACAGCTAATGCTTTTTGAGGCCAGGTTAACGGGATCAAATCACATTTTGCACCTGCATCTAGCATATGCGTGGGAATGCCAAAGTCATAACTGAATATTTACAGAACAAATATATATTCACTCCTGAAATTATAATAACCTGCTCTGGTATCATAGTGTATACTGTTATGTCGTTATTTTTAGGGTTTGTGAAATTGTTGATACATTTTTTTTAACCATGGTTTTTTTTTATCTGTAGACCAAATACAACAAAACTGGGGTTAGTTCCATTTTTTTTATATAAGCCATATAGCCGCCATCTTGAAATTCAAAATGGCCACCATTAAAATTTATATTTCGAGGTCAAAGTCATTATTTATGTGTGGTGTTTTTGCAGAGGAAAAACACAATTTATTATGGACAAGAAATACACAAAAATAAATATGGGCAGAATTGAGTTCAATTCATTTTGAGGGACACCAGCCCAGTTTGGTTTTTTTCAAAATGGCCGCCCACCATTTCAAAATTGGGAAAATGCAATATTTATTTTACATTTTTGAATTGTCGTGGTAAATAAGATTTTGTTTTTTCCTTTCCTTTATGGTTATAACTCGTATTTCTTTGAATCACAGTCAGTCTGAAAGATTTATTTCTAATGGTGGTTGTTGGCTACGAGTAATCTTTATCTTCTAAAAATGTCTCCGAAAACTAAAGTGTGGTTGCGGTGTGTAAATTTTGCCACATCAATAGGTGTTTGGTAAACAGATTCTAGTATTTTTCCGTGGCCTGTAGTTATATGTTCTTTCAAAATTATATTTTTTATTGGAACATGTGACCGTCTGCTTGGAAAACACATTCTATATACGACATATAATAAAATACTGAAGTTTTTTAAGAGCCGCAATGGGCGCCATTTCTAAAATGGCCGCCTTTGAAATTTTAATTTTAATATTTAATCGTCAAAATCTCTTATGAGGATGGTTTTTTTGTTTTTTATTACTAATTTATTAATGTAAATAAGAAATATTGGCATAACTTATTTCAGTGCATTTTGAAAATGGAGAAGACATATTATTTTTAAAATAGGCCGCCATTTAAACTTGACAATCTTAAATTATTTTATAATACATGTTTAATTTTTTTTAAAATGCAGAGTGGTGATAAATTTGTAATGTTTCTTCTGCTTATACCATCTTTAACAATGAACACTCACTGTTTTGATTATTGCTAACCAGTTACTGTGGTACCAAGAATCATTCATTATTCTTCAAAATTAGCCGCCTGGAAAATAAGTCTGTCCACATACCATTACTTTCAACTCTTGAAGGATTTACATGTATTACGTAATTAGTTGTATTACGTATTTAACATTGGTACATGTATCTCGTTTTATCACGGTATTTTTTTGTTTTGGGCTTATAGTGATTGTGTCTTTACTAAATGATATCTTTGGTCAGCAATGTTGTTTTTTACTTTAAAATAAGGAAAATAATGGGCAAATCATTCTATTTTTGTCCAATAAAGTGGATATATTAATGTGTTTGTATTATTGCATTGCAAAGTTTTAAATTACTCATTTCTTCTCCATTGCTTCATTCAGAAAGCGTCTGTTTACGGGGCGGAATTTATGATTGCACCCATATCTGCAGTTTGGTAAGTAACTGGCAATCGCGACTGGCAGGAACTGGTAACCTGGTCTCAACAGTTTGCTGTCTTTTTCTTTATGGAGTGCCAAACTTTTTAGGTCGCCAAATGTTTCTCTGCCTTTTTAATGTTAATTGCTACTATGCTTTTATCATTAGGCGTTTTTCTTGCTATGTTGATTGACTGGATTCTGATTCTTTAATCACAAATGCGAAACATGTAATTGGGAAATAAATACCTACTCACAAGTGGTCCCAGTAAACTGGATAGAAGGCCGAATGTCCCCATCAATAAATGGTGCATGGTTGACCATTATCCCAGTGCCGATCATGGGAGTTTTCGATATTCCAGTTAATACCAAAAATATTGGGTCTGTACATTCTCCCTTTTGTTTTTACGAAATACTGTGTTTTTTGTCACTAATGTATTACTGGTTACGCGTCTGCTTTAACCAACTGGACATTTGCTACACAGAGCATGTGAATTATTAAAGGAAATGCCCATTATTTTTTGGATTTTGCTTAAAAATTCATGTTAAATTTGCTGGACTTCATTTGGACGTATGTTGTACTTGGTACGCTATGCTTATTATTGTAAATCCCTTTCAACTGTCCAAATGGCCCATTTTGGATTTCATCCCTGTGTGCCTGTTTGATTGCTAACAAGTATACCAGCTAAATTGCCTTTTCATTTCATTGTGAAAATGATTTTGTAGCTTCAGGTTTAGTCATGGGTGGCCTTGGGTACATTAGTGTGATATCAGAGTTTCTTTGGCATTTTCAGTTTCAATCTTTCAATTGATTAACATCATTCCTACCATTTCTACCAGAACTATAATAGCTTGGCGCTCGTCTAAGGACATATCTGAATGCCGAGCTGGCCACATTTGCGCACGGCTTGCAACCAATTTTTGGGACTGATATGAGTCAAAGAGGATTAATGTGTTTTAGATCATTTCAAATTTATATCTGTAATCCCAAAATAAACGCCACTATTTTTCTGGTGGACATTAGCAGTTTCTGTAAATTGAGTTATCCCTTTAGACTCGTTTTTGTTTTTTAACCAGAATTCAATTTTGTTGCATCTTACTCAGTCTAAGGCTTGCAATTTCTTGGCGACTCGTTGAACACTGACAGGTTAAGTTCGCGAATACTACATGTAACATGTAAATTTCCATTACCCATAACAAAGTTAGAATTATATGTCTGTTTACTGACTAGTGGGATGAGGTGATCAGTAACTAGTATGTTTTTTTGCCCGAAACCGAAAGTGTTTCAATTGACAGGCCATATTGCTTCTGCAGCAGCTAAAATATCCTTGTAAATCTGTGACGACATGTAATAGAGTTTAATCTAGTTTAAAGTTATGTGAAGACAAGTGATCTTACTCCATGTGAACAGATCAGTCCCGTACACATTAACGAAACCGTTTCCGGCTAAATAATCATATGCCTTCATTAATTTTCATGTTCAATCAGAAAACCTTATTTTTTTTTTATTTGTTTTCTGCCAGAATCAATGCTTTATGGAAGCATTTGCCCTTGTTTGTTTGCCATTGTGGGATTACCATTCAAATTCAGTGTCTCTGGCTTTGTCAATGTCATTAATATGACAATTTCAATCAAGTGAATGAAACGCAATTTGAGCATTCTAATGCATTGGTCATTTTTATATTGAAACACAGGTGTTTTATTGATTCTCTTAATAGAACATTACTGTAATCGTAAAGATAAATTGATACTAAGTAATGACTATTTTACTGCCATTTTCCAATGTTGCAATTGTTTCTACAGTTTTCCTGCATACGAATTTCTGTATTTATGTATTTAGGGTATTCAACATCTCCGAAACATTGTGTTTTGGCAATTCAATCTGGGACTTTGTGAGTGGTGATTGTGCCAGCAATTT
>CM055266.1:132756052-132847810 GCA_029237695.1 Conchocele bisecta
CTATTTTGTCTCTAAAATTTTTGTTTAAACTAAACTCCTAATTAGGGAGATACTAAATCCTTAAAGAAGTTTCAACTGAATCCGACGTAGGGTTGTCAGAGATATAACAGATAGAAAATTTGGCGTCACAGTTTTGGCTTAAGTTAATTTGTGACAATTAAACTTTATGAACGCAGAGCGGAGGCCGCATGAGTCGGCTTTTATAGAACTTGCAAACATGGATGATAAACAATTGAGTAATCCGACTTTAGGTTTGCAATTAAAAAAATTTATAACAGGAAGCTAAAATTTGCAAAAAACCAAATTAACACAAATTTGTGTTAAGTAAAAAAACTTTCACGGCAAACATAGGACGGGACGAAACGTTCCTTGACATGTCACTGCATTAGGTGGTACAGTGCTCCTTTCCTTTGCGTATAGAAAAAACAGGGGACGATACGGAAGAATATTGTATAAGGCGCAACGTGTCTGCCCCATTTTCTTTGTCATGTGAAGATTTGGAGGATGAGTCGCATGCGCTTTTCAAGATTGCAGTACGTATGACGATTTTATTAGACGAGATTTTATGAGTTACTGCATGTAACGTATGTCCGGGAGTTTAAATTTTACAAATTGGATCACCGGAATGATAAGTTTGAAATTAATATTTTTCCACGACAACCACGGACTGATTATGAATAAGTGCCAAAATACCTGTAAAACATATTTTATAAAAGAAAAATAAACGCTAATATTGTATAAGTAAAGAATGCTATTCCATTCCATTGAATTACTATTCTTAATGTGTAACTAATTCAAGTTCCTTATTTTATTAACTTTAATCCATCTATTATTCCCCAATTATTAGCCTTGGACCCTCCCGGGGTGGGGGGTGGCTGGGCACATCTAACTGCTAATCAGGTTCATTTCAAATCTATGATTTGAGATGAACAGTGAATAATTTCTTAAAGCCTTTCTTTTCATTAATACAAATGCCTTTGTCTAGAAAATATTTTATTTTTGTGATTTATTTGAAAATTGTCTTAATTTATTCTTAGAAACAGGTGATGAAATCATACTTATGGTTTTCTTTGCACTGTCACAATTTTAGCGGTTAGCTATTGCAACGCGGGTGCACAATGAAAGGGAATCAGGCCAATCGCGCTTTGTCGTTAGACCACTGATTGTTTTAAACCAGGATAAAGGTGCAGTAGCAAGGGCAACTTCGCCGGTTGATTTAGCTTTTTTGTTCTTTGTGCTAATTTTTTACGACACACACCAACTAAAAATAGAAAAATATATTAATGTGATGCAAAGAATATGGAGCTCATTCATTTATATCCACAGGTGTCCTGTGTCAATGGAAGTGTTTGGTAGCATGGCATCGCAGAGTTTTAATTTCCGATCCTGTGAAATATGTGTCGATTGGCGCGCAAGCAGTTCTGTGATACCAATGGGTTGGGGGGAATTTGTGTTTATCGACAACCATGAGTATATATGCATGTTCATGCATTAGAAACATAATTATGTGTATGTATAGTCCGGAGTGTGTATGCATTTTAGCTCCATTCATTACGCAACAAAGTATTGGTGTTACGTATGTACATTGTCGTAATGTCTTATATCATTCATTCCGCCATTGTTTTAAAAAAGAAAACCGTGGTGTTGATTAAATGAGCTTTAAAGAATTGTACATTTATGTTATTTTTAAAGTGGCTTGCTGTTATAAGTGGAAGTGAGGTGAATATGTTCTCTTATAAAATTATATATCGAATGGCAAACTGCGCATGTAATAAACTGTCTTAAACTGATACGCATGTTATTTTTATTTTTTTAGTACAGTTAATGAGACGTAAACCAAAGAAATAAACCAAATACTTCGTTGTTTTCAAACAAAGGAATATGAACCCGCCTAAGAAAGAAGAAAAGGTTGTTTGTGCATTAAGTGGTTACGAAATAAGGTTCGCCAATTGTTTTTTCTTTTGTCATTAGGCCAACATTCTCCTAACCCCCGAACGTGTGGATCCGTGTGGCGGAACGGACCAGACGGACAGTCGGTATAAAAAAACTAACAACAAAAACAATTTATATTACCAAAAAAAAAAAAAACACACCTTAAACAAAAAAAAACCAAAAAACACCAAAAACAATAAATGAATATAAAAAACCAAATTTAAAGCAAAAAAAACACAAAACATAAAAAACAAAACACAAAAAAAACCATACTAACATGCTAAACATAACAAACAAGAAAGACAACAAACCCACCCATAAATAACGTCCCTTTGTCCAAAGACGGATGTTATAACAAAAATAACACGCTGTTCGTGTAACAACACATTTGCACTAGGATCATCTTGGACAAATATTATGTATCGGGTTTGGTTTGCTAAAGTTCGGGGGAGGGGGGGGGGGGGGAGGGGGGGGGGGGGGGGGGGGGGGGGGGGGGGGGGGTGGGGGGGGGGGGCGGGAGGGGGGGGGGGGGGGGGGGGGAGGGGATCCGTTTCAACTAAACTTCGTTACGAACTAAAAATGTTCGTAAGTGCAACTCTTTTAGGATCGTCTGGAAAATTTCCAATTGATGGATTTTACATTTAATTGAGCATATAGGCTGCATATGCAATAAATGTAAATCCCTAATAAACTGTTTACAAGAAAATAAATTTGGTAAATGTGGAAAGTTTAACAAGACTATCTTAAAATTTTATTTTGCACTTACGAAATACAAATTTTAGTCATACGAAGTTTTAGTGAAACGGGCCCCAGGATTCATACAATATTCGTATGTCATTATGTGAAAACATATTAGTTTTAAGACATTGTAATGATTTTAATATAATTAATGTATATTTTAATGAAACAAATAAACCAATGGTCAAATGACTTGTAAAAACTTAAGTCCATACCATATCTCTACCAGCAAGCCTAAAATACTGAAATGTATATAGTGTATTTTATACAGATTAGTTTTGCCAATATACTTCTGGCCAAAAATACATATTTAAATCAATGTGGTGATTACATTGTGAAATACAGTATACATGTAATTAATTATTTACGGTTAGTAGTAGCATAAATTTTCTTTATTATAGTGAACACATGTCAACTAACCATACATACCACGTATATAAAAGGTTTATAACAACATACTCATTACCTCTCAAAAATAACGAGATTTGTTAGTGTTGTTTATAATCCATTTAAACCACATACAAACCGTTATTTGTTGATGAAGTAAGAGGTATGTTGTTAGCCAACCCAGCCATATGAATATGGCTTATGCATCACATTAAATCAACTTGTATAAGTAAATGGAAAACAAATAAATAATATGACTTGGTAAGTTAAACACAAGTTCCATCTCAGGCAACAGTGTGCGGAGCAAAACTCCAAGTTGCTTTGTCGGCAACTTCCAGTGCTTTGTCTCTTTGGGGTTGAGTTACTGTATTTTCCCTCTGGATACATCCATACTGTATTGATCACTGGCCTGTGGTCCACACCGAATGTTGATGGACTAAACCGCCAATTCTTACATTTGTGTATACCATGTATGGCTTTGGCCCATTGCTACAATTCTGGAATAACTATGAGGTCCAATTTTTAATGGCAGCTTAAATATATATTTATTATATTTCATTCCCTGGTAATTGTGATTGAAACACTTTTTGCCTAGAACATTTCTTGCTAATTGATTAAAGGTTATTTACCAATTGTTTAACTAAAGTCTTTAGGTCGTTGTGCCGGTTCTAAATGATTATTATGACCTAATAAACTAGGACTAATGAGTGTTATTGTATGGTTCCATGCTATAAATTAAACTATTATAAATATCATTACGAGGTCAACAGGTCAAATTGCCCAACCCAATCATCAATCTGTGGTGAAGTTATCTGTACCACATAATTATGTAAATTCTACTCACCCGGTTATCAATTAAATTTGCCTAATTGAGGAGCGTTTTGTTTTTTTTTTGTTTTTTTATCCTTATATTTAAGGGTAGGAATTGGCTCGAGGACCTTCCACACCCCGGGCATTTGAGCCCAAAAATTAAATGACAGGCCCAATAACCGGTTTGGCCCACCGTTTGTTTCCGAATTTAACTGATATCTGCCACACAGTCGAAATTATGGTGCATTAAATGAATGAGGCCAATGAGGCCGGTCTAATTTAACCTAGCTTGTTCATTCTCCTAATCGCATGAAGCCGGTATTTGTAAGACCGTTAAAAAACGGCCTGAGTGTTGAGTTTGCAATTGTGATATATGGAATCATTCGCAGCCGTAACCAGTGTTATCCTCCTTATAATGATTGCTATTTGACGGTTGGTCAGGGAGGCATAACATATCAGGCCAGGGGAATTGATCGATATTTGGTGGCTATGCAAAGGTAGTTGATGTAATTATGTTTTTTCGGGCCCAGCTGCTGTCGTTTCGCGGCTTATCGTTTATATTTTCTGGCTATTATTCGAGTTCAGGTAGCGGGCGTTTTTGTTTTTACTAATTTGGTTAGATAACAATTGTGTTTTCACATTATTCTGAAGACGAAAGAAAAATTAAGAGAAAGATAATACGGGGAACGTGTTAATACCATTTTGTTACTAGTATAGTGGGACGTTGTTGAACCAATCAGCTCTCGGTCATTGAATGTCAAACCATACTGACTTCGAATTTGGTAGAAAATTCGACCTCTGGTGTATTGTTATTTTGAGTGTTTGGTGGAATTTTGCGATTTCCAATTTTGTTTTTCCTGCTATGAAGCTCCAAACCTGCGGGTCATGCACTAACTTCGAAATCTTATTTGATAAGTAAAATAGTTACTTATTATGCAATCTCTTAAAAACTGTAAACTGCAGTTGGTAGACAAATGCCATTTATCAGCAAATTATTTTATATCTACATGCTGGGTTCACCTTGACCACTTTTCACCTACACGTATGTGACAAAGCTTTTTCGGTCGGGTGTAGTGGTAACCATGAGGACATGGGGCCGTGATTAATTTCTACCATTCGTATTATTTTATTTCGTTTGAGCTGATGCACTTTTCATGAGGGGGCTTGGACTTTGTTCATTTTAAATTAAATTTATTTGTTCAACGTGCATTTCGTGACCTATGGATGATCCAGATCTGAACTCTCATCTGTGATAGTCCGAAATGTATCAACTCACTGATCAAACATGCCCATGCAAGACCTGTGTTTTTGTGTCAAGATTGATTGCTATTTTAATTTATTAGTAAGTAATAACCTACATTCACATATGCTAGGTTGAGTAATTGATCAATAGTTTGAATATTTGCTCATTTGTGTATCGATTATTAAGGTTTAATTTATTTTAGTAAAAACTGGGGTGGACCCCAGTCTTGTCTTCATGAGCCTTTATAGAACGTCCCACCTTGCTTTAGTTTATGTATTCCTTACATGCCTTGCTTGTTTCTTTTTTCCTTCCACCCTGCGTGTGGACTGAAATACTCTTTGTATAAATAAACTTTTATTTGTTCCCTGTTCTAGTAAATGTGTGTTAATTGTATCCCCCAGACTAAACCCGTCGGGGGATAACTAATGGATTTTGACAGCGCGCCGCGTCCGCGTCCGCGTCCGCGGTCCGCGTCCTCCGGTCCCGCGTCCGCTGTCCGCGTTCCGCTGTCCGCGTCCGCTGGTCCGCGTCCGCGTAAGACACTTCCTTGGTCCGGCGGAGCATTAACTCGAACACCCATTTTGGAAAATTTGTTTCATGTAAACTTCCACACTTGCAATAGACCCACGACCCGTAAGGTTGTTGGTCGCGCACAAGAAATGACAATCCTCTTGCATAGCTAATTTTTGAGTTTACTTCCCTTTTTTTGGCATTCTCGCACTGATTTCGGTGTTCCGGTGGCATTAACCTCCACCACCCTTTTCGAAATTTTTATTTTCATGAAACTTTAAACTTCAAACACATAGCATAGACCACGACCCGAACGGTAGTGGTCGCGCACAAAGGAATGACAAACTTCCTTGCATAGCCAGCTAATTTTTGAGTTTATCTCCCTTTTTTTGTTTCGCGCACTTGATTGACCATTAACCTCGACCCCCACCCTTTGGAATCTTTTTATGAAACTTTAACACATTCAATTAGGACCACGAACCGAAGGGGTGTACGTCGGGCACAAGAATGAACAACTCTTGCTCAGCTAATTTTTTGAGTTATCTCCGTGTTTTATGGTTTTGTTTTTCGCTCAGCTGATTTCCTGTACCGGAGCAATAACTCGACCACCCTTTGGAATATTTTCGATGAAATACGTTCACACATGCATAGGACCACGACCCGGATGGTGTGTCGCGCACAAGAATGACAAACTCTTGCGTTAGGCTAATTTTTCAGGTTATTCCCTTTTCCTTTTTTGTTTTGCGCACTCTTACAAACTGGACAATAATGCATTGAAGACCTGTTTTTCTCGTCTGCTCTGTATACCTTTAACCTTTTCTCTGTGTGCCTCTGTTACACCATTACCTGATAGAGTGAACAATAGAAACTGGGAAGAAATCCATGTTGCTAAAGCATGGGCTAAGCATGTGCAGGATGTCCCTTGCTTGTCCAACCTGCTTGACCACTGGATGACCAGGTAAATTTTATACAGGTAAACTCACTACATTGGGTACTGTGTTGAAAATTTTATTGTGGCATTGTGTGGAACCTCTGCAGATATATTGTAGATAAAATATAGGACTATTGAAAAAAATAAAATCTGGTTCCTCCCAATAGAGCAAAGGCCATTATTAGTTTTTTAAACTTTTTTTTTTGTCATTTCGTTTTTTTTTTTTTTTTCATTATTTTTTTTCATTTTTTTTTTCAAATTATTTTCTTTTCAATTTGACTGGAAAAAAATTTAATTCTGGGTATCCAGTAGCAAGCATTATTATTTTTTTAAACTTTTTTTTTCCATTTTTTTTTTTTTTTCATTTTTTTTTTTTCATTTTTTTTTCAAATTATTTTTCAATTTTTTGTTCCAGTTAAGCATAAGGTCGTAATGTGCTATATACAAGGGACTATTACACCTGTGCAATGTGCTAGCATGTGCAACGACTGACCAATTACAGGTAATTTATAACAGGTAAATGATTAATTGTTACATTTCCACGTTAATCTGTGTTGAAAATAATTATTGTTGGCTTATGTTGGGACCTGTGCTGATATATGTTAGATAAATTATAGGACTATTAAAAAAAAATTCTGGGCTCCAGTAAGCGTGCATTATTATTTTTAATTTTTGCTTTTTTAAACTTTTTTTCCATTTTTTTTTTTTTTCATTTTTTTTTTCAAATTTCTTTTTCAATTTTTGTTTCTAGTAGCATAAGGTCGATAACGTGCTATATACAGAACTTATTATCAATAATAAAATAAAAACAATTATTGACTAGTGAGCCATAGAATATAATCTGATTATTCTATGGGTTCACTAGTCAAAATTGGTAATTGGAATAATATGTTCGGGCGCCAGTGAAAATTGCTTTCGGGCCCAGGCTCGAGGTCAAGGAGGTCGGGACAAGGCGAGGCATCTGATTCCGCGGAATTCTTGTTTACTTATCTCCCTTTGTTGTTTTTTTCGTGCTCTGATTTTGTATCCAGAGCATAACTCGAAACACGCATATACGCATTGCTCTAATGGTCCTCTACCGCCCTGTGCCAAATCCACGTTCGTTCTGCCCCCGTCAGCCCATGGGTCAAGGTCACATACTTTAGTGCTTCAAAAACATTAACGCTTGGGTAAATATCTTATACTTTCTTTTGTTTTCTTTCATTGGATCATGGATCATCTTCATATTTCATATACGCATTGCTCTAATGGTCCTCTACCGCCCTGTGCCAAATCCACGTTCGTCCTGCCCCACCAATCCACAGGGTCAAGGTCACATACTTGGTGCTTCATCAAAAACTTTAACGCTCAGGTAAATATCTTATAATGTTTTATTTCCATTCACGGATCAACTTTCAACCCCTCATTTCATATACGCGTTGCTCTAATGGTCGTCTACCGCCCTGTGCCAAATCCACGTTCGTCCTGCCCCCGCCAAGCCCAGGTCAAGGTCACATACTTAGTGCTTCAAAAACTTTCTTTAACGCTCAGGTAAATATCTTATAATTCTGTTTTCTTTCATAGATCATTCTTCATATTTCATATACGCATTGCTCTAATGGTCCTCTACCGCCTGTGCCAAATCCACGTTCGTCCTGCCCCCTCCAATCCAGGGTCAAGGTCACATACTTGGTGCTTCAAAAACTTTAATGCTCAGGTAATATCTTATAATTTTTCTTTCCATTCACGGATCAACTTCATATTTCATATATGCGTTGCTCTAATGGTCCTCTACCGCCCTGTGCCAATCCACGTTCGTCCCGTCCCCGCCAACGCCCCAGGGTTAACATCATATACTAAGTGCTTCAAAAACTTTAACGCTCAGGTAAATATCTTATAATTTCTGTTTTCTTTCACGGATCAGCTTCATATTTCATATTTGCATTGCTCTAATGGTCCTCTACCGCCCTGTGCCAAATCCACGTTTGTCCTGCCCCCGCCAAGCCCAGGGTCAAGGTCACATACTTGGTGCTTCAAAAACTTTAACGCTCAGGTAAAAGAATAAAAGAAAATTTTGACTTGCAATTTTGGCCGCCTCATTTATTATCAAAGCGATATTGTGGGGACATCCGTTGTTCTATGAACACATTTCTAGTTTATTAAACTTCACACATGCATAGAAGACGACCCAAAGGTGTTGTCGCACGTAAGAATGACAACTCTTGCGTCGTTAATAATTTCTTAGTTATCTCCCTTTGTTGTTTCGTGCACTGATTTCGTGTCTGGAGCATAACTCGAACACCCTTTGGAATATTTTCATGAAAACTTCACACATGCATAGACCACGACCCTAAAGGTGTGTCCCGCAAGACTGACAACTCTTGCAATCACTAATTCTTTAGTTATCTCCCTTTGTTTTTCCGTCACTGATTTTGTCTCCGGAGCATAACTCGAACACCCTTTTTTCAAACTACTTGTATATCTGGGGAGGGGGATACACATGCGCTTGTCAACAAGCGTCCATTTCTAGTTTCTCCCGATACTTGCAAACTGTGATTGCTCAACCGAACCGCCCCGAGGTGATAGTTCTAATGAGCGACCACAGCTTACACAACACGCTGGTAGACACGAAATTGCTAAAGATCACATGGACTGTACACGTGCATGATATGAAGTGGGTTATGTTGATACTTTGTGTCTATTTTACTGTTGGAAGAAGTTCATATTGCATCTCTTATTGTCACATATTTTGTGTTTTAAAGCAAATTTTCATTTACATATTTTAAACCATTTCATGTCAGATACAGAGTTTTCAGACAGTCATCATTTCTCCCGGCATACACAGATTTCGACTGCTCGCTCGGCCCGTTATATTTGAAATCTTGTGTTTGTGAATAACCAGTTTATTTATGTTTCGTCTATGTAATCGCAGAGACATAACGGTATATGTAACGCACACTATGATAATTATTAGCCGATCTATTTATAGATCGGCTAATATGTTGGTTATCCATCGAATTCTGAAAAAGTTTGTAGCAACCCTTTTCTCCGCTATTCGGTAATCTACGAACGCGAATTTTTCTGTATCACTTCCAAATTGCACCAACCGATAAAGTTTGCATTTTTGGCAATTATCTCCGTTTAAAACTTTACTTATAGCCAAATAAAAAAAAAAATAACACAATTTTGAATACTTAATGAGCTGAACGCCTGAAGATGATTTAACCCGGAAGTTATTGTTATTGAAGTCCATAGTTGGCTCTAATGGCCATATACGCCAACATACGCCGATTATTGGGCTAATTTAAAGCTTTTATTTATTAAACAGAACAAGTTTCAGCCACGTATAATCGCGTTAAAATGTGTTTATTCGGCTAATTTATAATCGACCTCTGCTCAAATCTCCTTACTAGTAACCCAGCATTTTCGGGTTTATCCAGCATCTCGGGTTTATCCCATTGGATCGCGTACGCGCGTCATTTGACGCTAGTTAATATTCACAAAATTTTCCACCAATCAAAACGAAGAATTGCCCTTCATAGCCAACTTTGATTTGTTTACGTATCATGCAGGGATGGCAGGGATGGCAGGGATGCATCCAGCACGCGCGATTGCGGCAATCCCCCTTAATTATTGTCAATGCCGCAAATTATTGATTGTCTTGCGCCCGACATCGCGCAAAAAATCACGGATGGGCATCATGGGGCACATTAGGCCAATCTGGGCATGTGCCTGAATACGCAGGAGCTTGCGTCTATTTTTAGATGACACTGTAACCGCTAGATATATATAGCCCTGGTAGCTCCGCCCACTCACATGCTGCCACAGAATTCCGACAAACACACACACATGACTACAACTTTGTGTATTGCGGAGTGTAATTTGTAGATAAATCGAGCATACAGTACAGGTGCGCTGGAATATTTCGCAACATAATGGTGACAACAAAACATTGCTGCTATGGCATTGCTGCTATTGGATGGATTTGGGAACGGGTTTCCAAACCCTGCACAAAATCGAGAAAAATGTCAACGCTGGGTACAGAACTGTGGTCGAAAATAGTTTACCATTGACAATGTTACCAGAGACACCTACATATGTTCGATGCACTTTACCCTGATTTGATCGGCTAATAACATCATGCTCTGCATGACTTTTCATTATAATATTCATACATTGACAATTCCATACATGCCTGATATATATCGATCGATGTGTACAAATACTTAGCGCCATAACTTCTGCAAGGTGTGCATAAAGACAGTCGTTCTTATGTTTATCGTTGTACAAGACGATCGTTTTCTCTGCGTTTTACATTCGTATTCGGTTGTTTCCTTCGTTTGGAAACAACCTTCGACAATTCCTCAATGTAGGATAACTGTATTTATTAATATAATGATTACGCCCTATTACCGCCTTCCATGCCATAATGAGTTCGGATGGCTGACAGGGTATTTAGACAGCTAAATAATGTACAGGGGCGGAAATTAGTACATCACACGAAGTAGAATTATAACAAGTTCCGAGAGGCGGATTGAGCATGTATGCGCCGCTTTCTGTGACTGGAAACGCATTGATGCGTACATTATGATTTAGTATTAATTAATTATGGTTAATATGATACTTTCGAGGATTAGTCATTAATATTATTTGATACTTTCCTTAATATACAACCGATTTTGATTAAATATGGCGCAGCAAACGCGTCTGCAAAAAAGCATTTCAAATAAGTGGATTTTTAAATGCGTTTCATTTTTTATAATTTGTTCCCTGTTTAATACGGAAGAAAATCAATATTACATTCGTAAAAGTAAAATACGCATTGAATTTGAAATCTGGGGGAATAATACTCTTTAGATACACAACTTATCTGGAGCGCTGCTTATGTATACATTGTATACGTATGTGTGGCTGTGACTGGAGGCGTATGCAGCTCCTGATCAAATAGCACACTCCTGTAGCCGGATAACGATCTGTATTACTTGTTAGAAGCATGCCATGTGTTTTATTGATGAAATTCCGAACATTGCAGATCCTGATCAGACTGTGCGGATGCACAGGCTGATCTGGATATACACTGTTCACAAAACCAGTAAGGCCCATTTCTCCAGTAACAGCCACATATAATATATATAGTTTTCAACCTCTAACATTGTCTAATGGTAGACTCATACAACTACATGACAATCGGTCATCACTTTATGAGTATTACTGTACATGTACAGTCACGACTTCGCAAAAATGAAAACGCACCGTCATATGAATGTGAACAAAACACACATATATATATGGGCTACAATGTATGTCATTTGATCATTTAACTTCGACGATCATGCATATGTTAGTATATATACCAGTTAGTTTATAAATTCACTGGCTGTATGTCATATTTCTCGCACATGTTCTTGAAGAATGGTTCATATGTCGGTGTTTTATGGATTATTTCGGTATATCTGATGGTTTGGGTGCATTGTCACCAACATACAATCTACGTCCCCCGACTTACACGTATAACTAGAAGTACAATGTGTAGATAATGGGCGATTTCTCTCGTGTGTAATGTTTGAGCAAATAATTACCCAAAACCAATGAAATACACCGAAATCTACTGAAATCCACCAACATACCCATATGACACCAAAATACTGACCATCTGTTCAAATACCTGCGATGTATCATATAATAAACACTTCATCCTCATCAATAGCGTACGTACCGTGGCGAATTATATCTGGTACGTCTGCTAGTGAGGATCTGGCATTTACCCGTGGTTGACGGCTAGCACCGGCGGATTCCTTTGTTTGTTTTGGTCGCCCGTCAGAATCTTCTTCTCGATTTTCAAACTCACGCTTCGGCGAACTGGACGGTTTATTGTTGAATATCGCTAATGATTGTATACCACTCTCCTTACTTGGTTTCAATGTCAAGCTATCAGTACTTCTCCCAAACACATTTTGATCATTTGATGAAAACAATATGTCAGCACTTCCGAATCCGGTGACAATAGGTTCGAATCACCATCTGTACCGTTTATCACCAATACATTTCCTGACGCAGCAACTGGGTGGATATACGCGTCGGCGGCGGGTGTCATTGGTGCATCATTATCATCCTCTACCCCCCCCCCCCCATCCTCCTCCTCTCTAATCATCAAATCGTTTGCCGTTATGTAGGTGATAGCGTCATCCGTCGGCACACGAGTATTTGTACTTGAGCTGTCCCGTGTATGACCTTCTGCGGGATATGAGTCTGTGTTATGGGTGGTCTTCGTCCCAAACACGGCATCTCCGTCATCTCGGTATGTCGTGGATGCTGGCGAGGCGCGGTGAAATATATCTGAGTCGGTATCCATCGTTGGAAATGTGTAATGTGAGTCTGTGCTAGCTGCTGTGTTGGCGGCACCAGGGTACCGACATCTGGGCGACGAATCGCGATTATTCCTATATACAACAGCTGGCGATGATTTGATAGGTTGCATAACATTGTAAGGTTGATTGGGCGGTCGGCTATCGGACGACGGTCGAGATAACCCCGAGATGGACGGGCTGCCCCCAAATACTGGGACTCCGTGACCTGCACTGTGCACACTCCGTGGACTGATAGTGTTACATTTCATTCTATACATGTAGTTGCAAAGCATGATTTTTGTCGGACCTTATAGTTGGATATACAGTGCATTATTATTCAACTGCATGTAACAATTAGCTTTTATATTTAAATTAGTGTAGTATATGAGTTGTTATAGGACATTGGTGTTATTAGAATTGGGCAATTGGACTAACTTAACACACATAAGGGGGGGGTGGGGGGGTGGGAGGGGGGGGGGGGGGGGGGGGGGGGGGGTGGGTGGAGCTCCTTTTGTTAGACTAAGCGACATGAAAGCCAGTATGTATATAATTACAGTGGAACCTCTCTAAACCGGACACTGCATTATAAAATGTTGACTGTACTAGAAACACATGTCGTATTTGTAACCATGACTGGAGAGGTGCACAGGTATTCGACGTGTTTCGGCTTTCATCGGTATAACTCTATATATGAACAAGGCTTCTAACTTTGGTAGGACACGACCTCGTATCATAACAAAATAACATGTTTAAAAGTGTAATTTTCTATGCATTCTATGTATTTCTGCAGAATAACGATACTTCTCAAATGATCAGATGAACTTGCCACTACAATATTGACTTAAACACATTTTTTCGTTTGCTATGATACGAGGTTGTGTCCGACCTAGGAAAAGCAACTGTAATTCGATATTATTTGCATAATTATTTTAGAACTATTCTAAAATGAACATATGCACTTTCTGCCAAAATATTCACATTAGCGTTAATAAAATCGCATAATTTATTATGATACGAGGTCGTGTCCGACCAAAGTTAGAAGCCTTGTTCATATATTATACTACTGCCGATGAAAGCCGAACACGCCAAATGCCTGTGGGGAAATGGGGCTTATGGTGTTTGCCACGGGTGTAGATCCAGATCAGCCTGTGTATCCGCACAGTCTAATCAGGATCTGCACTGTTTGTCATTCCATTAATGAGACACCAGGCACCTCCCAAGCAATACTATATTGTTATCGCGCTTCACGAGCGTGATATTTGATCAGGGGCTAAACTGGTCACAATCCCATAAGCCCCATTTCTCCAATCACATCCACATTTCAGAAATATTTATATAGTGGAACCTCTCTAAACCGGACACCCTGGGAGGTCCCCAGGGTGTCCGGTATGGAGATGTTCCACTGTAAATCAGATATAAGACCACTCCATTGCACATTTTCGTGCTTTTTGATCACGAACAGACAGTACCATCGGATATATATGACAGTGAAACTCATAATAGTACTGCAGATAGGTGAAAGTATTGTGGGTTTGATGAAACAAGCATGGAATTTGGTCCGCAGGTAGACTATGCATCTGTGGTGATTTTTAGATCTAGGGCCATCTCAGATTCGACCTGTGACAAAAATGGCGGCCATTTTCAAGATGACCGCCATCGCTTATTTGAAATTCTTTGATATTGTAGGTTAAATCAATTCTAGGGGTGTGAATGTTTTTCCTTTGTATTATAAATCATACATCAGTAATTTTACTGTCCACATGACAGTTGAAATGGCAAATAATTAATAGTTTGAGCTAAACAATAAGATTTATTATATTTTTTACGTCATGTTACGATTTTGAAATCAGGACCACTTCGTCATGTGTGTCAAACAACTCAGAATTATTTCTTCTGTTTTTGTAGGTAGCAGAGGTACACACAATAGCTTATTATAGTCTAATTGCAAGTCAATAGGATGGAAATTGTGTCCAAACAGTAATGAACTGTTCACTGTGAGCCGCGTCATTCAGAGCACTGTCCACCGCACTGACAAAGAGCTGTACACTGAAGAGCCGCCTTCTGGCATTTGCAGCGTCCTCTGCAGCCGTTCTTGCAGCCACATCGCAAGAGTTCCCTGCAAGTTTCTGATGCTTCTGGTAGGGTCGTCCAGATTATACTCCATCCACCACCGGGCTTCTTGTTCCAGCCACATTCATTTGGTGACGGAAGGGGTCATCATTTGGGCCCAACAGTGACCAGCCTGGTAGACAGCTCTCTTGGTGTGTTGGATGAGTGCAGCCTGTGTAGGAGGCAGACCATCAATAGCGCTGCCTTTCTTGCTGAACAGCTGTTTCCTTGCCTGGTTCACACCCTCCTCTGTGCTGGTGCGATCGTACAGCAGGACCACAAATCGCTCTAGAGGTTGCATCCACTCGTCAATGGCACCTGGGTCTGGCATGGCACCCAAGGCGCAGAATGCTGGTGTGACGTCTCCATAGGTGGTCCAGGTGTCCCATGCAGTCTTCTTGCCCCTGCCGCCAAAACAGGACACCGTGTCACATCCAGTGAAGGCGTGGAACATCGGCAAGGCCACACATCGGTCAGGACCAAGAGCTTGGCGATCTCATGAGCAGCGATGAACCTGAAGCTCTTCCCAGCTCCAAAGGCAATCCACAGTTCAGAGATGTTGAGGCGATTGGCTGATGCTATGGCCAGGACTACCACATCTGTATCAACTGCGTATTGACACGTTGCTGTACCCCTGTTGTACGGCATCCTGTAGGTGCAGGAGGATACGAGTGTCAGCCTCCTCATGCGTGCATGGCGCTAGAGCTGACACGTCCTGGCGATTGGAGCAAAGAACGCCAGTGCCTTGTGTGGTGATGAGATGTTTGTTGGTGCCAATGTCTGCCACGTTAGAAGCCAGGAATGGGAACAGCTCCGTCTTGTTGTCGTCGATGCGGAGAAACTCTTGCCAGTTTCCAGGAACTGCACTTGATGGCTCGACTCGTCTCCTGACTCCCTTTCCTCTCTTGCTGCGAGTGTCCGCCTTCAAGCTGTCTACCATATACAGATCCCAGACAATGTCTAGTCTGTCTACATACTGAAGCTGGGATGTGAAATACGGCACAAAGACATCAGTGGCATAACCTTGGAATGTCTTTGCAGTCCCTGGTCGCAGCATGTTGATTTATGGCAGCACCATCCAGGATGTTGACCTGTACTCTGGGGGTGGAGAGATCCTCTTTCACTGGAACAAGGTTTTCTAGGCAGGGCATCAAGTCAGACTTGGTTCCAGTTCTCAGGCCACCCATCTGAGACAGGGACGGTGGACAGGCCTGGTTTTCGTGCTGAAAGAACTCGTCCAAATCACCATGACGTATCTGGAAGGCAATGTACAGCCTGGAGAAGAGCGAACAGTCGTTCTTCAGGGATGACATCTGTAGCTGTTTCTTTGACTTCTCTCTGACTGGTGGGCGGCTGAAAAGATGGAGTTTGTTCCGCTTGATGGGATCTGTGATAGGCACTGTCTAGTTCACAAGCCTCTCTTTAGCATATGTCTCATACTGCTGGAGTCCAAGTTTTTCCATCTGCCGCACTGTGTCTGCCATTGCTGTGTCCACAACGTCTCTGCTGTTCAGGACAAGGAGATCACTGCTGTATTCAGCGAACGGGTTCCCCACCTCTTCCATGGCTCGGCTCAGTGATCGCACATCTTGTGCAAATGCCGTCTGTGCATGTCTCTTCTGTTAATGGTGACGTCCATCTGTGTCCTGCCTCTTCTCGGTTGATCCCTCGAATTCCTGAATTAAACGAGCCATCTCGGGACCAGATACCATCCAGCGACGAAGAGCTGCAGGGTTCTCCGTCAGGCCCACAGCACCGCCGTCTCCCTTCACGGAAGCATTGTTCTGCTCATGGGCCTGGTCAATAGCAACAGCAGAGTATGCACGCTTTGACTTCTTGACGACAAAGTTCCCCTTCAGAAACTCGGCATAGACATCGGGATGGAGCTGCTTCAGTGACACCATGTCTCGTAGGTGGATCGGCACCCATCTCGAGTAGTGTGTATGGTCCAGGGCGAAGAACCAAGGGACGATCTTAGACAGGGCCTCTATGTAGAGCAGGAAGTCGGCCTCACGTATCGCTCTCACGTATACAATCACAGCCAGCTCCAGCTGCAGGATGAAGTACCAGAATAGGAAATGAGGACATGCATCGGACCTTTCATCACACCAGTCTTCAAATGGCACTACTTCACTTGCATCTTCCGAGGTCTGGATGTACTCCCTGTAGGCACTCTGCTGAAGTAGATACAGGCTACTGGCTGTGACTTTGTGAGCTCGTCTTGTGCGTGTCACGTGGGATGCTTTCAGAAACGAATCTGCTGTTCCACTGGTAGCAACCCCGGCCTGAACGAGTGCTCCTGTCCAGCCGCTGCCCTCCAGAAGATCTCCAAGGACCTTGAGGGACGCCATCTCGATGTGTAGGCCACCAAACATCACTACAAATCTATCCTCGCCATAACTTGTAGGCCAGTTGGACATCAGTAGCTGGGAAATCGTGAGCACTGGCTGGGGCATTGTTGAAGAGCATGACTGTGCCTTGATGTTTGGCCCATTCAACACCATAGCAACTAACGCTAACAGAGACACTGGAACAGAATCTTCATGGCTGTTGGGTTCAAAGGAACCACCAAACTGGTTTTTCACCTTGAACATGTCTCTCCTCACTATGTTCGCAGCCCTGGCAAGATGAACAGCATCACCATCGGCATCATGCTCACATGCTTTCCTCAGTGCTTGTCCAACATCTTCGTGTGAAATGAGGACTACATCTCGGCCTTGCTTGTGAGCTTCCATGTCTGGAAAGTAGGCCAGTACTCTCTTTTTGAGGTCAGTGGAGTGGATGCGTCCTGCAACATCAGTTCAAAGCTGTTCTAGCCTTGTTGTGTACAGATCGACCAGGTCGCTGAGTTTGAAGATGGGTGCAACTAGACTGTCCATGCGAGTATCTTCAATATAAGATACCAACTCAGCAAATGCAAGGCCATGATTCATTTTGTCCACACCAGACTCTTCAAATGTTTTTGTTTCTCTAGCTCTGTTGTACAAAGAGAGCAAGCATGGCAGATGGTACCGGGCTTCTTGTGCAATCAAGTCTCCTGCACTCAGTTTGGTCAGTAGGGATTTGTCCTGCAATTTCATTGCAGCCTTCCTGACATTGATATCAAGCCCAAATGTTGATGCTTTTCGAGTCAAAGACTCCCCATCTGGTGCAGGTTTGTCACAGAAGAAGCATGTTTCGGTGGAAGCATTTTTCTCGCCAGCACTCTTGCGGGTGAACTTCTTTGAGCTATTAGCAGAGTCATCAGCAGCATCTTCTGGGGGTTTCTTACGCTTCTCTGCACGCTGTAGTTTTGTTCTGTTGTAGAGGAGCCTACATGAGTCGTGCCACTTGGCCTTGTGCCGCTGTAGTGTTTCTTCAATACATTTCCCATCATCAAGCCTTGATAGATTGATTGATGTGGGCAAACAGCCAATCCTGTCAAAACCTACAAGAAGTTCAGCAATTGTCTTGTACCCTGCTCCCTGTGTGGCACGTGTAGACTCGGCTGGACAGTGAAGCACCTCTGACGTGTCTTCCTGACAAAGAACGCACTTGCTCCAGTCAGTTTCTAGACCCTGTGTTGATGTCCCGGGCTGTAGGGGATAACCACCTTGTAAACTTTGGCCATTGTCACACCTGAAAGCAGAAGAACATGGTCAACATATGCGAAAGTGATTAAATTAGCTGGAGTCTATATTAAATGATTCATAGGTCTGTTTCGTGACTAGACATACACATGGACATGGATTAACAAACAGTGAAGCAAGAACTGGCCTATGGATGACAAGAGTGACACTCATAGCTCTGTTCAGTGACTAGACATATATTTTGGATGCTACAACACACGATATAGCAAGAACCGGCCTATGGCTGACAGAGTGGAATCAATAGCTGTGTTCAGTGACTAAACATATAGATGTACATGGATTAACAAACAATATAGCGCCATGCCTTCTATGGAGACATACTATAGTACCACAGTAGTGCTGGCAAACTGTCACAATCTGCTACTGGTCTACATCATCGTCTTCTCCAAGCCACCTTTCGTCCTGTTCAATGTTTACCTGCTTGCTTATATGTGATCAAGCGAGTTGGTACTGCCAATTCATTCATATGGAGGGGATGGCACACCAAATGGTATAAAACGTCCATAAAATGGCTAAGTCAACATACACAAAAAAATTGGCGAGGAGAGGTCCTACATAATTGCAAAATTGTTTTTTCTCTGCAACAATTGTACTTCGACAAAATCTGGTCAGGTTGCTGTTCTGAGAGTTTCTCGAAAACCCATGACATACCAATATTGTTGACACACTGCATTACAATGGCTTGGTTATGTTCTATATTAAAAGGGTGGCGTTTCAACCTCCATGTTTCAACTGAAAATAATGATGATTTACCTCTGACATCCTGTGGCACCTCCGGTTCAACTGTTTTCAAAACAAATTTGCGCTTCCAAACTTCTTTTTGTTGTTGTTGTTGTCGTCGTCGTATGTTCGATAATCCGCCGCTAACTTTTTGGCTCAACCGCATCAAGACTCGTCAGTGTTAAATTCTTCAGGAAAATTCCGTTTTAAGATATAAGCAAAGGGCGAGAAAATCAAAAACGTCATGTATTGTGATTTTCCAGACTAATTATGAACATATACTTTGATCTGACACGAACACTGGCACTGAATCAAAACAATATCATCAGAAATAGAATCCCCACCCTTGAAAACACCTGAAAAGATGCATTATACGACTATCTATGCCATCGAGATCAAAAGGTCAAAATCCAAAATGGCGGCGGCGGCCATCTTGAATTCTCCGCTCATGGAATGAATCTGGAATGGCCCTATAGCCAAATATCTTCCCAAGCACCTTTTTTCATTGTCTGCCAAATTTCATGCTTGTTTCACCAAACCCACAATTCTTCCAAATATTTCACCTATCTGCAGTACTATAAAGATATACACACGGGGTTTACATTGTGTCGGGTTTAGAGAGGCTACACTGTATATTCATAATTCCAGCACAAAAATATTTACACAATTCCCTAACATTTGATTGGTCCGTAGCAAGTCTCTGTCCAAAATTTATATCCCAGTAAACTCCCATGCCGAACTACTTTCCGTAACCGTCAGGCGCAGTTAAAATAATTCTTAAGAAAACGGAAAATAAACACATTTTCTTCATGAATTTATTTCAAATGCTGGAATTATAAGGAATGAATGGCCTTTTTGTGGAATTTATCAGGGATATAAACTTGGAAAAGTCGCGGGAATACTGGACGAGGCCTTCCGGCCTTCGTCCAGTATTCCCGCGACTTTTCAAAGTTTATACCCCGATAAATTCCACAGAAAGGCCATTCATTCCTATAATATTTCTGCATACTGTAATGTATAGCAATCCGACAAGGGTCAAATACAGTGTATGTATGCAGAGCTCCAGATCAGTTTTGTATCTAAAGTGTATTATACCCCCAGATTTCATATTTAATGCGTATTTTGCTTTTACAAATGTATTATTGATTTCCTTCCTTATTACATAGGGAACAAAAGATGAAAACAATATAAACATATTTGAAAATTCACTTATTTGAGCAGCAAAAAGCAAACAGTTGCAGCTCAACTATGTAAAGTTCAACTTCATTACAGTATTTTCACTACTCAATGCGTATATTCACATTGGTTTAAGTATTTTGTACTCCCACTTTTAAGAATCAGTGTATTCAGCTAACATAAGTGCGTACAATACGCCAATACGCACCTAATCTGGAGCTCTGTGTATGGCTGCTTTCAGCACATATGATGTTGAACCTTGGTTCCAGCAGCATATACGATGTACCGTCACATGTGAGTAACGAGCGATGGATTGGTCACCATGTCCGGTCCAGCAGTAACCCTACCACCTGCACCCTGATAGATAAAAGCCACGGCTCTCTGAGCAGTCTTCCAATAAATTATTCGGACATTAAACATGTTAATAAAGATGAAGCAATAAACCAAATACTTATATATTTTAATACATGATCTGTTTGTGTGTTTGATACTTGTACATGTACATGTAACAAATCAAATAAAAAACTGTTTGTCGGAGTGACACATACCTGTATAGTTAACGTCCAATGTATGGCAGGTGTGTGTGCCGCAATATGAATGTTGCTTGTATGACCAGTCAAGATTACAGACTCAATATCGGAACGTTTTGAAGTCTGCTCGTAATGCTAGTAAAATATTTAGTTAGTAATCTCCAGTTGATATTTCAGACAGAAAATGCACTCTGTGTAATTCAATGACCTAGGTGATGAATTTCACTACCTTTTTAACTGCTTTATGTTTAAGGATGAGCGAAAAAAATATATAAACAAATATTTTTATATCAGACCCAACATATTGCAATTTCAAAATGTAATGAAAAATCTTTGTGCTTTTGTTAATATCATAATCAACAAATCTAAGTAATGGTATTCTTCTCCGTACTAAATCTTGATACCCTTTAATAGCTGACATTAAGTATATGTGTTCACTTATATGTCCTGTAAGTCAAGTATTGTTTGTTGCTGTGTATGTGTGGCATGGCATGTATTATTAATTTTTAATTAACCCCAAAAGAATCCGCAAATCATTTTGCTATAATTCCCAAATGGTGTAGACTCTGATGAGCCAGCTTGTAACGAGCTGTCTTATTGGAACCTGCAGCATTAAGGACCAGTCTCATATACGACATGGAATAGGCCATGTCGGTTAATAGTAACCGGGGGTGAAAGTGAAACATGTATTATTTGTGTATTATGCTAATATTTACCACAATTTACCATAAACTTTAGATTGATTTTGCGCATGACCCTATGGTTTGCACTTAGAATGGTAGCGAAAATCTCTAACATATTACTGCAGTTGGTGCAGATTTCTCATCTGGTTCCACACCATTTTCATACATTGCTATTATGTGGGGCTGTGGCTGGATAAAAGGGTATCAGGTGTTATGCAACCTGCGCAGCCACAGATCAGCCTGCGCATCCGTGCAATCTGATCGGGGTCTACACTGTCCGCCATTATGTGAGTGAAATATCCGTCATCTCTTTGGCAGCCGTACTATGTCATTATTAAGTCACAGGAACGGACTACATGGGCTAGCAGACTTCAATACTAAAGTGATTAATAACCCCATGTGTCCATTTTCTCCAATCACGGCCACATATACACATGTACACCAACACATTCAGGTACGTCTGTTTATACCAATTATAGGAAATATATTATGAAATGTTTGGTACTCTGTAGTTGAAAACACCTCATTTTAACAATATTTGAATGGGATAGCATACAAGTATTGTGTGTAACTGATGGCAGCTTCATTGTTTACCCCCTGTGGGTAGGTATTGAATTTGCCTTCAAATCCACCTATCATGCATTTGTGATTCACTGTAAATGGACAGTAATGTTTATTATTGCTCATGATGGCTTAAAATAGGCCCAGCTGGTGTCTGTGATGGTGGCCTCAGTGCATGCCCCCCTTGGGGGCCGGTACTGCGGTTGCTATCATAGACTCATTGATGGTACATTGAGATGGGCTCGAGATAACATTGTGCTTCTGAAATAATGCTGTGCACCAATGTTGGTATAGTACATGTATCTGATGTCTCTGACGGCAACTCCAGGTCTTGCCTTTATGGGTTGAGTACTGTACTTGCCCTCGGATACACCCATCATGTATTGATCACAGGCCGGTGTCCACCCAGACGGAAGATGGACTAAGCCCACTTCTTACATGTTGATATACACATGTATGGCTTTGCCATTGCTACATCTGAAAAATATGAGGAAGATTGTAATGACATAATAGATATATATTATTTTAGTTCATTCCCTCGTATGTGATTGAAACACTTTTTTGCATAAAACATTTGCTAATTGATAAAGTATTAACAATGTTTAACAAAGCTTAGATGTTGTGCGTTCAAATGATATTAGGCCTATATACTATGACAAATGAGTGTATGTATGGTTCCTGCTATAAATAAACTATTACAATATATTATGAGGCCAAGGACAAACGCTCGACCAATCATCAGCTGTGGTGAATCATCTGTACACATATGTAAATTATATCACTGACCAGGAACAATACATTTGCTAAATATGGTAAACATTTTACTATTATAGTGGACTTGTGAACCAAACAGCCGCAAGAACACACACCACGTGTCGGCTCTGGGTCATTGAATGTCAAACCACACTGACCTAGTAGTAGTAAGGGAGTCAAAATGATACCACCTACCGTGGTATCATTTATAACCCTCTATAGTACCCCCACCACCCCCGAAAATCAAAAAAATGGTTAACGAGGAAAAGTGGGTCTCCCGACAGCAAATTTATGAATTTTTGGAGAAAATAAATTTGAAAAGAGGGAGTCCCAATTATATTGGTAATTGACTTTTGAGAAAAGTCGAAATCATTCATGCAAGTACAATACTTTATATTCCTCATTTTTCTCCTCCGATATAGCTAATTTATTTCGCAGATCAGCAACTAATTATACCAGCTCTAGTCTACCACGTTCACCTTTAGCCACCTGACAGCGTAGTTGCTTATGTCTACAAAGAGTTTGGGCACTAACGAATTTACAAGGGCATCTGGGGCATTGAAATTGTGGGGGGACACAAGGAAACTTTCTACGTCTCGCTAGATGCCTTCGTAGATAGTCTTTACACGTAAACGTCTTACAACAAGTCTCACACTCCATTATATATGTATATAACCTATGAAATTTATATTCAATTGGACGTGATAAAAACATTATGTAAATTTTTGACGTCCAACATATAAATTTTATAGGTTATACAAAAGTATATATACAAAAGTATAAAACAGAAAATATGATAACGCCAGAAACTAGAGCAGAAATAGAAAGTTTGAGAAGAGAAGCCGAATCTCTAGGGATTACTTATAGTACACGGTTGAGAGTTAGGGGGTTGACAAAGCTGATAAATGCCACAAAGAATGAGGCGTTTATGAAGCGGTTGACCCGCGCCTATAAAAGAGGGGCATTTAAAGACCTCTCACTAGCGGAGGAAGTTGGTAACAGAATTCAAAAAGAAAGTATTGCGGAGCTAAGGGCTAGTGTAATAAAACCTTCAAGCACAAATAATTTGTCTCAAATTAGACACACAGGTGACCAAATACCAAATAAAAGATCTATAGTTCGCGCGATAGTGGAGGTGAAAAAGGTGAAAAAATATTGGGGGCTCACGATGAAACATTGGAAAAGGTAGAAAATGGAAGACGGGTAGTTACATTATCCTTTCGTAAAAACATTAACGAGTCTGAACGCATGTCCGATAAACTCGCTCCGTATCTAACAACCAATTTTTATTTGAAATATTCATATTCTTACAAGCTAGAACATATGGAGGAAATTAAAAATGGAAAACCTGTAACTATAATAATGCACAAAAATCTCGGTGGTAGCGAACCACTATCATCAATGAAAACCGTTAAAAAATGGCTGTCAGATAAGGAGCAAACACGAATAATGTCCGATAAAATAGACAGACCGAATACAAAGTGGAAGTTTGTAAGATGGGTAGAGGTTTTCGTAAAGCTAATACAGGGTATTAGGGGAATAGATTTGGGACTACAATCCAAAGAAGCAGCAGGAGGAGAACTTCCAGAATGGCTGAAGAATAAAAAAGGTATGTATTCTTTAGATAAGTATAATGACGACCTTTGTCTGTTCAGGTGTCTAGCTATGCATATGACAGATAAAAGACCCGACAGATGTACAGAAAAGGCGAAAGAATATTTCGGTAGTAATGTGGTTTCACCAATTCCTTTTTCAGATCTGAAAATGGTTGAAGAGTTTTTTAAAATCGGTATAGAGGTATATCAACCCACCGAATGTAACGTATGGTGGTTGAAAAAGGTACCAGCGCATTATAAGGCAATAGGGAATAAACCAATGACAATAGGACTGTTTAATAATCATAATTTCTGATAAAAAACCTTAAAAACCTATCTAAAATTTACGCCTGCGATAATTGCAAGCAGAAATTCACGAAAGCGAGTAATATGAAGAGGCACGGACCAAAATGTATGAAAGGTGAGACAAAAGTAATATGTGATGGTAATTATTTAGAGCGCCCGCGTTCGTCGTTCGAGAAAGCGTTCTACCCAAAAAGTTCTAACAGTTATGGGGCGATCGATTGGATGTACTCTGTGGAAAAGCGCGAGGGAATTCACATTCACCACGAACAGTGTGGACACGGGGGTGAAAGATGGGTTTTAGGTGCTCCAGTAGATGGATACTGTACGGAAACCAATACCGTATATCAATATCACGGCTGTTACTGGCACGGGTGTGAGATTCATGCAAAGCATAGAAAAGAAGAACGCGCATCCACTATGAGAAGAGATACACTTATTAGAAGAAGCAAAGAATTCAACCTAGTAGTTATGTGGGAATGTGAATTCCAAAGAACGGGTAAAGACATAAAGATCGGTTGCGACACTACTCTTTATCCATATCAGATAGTATACGATTTTGAGGCATATCTCAACCCAGAAGTTGAAACTCTCGGTAATAATCTAGAGTACGAAGCCGAGCACGTTCCGGTAAGCGTTAGTATAGGAGATAATTTCTCAGGAACAGTAACTCATATTTGTGATAAAGATCCCGCAAAACTTATAGAAAAATTCGTAGAAGATTTGAAAGTCAGGGGAAAAGCTATAAGAGAAGAAGTGTGGTCAAGATATGGGTTTAATACAGAACATTTATGTAAAAACCAAATCGCCAAGATCGAACAGTGGATAGAGCAAGTACAGGTTATAGGTTTTAACAGCAGTAAGTACGATATAAACTTAATAAAGAAATACCTAGTAGGCGAACTGGCATCAACAACAAAGAAAGTAATGGTCGGAAAACGTGCAAACGCAACAACATTTCTATTTACTCCAGAGTTTAGATTTCTTGATGTAATACTTTATCTAGGACCTGTTGTAAGTTACGATAGTTGGATAAAAGCCTACGAATGCAAAGGACAGAAATCTTTCTTTCCTTATGAGTGGTTCGATTCTCCAGACAAACTGGATTACCCAGGACTACCGGATATAGAGAATTGGTATTCCAAACTATCTGGGAAAATGTTAATAGATGAAACAGAATTAAGTAAATGTCGTATAATTTTCGAAGAAAATAATATGAAAACTTTCAGAGATTGGTTGAAATATATAAACGATTTAGATGTAGCACCGTTCCTAGAAGCGGTGGAAAAAATGTGTGAATTTTATAAACACAGAGGTGTGGATATTTTCAAAGATGCGGTAACACTACCTGGAGTAGCTATACAATATTTATTGAGAGGAACCATTAAAGAAGAACAATCTTCAAAGACGATTATACCGGAGGATGCTCTATATGCACCAAAAGAAGAAACATACGAAATGATGATGGACGCTCTAGTTGGCGGTCCATCAATAGTATTTACACGATATGCAGAAGCTGGTGTTTTAAATATTAGAGTGGGTTCCTAACCTTGCAAGGCTGTTTTGGGGTACGATGCAAACGCGTTATATTTATCTACGTTAAATAAAGAGATGCCGTGTGGGAGAGAAACTATACACCATATAGATACCCCACATAACCCTAAATTTTATTAAAAAGTTTTGTAAAAGAGATTTTATCTGGAGACTGGTTTGGGTTTGCGGAGGTGGATATAGAAGTTCCACACAACTTAAAAGATAAGTTTTCTGAAATGTCTCCAATATTTATAAACAGAGAAGTAGAGGTTGATGAAGTTCCCACACACATGTTAAACTATTTAAAAGATACTGGCCGAACAAGAGGAGATGGAAAAAAAATGGTGGGATCTATGACCGCCACTAAAGTATTGCTGTACGCGCCACTGTTAAAATGGTATTTAAAACACGGCCTAGAAATAACTGGAGTTCATCGTGTTATAGATTATATTAGCGGAAAACCATTCGAATGGTTCGCAAAAGAAGTTACAGCCGCAAGACGAACGGGTGATGTAGAACCAAATAAGAAACCAGTAGCCGACATAATGAAATTATTAGGAAACTCGTGTTGTGGAAAAATGATAGAGGCAACGGAGAGACATTTAAATACGACATATACGCAAAACGAAACCTGTGTTGACAAAGTATTAAGATCTGCATTCTTTGACGATTTGGAAGAGATAGGAGATGCGTACGAAATATCTTCAAGAAAACCCAGGTGTGCCGTAAAGAGACCATTCGGAATTGTGGAATAGCGGTTTATCAACTAGCTAAATTGAGAATGTTGGAATTTTACTACGAATTTCTAGACAAATACGTAAAAAGAGAAGACTTTGAATTAATACAGATGGATACAGATAGTATGTATATAGGAGTTATTGGAAAAACGATAGAGGAATTGATTAGACCTAACTTACTAGACGGGTTTGAAAAAGAAAAAAATAAATGGTTGGCTTGGGATAAATGGAGCGAAAGCCCGGACTTTTCATTCAAAATGGAATTTAGCGGAGATAGGGCGATAGCGTTATCTAGTAAGTGTTATTTTGTATAAAAAATTAATTTCACTAAAGATAATTTGGAACAAATTAAAATTAATAAAAACTCTGCGAAAGGAATGTCCAAGAGAACCAACAATTTAAATTGGGATAGATATAAACGAGTACTAAGTGAAACTACAGAAGATGGAAAACACATTATAGATGTAGCACAAAATAGAGGATTTAAAATGAAAGACGGTGTTATGAAAACGTACTGTCAACAAAAATGAGGACTCTCGGCATACTACGATAAAAGACGTGTGTTACCAGACGGAATACATACAGAACCTCTCTAATGATTTATTTAATAATTTTGAAAAAATTATGAAAATTAGCAATCTAAAGACTCTGACGATCCGGGGGTAGCTGGGTGTCAGAAGGCACCGCAAGAAGTTCTTCGCGAACAAACCCTCGAGATGGCCCATCATCCAAATAGTATAGCACGGGCTCATCGGGCTTGGTAATAGATCGATCTAGATGATATACATTGAGAGACCACACGGGATCAGTCGCGCGTTGTGCTTAGACAATAGATGAGAGACCGCGCCCATGAACTCTCGGCCGGGATCGACCTGGAGAAGATTCGGCCATTTGAGAGGACTCCTCTTATATATTCGGGAGAGAGCCTCGGCCACCTCCTTAGACTCTTTAGTGGCCAACGGCTCAGCCCCCTTATAACGACTCGCTACGTCAACGATTGTCAGTGCGTACTTGTACGTTTTACGACCGAATCGATCGTGAGGGAGAAACAGGAGATCCGCTTGGTGAACTTGGTTCGGTACCGGCACGTCGAATTTCGGGCGCGGAATATTGTGAGGCGCGGGTAAATAGATCTGCCAGATGGCCTGCTTCTTGAGCCATCCCTTGACAGCGCTTTCTGAAACCTTGGTCGCCGCCGCGAGGTTCTTGATGGCAGCGAGTCCCTTCCAGTAGCCGCGGGGGCTGTAGTACGCGTTCGCTAGCTTGCGCGTTAGGCGAACCGATAGTTTGGTATTAAGTTTGCGCGTGTTCATCGTATGCGATGTATTCTAATATATCGGACAATCTCCAACATGCCCTCGCCAGATCGACCGGTAACTGCGTCGATAATAATAAACCTTTTTGGAAGTACAATCGCGATTGGGGGTTAAGTTCTTAAGGAACTTGGGAAAATCTAATTCATCCAATCAACCAGGATTGGTGGAGGAATATAACATCCGCTTTGCGAAAATGGTGGCCGCTTTTTCGTCCTCCCGCCACGTCTCGAGAGAATCTCGGGCCAGACGAATCATACCCTTTGCACCAACCATGCGGTGTTTAAGGGCAGTGTAGCCTACATCAATCATAGCAAAATAAAGTTCGTCAACTGACATCGTTCTATATATATATATATTTATAAAACAATTATTTAAAATAATTGATTTAAAATCTCGATTGAATATAGTAGCCGACGAGCCCCACCACACCCATTCCCACGACGATGAACGCGATCTCGCGGTCTTTTTGGGGCTCTGACGCTACATAGAAATCTGAAAGTTGGGGCTCACGATCCAGCGGCGCGAGACTTTTGTGCGGAAAAGTTTGTGCGGCGTGATTTTCACGGCGAAGCTCTTCATTGACCCAGTCCAGATGGGCGGTTCGTTTTTTCGACCACGCTTCCTTTGCGCTATTGAGTTGTTCTACAGCTAAATCGTGACGCTTACGCTCCTCATCCACGTTCGAGCTTCTCAGTTTAGAGAATATAAAGTTGCTACCGCTGAACGCCAATGCGTTTACAAGCGCACCACCTACTATTACTGCGATTGAAGCCATTTATTTCCATATATTAACTGGTAGAATTCCAGCTTTAACTAGATAATCTCGAGTCCAAACTGCGGCCGCTACATCGAAGGTCGCGAGCCCTACGTCTCTCACAGTAAAGTCCAATTTGGGAGCGGATCCTCCTAGGGCCATCTTTGATAGTCGAGCATACCCGATACTGAAACCCGATATCACCACGGCGTGATAAAGCGCATTCACTAACATTTTACCATATTGTTCAGCCATTATAATTATTGCATATAAAAAGGGTCGCGATCAATGTTTAAATGGGGCGCATCCAATCGCGATTGGTGTTTCGTAACTTTCTTCTGAACACTGGCTGGTTGTTTTTTCGATAATAAGGGGTATTTCCACACGCACAGGGCACCAACAACTGCCAGACCACCACCAACCAACAACCCAACTCCAATTCACGAATTTGGGTTCAATCGGATTCGCCCAACCTCGATTGGGTGTTGAGTGTGCTTCCAATTCGTGAATTGGGGGTGTTGTTGTACTCAACTCTGTCTTCAGATGTTTTGCTGTCTCCGTCCCCGATTGCAACGACTGTTTAGCCTCTCGAAGCTCGGCGAGTATTTTATCTTGTTTAACTTTTCGGGTGGCAGCCGCCGCCCGCCCAGCTGCCTGTCTTTTGGGATTTTTTTAGGGATATGCGGTATGTCATCCAGTGGCGGAGTAACACTCGGGTTCGATTGTGTTGGAGCAATCGGGTTCAACTCCGTCACTCTCGCGGGTGTGTCTTGTGTCATCATTTATAATATTAATATTAGGGCTTATAGTTCGTGGGCATATATGTCCAAATTGACAGTGTTTACCCGTGGTCAACGCGGTTGTCAGCGGAGCTAAGTACATTCCAAACTTGTGATAAATTGAGCAGCAGGCTGTTCTAAGAGTGTGACCTATAAAAGGGTCAGTCTCTAGATCGTCAATCAATCCCGCGGTGTTTGGTATAGGGAGAAGTATACTAACGGCGGTTGCGTACAAATGAATAGCCGCCGATCCGAGAGTTTTTGTCATCTCCGCACCTAACCTAGATTCGTATCGCGCATACATTTTATCGATCTCCGCATCTGACATCTTATCCACCTGAAAAACTGAGAGACGCCTACCGTGATAATGCTCCGATTGTCCCCCAGCAACCAGCGCAGCTAGCCGCTCTCGTCGCGCCGCATTTTCATTTTCATTCTGAGTCGTTGCACTCAACCCAATACCAACCGCCGTTGGAGTTGATTCCGATTGCTCTGTCGGATCATTATCTGTGTTGGCAGTCGGAGTTGAGGTTTCTACTATTAGCTGATCGAGAAGTTCGTCGCAGTTCATTTTTCTTAAAATTAATTTAACTATTCTAACAACTCTCATCACTTTAACATATTGCCAAGCGCACCACCCGATACTTATGATCACCATTATGCTCGCAACAAAGCTCGCAGCGGAGCACCAAATTGTTAACATTGTTAACCATTGTTCAGCATTTGTTCAACATTTGTTAAGCATTTGTTCAGCATTGTTCAGTAATTGCTAAGCATTGTTCAGCATTGTTCAGCATTTTTCAGCATTTGTTCAGTGATTGCTAATTAATTATAAAATTAATTGATAACTTCGTAAGAAGTTGGTTGATCAGTCTTTAGCAAAAGCTTGGCGTGCTTAGTTTCCGAAAGCATCTGTCGAACCTCCAGGCGCTCCTCGCGCGTTGGGATAACGTCATTCTCTCGAAGACAGTCATCGAATGAGTCTCGGTCCTTGCAATGAAAGAGGGCGACCCATTTCGTTTGCTCGCGCAGATCCTTGAGGACGGCGTTGCACTTTTGAGTGGATATCCATACGCTTTGCCTAGCATGGCGGCCAGAAAATGCGAGCTCGGAGAGCATGTCCTTCTTTTTGGTCATCGCCGCCTTGGCTGAGCAATCATCAATCATGTATAGGGTGGGCTCACCCTGGAATGTTTGGTATAAACCACGCAACCAATCGTGAAGCCTATCACCGGGGTCAATAACGTATACCTCAGGGTCGGTCCATATCCACGGGCGCCGCCGATAAGTATCGTTGTGCCGCACAGTGGGACACAGGATGACAATGTGACGAAAGGCATCGCGGTAGGAGCCCTCGAGCAAGTCTAGGATGAAAACCGTTTTTCCGCATCCTGTCTGCCCACATATGATGGCAGAGTTGGCATCTCCAATCGTGAATTGGTATTGATTGCTAATTTTCTTAATTTATTCAAATTTATTAATTAATAAATCGTTAGAATGATTGCTAATTTTCTTAAAATTAATTAATAAATCGTTAGATTTAGTAGAGTGCTGAGACGTATCGGCCATCTTCGATGTTCAGTTGTGCGTCTGTAATTATATATAAGTACACGTTCAATGCGCCATTTCCATCCGCCTCTTTGGTTATCTGGATCGTCACACCCTCGCTAGCGTTCTCAACTTGGCGTCCGCTGCCGTGTATTTGGTCGTCGTCGCTGGCTCGCATGTCTAGCCATAACGCGTATTTGGTATTCAGGAACTCCGCGAGGGAGACGGCCGAGAGATGCAGGTCTTTGGCAACTGCTGCAACCTCCGGAGAGCGCTTAGAGTCGGCAGCAAACTGCTTTATTACTTCGTCCCACTGCTGGTGCGCGCGAAGACCCGCGCTGTAGAGTTGATTGGGTACTCCCTCGATCGTCACCTCTACCTTCGTAATTTTGGGGTTATAGAATTTGTCGGTTTTTCTAGCACCGAACGCGAACCGAGCCTCCTCGAACAGCATCAGTATACCTTTCATCGAGCGGGCGGGTACGTTGACGTTAATATTCCACAATGTGTCGCTTTTGTCTTTCGTCATCTTGCGATGGCGAAGAACTCTGTCGTAAAGTATGGCAACGCGCCCTGGGTTCTGATCAATCGCGCATCGTGACCATGTCGTACTCCAGGGAAACATTATCGATCGCATACGTCGATAACATGTCGCTGGCTATGAGAACTCGGCCGTAGTCGTTGAACGTTAGTTGTATTCGAGGCGGTCAGCCAAAGCGCTCTGATAGTAGGGCATGTGACTCTCCAGCAACTCAAAGTCGAGCGGGATGTAGAAGCGGTTGTCGTAAGCGGCCGCGATCGCGTTGTCGCTCGCGACGTTATCTGCCTTGTTACCAGCCCCGTTTCTAAGTTTGGTTACGTTCTTATTTCGACTGGTGTCAATACCCTGATAGACAGCGTTTTCGCGCTCTTGCGCCGTCTTCCATAGGTCCTGGTAACAATGGTAGACGTCGCTGTCATCGATCGACATCACCTCATTACCAGAAATCTTTATCATGGTCTTCTTGACGATGGCGCGACCAAGGTTCTGAACGACGGTTCGGTCCGCGTCCGTCGACGTCAGCGAAATAGTGAAAGCGAGGCGAACAGTACCCGGCACAAATACGTCGTTAGCTCCGAGGCTGGGGAAGCGGACCAAGAGCTGCTGGTTCTGGTCGATCGTCGATGGGTTGTTCGTAATAACGATACTCTGTCTCACGCCTTTTGCCCCGAGGGGCTCACGCAGTCTGCGGTATGGATTGAGTTTGCGACCGTATTGACTCGAAGACATAATTTAGTGAAACTATATTAAACCCGTATGGTTTTGTCTTTAATACATAATTAATTTTAAGAAATTATAAATATGGCTGATTACGATAATGACATGTATGAAATCGGCAGAGACGATTACGTCGATGCGGATGATGATGACATAGATGATTATAATGACGAAACGCCCTTGATACAGCCTCCAGTTCCAATCCAATCGCAATCGGGGGAATTAGGTGGCGCTACTACTAGTCAAAGTCGGGAATTACTCGAGGGAGCTGTAAACGACTACTACAACAGTTTGGCAGAAAAAGGTCTGGTCCCATCTGTCGGTCGCGACTATTCCAAGTTCAAATTTGATCTGAACGGTAGATTGCGACTAAAAGCAGCATCAAATATCCCAATAGTCAACACGAGGACCGATAAACCCCAAGCACTGAGCACCATTGCCGGAAACCCGGGCGGTGGCCAACTCATAAGGAGCGAACTAGGATTCGTAGATTGGAAGAGGGATAAAACAATTATGCCGACCCGCGCTGTAGAGGCCCTACAGTCTACCAACGAAACGATGGCGAAAACGGCCTCCGCGATAGAAACGGTCGAGCTCAACGAACTCCCTCAAATAGCCACCGACGTTATTAACACGATGGAGACCACGTTCGGCGAAAACGAAATACTCGACGATGACCCACTGTTAGCTCTTCTCGAACTCCGGGGACTCGATAAGACTCTGCAAACGGTCCGGGACGAACTGGTCCTTAACCTCTCCAAACTCTCGTCGCTGGATGAACATATCGCGTTAGAAGAAAGAAAACTGAAGGAAGCGGGTGGCGATAGAGAATCTACCGAGCGGATCACCGAACGCCTGCAGTCGTTGCGGGACGAAAGAGAAGCTCGCTTGGAGGCTGCCTCGACTAACCGTGAGACACTCCGCACCCAAATAAGTCGGATCCGCGAAACAATCTCGAGGGTCCTGCACGTGGAGACGACACTCGGTGAGCGTCTTCGCACTCTGTTCAGAGAACAGGGTGTCACGATAGCAAGCATCCTCGTTGCTATCAGCATGACTATATCGACCATAGTTCTAGCTTTCATTGGTGGTGCGGCGCCACCACCCGCGCCAGCACCCACACCACCACCACCCGCGCCATTAGGCGGAGCCAAGGAGTGGGTAAAAAAACAACTAAAAGCCCTCGCCAGTCTCCTGGCTAAATTAGCCAAAAAGGCGGCTGCGGCACTACCTGGACTGATCGGAAGTATCGTTTCTTACTTGCTAGCTATATTATCAAAAACGGCCGGATGGCTAGCCAAAAATACCTGGGCTTTAATCGTGGCAATCGCCGGTCTCCTACTATTCTTCGCCAGAGAGTTCCTAAAACCAAAGCGTAAATAATCCGATCGCCACGAGGGCGACGACGAGCCCTAATTTCTCCTCCTCGTGTGTTGTGCTTCCAAGCTCGATTGGTGTTTCAACATTGTTGATGATTGGATTGGGGGAACTCGATGGTGCATCCAATTTACTAATTGGGGGTACTGGGTTCGATTGTGTTGAGGGATGTGTATCCATTCTGTGTTTTGGGCGTTTTATGAAATCGGTTCCACTTACAATACTGTTGAACCCGATCATGTTGGGGGTGCGCTTGATGATATCCGTGTTCACGTTACCGTTGTGGCCGATTTTTTGATTGGCGGTGGCGATTACGATTTGATTATTGTAACCGTCAACCGGGTCGTCTCGTATTATCATATTGCTCGGCGCCATATAAAGACCTATTCCAAATACACAGTCTGCTGGAGTGCAGGCATTCTGCAAAACGTCTTGATAATTATGGATCGCCTTCTCCAGATCCACCCTAGCTGAGATGGCGTCCTCTACAAGTGCTAAGAATTGTTTTTGTGCATCAAACGCCGTTCCCGTGCCCAGTATAGAACTGCGAGTTTACTTCTGTGCGCCGAGGATGGCCCAGACGTACGTGCGAATGGAGTCGTTGACGCGAGTAACCCCGGCCTGCGTGAACCCTAGACCCTTATCTAACATAAATGTACCCCACGCGTTCTGAACCTCAGCAGCCTGATGTATGTAATCGACGTGAGCCCGTTTCGGAGGTAACATTTTACAAGAAAACACGCCACAGTGCCGACCTCCAGACACTTCCGGCCCGAAAGTCATAGTCGCGGGGTCAAAATTCCCGGCGTTCCGACTGACGATGTGGTCACCGGAGTGATCGTGTCTAAAATCAGTCTGCGTCCAATTCCCGGACTGGCCCCGAATGAGAACGTCCCCTAGGCCGGTGCTGGTAGGAAATGCTTTCTGTCTCCAGTCCGCGTCTTTTGAAACGTTAAATTCGTTACACAGTCTTTCAAACGCCATACGGTCGTATGCGTTGGAAATGGGATCCCAGGCGTCGTCTTGAGGTAGTGAAATACCTAGTTCTTTCAGAATCCTCCTAATAGTATAATACGCATGAAAGTTGTAAACACTTCGGAGCATGACATTCTTAGATGTCAGATGGTCTTTATGTGAAACTCCACACCCGGCTGTTGCGCACCATACAGCGACATTTATTTGGTTCTGCCAAAACTGCATCGGTGTTGCTTTCCACCCGTTTACCGCATCCATCGTATTAATCTTGGGCAACCTATATTGTTCAAAGATGTCGGGGAAGTTGGTGGCAAATCCACTGTCCGGTCTAACTGTTACGGTTGGGTGTACAAGGGGATTAACAACGTCTTTTTGCTTGTATTTACCACCGACCGCGTACTTTGCATTATAATTAAAGCTAAATGCTTTGGTATCCATTGAAAGATACTATTATGTTTGCTACTATCACTAATGTTCAAAAAGGGAGTTGTGAACTTCAAAAATCAATCGACAACTGCTGCGGAAAACGCCGGGTAGGCCTCAGATCAATCACGTTCACGGTTAGATGGCAGAATGTGGGGAAGAGTGAAGGGTTTTACTATGTGAAGGATGGACAACAATTAGGTGTAAAGCTGCCTCACGGACTGTGGGGAATAAGACAGCTCAAAGATTTTGTCAACTCAGAGCTTGACGGTATAATCAACCTCACAGTATCGAATGCTACCGGGCTCGCAACAATGACCATCAGCACTGATAATAAGGTAGTGGTCTCCCCGGGGTTGGGTATTCAACTCGGTTTTAGAGAGACATACTCCTCAAACAAAGGAGTGTTTACCCCGGGTGAGTACGTCGGTGATAACCCGGTGGACTTCGCCTTCACGAAAACTCTCAGGGTGCACCTGGATCGGGTGAACACATCGTACAACACGGTAGACGGCACTCCCACCACATTACTGAAAACCGTGCAAGCCAGCGACTGTTTCTATAGCGAGACTGTGACCTTAGACTTGCCACACCCCGAGATGAAAGTTTTGGAATCGGGACATATCCACGAATTTACGGTCTCTATTCTCGATGATCAAGCGAGAAAGTTGAATAACTATTACCCGATTTCGGTAGTTCTCTCGGAAATTTCCAATTGAGTATAGGTGCCCAATATTATAATTAATTTTATTATGAGTATATACGGACCAGGTAGTTTTTCCGATTGGGTGACAAATTCAAAGAATTTGGAACCGGCAGAAGATGGATTCATCCCGACAGAGGGCGATTTTTTAACTACTGGAAAAACCAAGGCCCTGATCAATAAAACTATATCGAAGGTCACAAACGGGATTCACAGGAGTATATCAGATGCTAGAGTAGAAGTGCTGACGGCGACTGCACAAATTGAGGGAGTCCGAACGGATATTGAGAAAGATCAGGTGGCTTATAAGGTGTTGCGCTCAGAGGACTCTCTCATCAGAGAAACGGAACTAAACGAACTAGGTGAAAAAATAACCAAATTTCGAAAAGAGGCCCGGTTGGGGATTGATAAAGTCCGAGAAGACAACCAGGCGGACCTTACATAGGCTTATGATGCGTTGCTCTTAAAGGACTCTCTCAGCAAAGAAGCGACACTTACCGAACTAGATGGGAAAATAACCAAATTTCGAAAAGAGGCCACGTCGGGTATTGAGAAAGCCCGAGAAGACCACCAGGCGGACCTTACGGAGGCTTATAGGGTGTTGCGCTCAGAGGACTCTCTCATCAGAGAAGCGGCGGTTGCCGAACTAGATAAAAAAATAACCAAATTTCGAAAAGAGACCCGGTCGGGTATTGATAAAGTCCGAGAAGACCACCAGTCGAACCTTGCGGAGGCCCTTGCGGAGGCTTATGATGCGTTGCGCTTAGAGGACTCTCTCAACAGAGAAGCTACACTTACTGAACTAGACGGGAAAATACTGAATTTCTGAAAGAGACCCGGTTGGGGGTTGAGGGGGTGGGTCCGAGAAGACCACAAGGAGGCCATTGCGGAGGCTTATGGGGCGTTGCGCTCAGAGGACTCTCTTAACAGAGAAGCGGCACTTACTGAACTAGACAAAAAAATAACCGAATTTCAAAAAGAGACCCGGTTGGGGATTGATGAAGTCCGAGAAGACCACCAGGCGGACACTACGGAGGCTTATGATGCGTTGCTCTTAAAGGACTCTCTCAGCAAAGAAGCGACACTTACCGAACTAGACGGGAAAATAACCAAATTTCGAAAAGAGAGCAGGTCGGATATTGAGAAAGCCCGAGAAGACCACCAGGTAGCCCTTGCGAAGGCTTATGAGGTGTTGCGCTCAGAGCACTCTCTCATCAGAGAAGCGGCGGTTGCTGAACTAGACGGGAAAATAACCGAATTTCAAAAAGAGGCCCGGTTGGGTGTTGAAAAAGCCTTAGAAGAAGGCCACAGGCGACCATTACGGAGGCTTATGATGCGTTGAGCTTAGAGGACTCTCTCAGCAGAGAAGCTACACATACCGAACTAGACGGAAAGATAACCGAAGTTTCCGATAAACTGAAACATGATCGTATAGCCGCGACCAAAGCTCTTGAGGAGGCCTCTTATAAGATTCGTACTGAGGCATATAACGCAACCAATGCGCTTACCGGAATAGTGCGAACAATGAAAACGCCAAAACGTGTCATAACAGTTTGGGCTGAGAAGCGGGGCCCATTGGTTGAGGGGCACTATGAATATTCGTTCGGTGCCAAAGCGAGTAATAAATGTGGGGGATACACTATGACAGCTGCAGGTGAAGTTGTCCGAATGGCAGTCTGCTCGGTTAATGCTAGTGGTAAACCTGTGGGCGCTGTCGCGGTAAATATTGTAGTAGATGCGGAAGAACGGGGGTTTGGAGTCACTAAAATCTCTGGAGATAGTTCGACGATTGTTGCGTTCGCCGGTGATGATCGAATTAGACTTTCCCGAAGTAGTGTTATTAACTTTGTTACGAAAATCGGTGACCCAGAGAGTTCTTCCACTATTTTCTCATTGTTAATTGAACTTATTTTGTAAATACTAATATATTGAAAATCATGAACGAATCAACGCTTCCAATTGTCAATACCACTCCATCAACACTGTGTACAATTAACGAAAGAAGTTCAGATTTTAGGTTGAATAATATCGTCGCTATGCAGGATATTTTAGTTAGAGAATATACAAATAGAAAAAGAAACGCTAAAAAATATAGACGCGCGGTGAACATGGCTGAAGCATCTAGCACGGCTCTAGCGAGTGTTTCTGTGTTGTGTGGGGCGGGGACAGCTGCAACTATATCCACCATTATAACGGTTCCTGTAGCGGGAATTTTATGTGCGGTGTCGGCCGTTTCTGGGTTGTTGTGTATGGTAATTAGGGCGTCGGGTGGAAAACTCTAGAACAAATGTAGAAAACACGATAGAATATCTGTTCTCGCCAGGTCGAAGAAAAATACCATCGACGTTATGGTGTCCAAAGCGTTGGCCGATAAGAAAATATCAAATTTAGAGTTTGAATCCGTGGTGGAAGAAATGGGGAGATATGAAAAACTAAAAAATGATATAAGAATCAAGGCGCCCGCCACCATGCCCAAAATTGAGTGTACTGATTGGGATAAATTTAGGGAAAAACTTGGAGATAAAGTCGGAAGAAATGTTACAGCACCATTGTGATATTTTATAAAATAATTATATTGGTGCAGTAAACAAATTTACATACCTATACAACATGTGTTTTTCACTGAGAATTACGCCGTAATCGCATAACAAATTCGGTCGAGGTTTACACTTTAATCGCCTGTGTAAATTGATACACTCGGCTATAAATAACTGTCTGTTTACCTCGGCTATCAATTTACGTATGGTTCATAACCCGTGTAATTGAAACATTGTCGTAAATCGATACTTGTACAACACTAGGTAATGTTTATCATAACAGCCTACGTGGTCGTGTGGTTAAGGCGATACTCTATAGAGACGAGGGTCGTGGGTTCGCGCCGCGGTTGGAGCTAAACATTTTTATTTATTTATTTCTATCCCTACAAATGTGGTCGCTATGGTAAACAACTGCATGACAACGGCGTTCCGAGTCCGACCGCTTGAGGTTGATGAAAAATAAATTGCCAGTTTACATAGAAATAAACTCGGTGTCCGACCGCTCGAGGTGGATACAAAAATAAATTCAGATTGCCAGTTTACATACCACCGATATAATAAGGAAAAAATACACTCAAAGTATGACAACGGCGTTCCTATAAGACCGCTCGAGGTTGATGAAAAATAATTTCAGATAGCCCGTTTACATACCTTCGATAAGGAAAATACACTCGGCTATAAATTAATTAGTAGTTTATTTTTTTTTCAATAATAATTTTTCAATATCTTTATAAGCGATATCGTAGAAATGTACATTCGTAAACGAATCGTTGGGTTTTAATTTTTTTATATAATACACCTTAGTTTCATATCCGATACGCATTATCTGTCTTAATGTTTGTATTTGCCTCTTGTATAGTTGACATAATTGCAGGTATAATATTCTAAATGTAACGTTTTTATCGGAACGTAATAAATTATGCTGGTATTTCATGTATTCGATATCGCCTAGTGTTCTCATTTTATAGAATTTATATACAGGATTATAACCCCCGTAAGCTTCGTAAACTTCTTCAACACAGGCATTAAAAACTTTCAATTCCAATTGTATTGTATTATCCATTTTCTCTAATAATATTGGTACTTGTTTTTTCTGTTCAATTTGGATGTGAAAAAAAACATGATGTATTTATGACACCAATATATACTTTCAAAAGTCAATTACCAAATATAATTGGGACTCCCTCTTTTCAAAATTATTTTCTCCAAAAATTCATAAATTCGCTGTCGGGAGACCCAATTTTCCTCGTTAACCAATTTTTTGATTTTCGGGGGTGGTGGGGGTATTATAGAGGGTTATAAATGATATCACGGTAGGTGGTATCATTTTGATTCCCTTACTACTACTGACCTCGATTTGGTCGAAATAGACCTACCGCGTATTTTTTTGAGTGTGGAATTTTTCGCTTTCCAATTTCTTTCTTTGCATAGCTCACACTGTGGGTCATGCACTAACTATACATCTTATATGATATATAAATGTTACTGATTATACATCTCTAAACTGTAAGCTGTATTTGGTAGACACATGCTATTTATAGTAAATAGTTATCTACATGCTGGTTCACTTGTCAATTGTTCACCTACATGCATGTGACAAAGGTTTCTCGGGGCGGGTATGGTGTACCATTATTCTACCATGAATTCTATTGAATGGAGCTGATGCTTGGAATTTGTTCATTTAAAAATAAAAATGCACGTGCATTCGTGGCCTATGCTGATCCAGCTCTGACTGACATCTGTGCAGCCCGGACTGTATCACCACTGATCACATGCACGACAGGTGTTTTGGGTCAGATTATTATTATTATAATAAAAGTAATAACCCGCATTCACATATGCCAGGTTGAGTAAATTGATCACTGTTTGAAAATTTCTCATTGATTATCAATTATTAATGGTAATTCATTTTAGTAACCTGTGGATCCCGTCTCGTCGTGGCGCATCGCCTGCCTACATGAGCTTTATAGCTTATCAGGATGATCAAATGTCTGATTTACAGTGAAACCTCTCTAAGCATGACACCCTGTGGACCTCCCATATAATATAACATATAATAACACATACAGTGGAACCTCTCTAGACCGGACACCAAGAAAAACACCAGTGATCTTATGTTTGATGAGTTTCTTGGTAATTTATATCAGGTGATAATGTCTGTTCATGATCGCATAGCGCACAACTATGACTAAAAATGATCGAATGTCTGATTTACAGTGAAAGCTCTCAAGCCGGACACCCTGTGGACCTTCCAGTGTCTCCGCTTTAGAGCGGTTTCACTGCATTATAAAAAGTTGACTTTACTAGAAACACATGTCGTATTTGTGACCATGACTGGAGAGGTGCACAGGTATTCGACGTGTTTCGGCTTTCATCGGTATAACTCTATATATATGAACAAGGCTTCTAACTTTGGTAATTTTAGTAACCTGTGGATCCCGTCTCGTCGTGGCGCATCGCCTGCCTACATGAGCTTTGTAGACGTCACCATGCTTAGTATTTATCATACATGCCTTGTTTGTTTCTTGTTCCACCTGCGTGTGGACTGAAACTCTTTGCGAAAATAAACGATTTGTTCTGTTCTGTTCTGTACATCAGTAAATTTCTTATCACACGTTTGCACGGACGAACCATTACATTGACAGTATAGAAGTAATTTACTTGGCACTTGTTTGCACGGGCGAACCATTACATTGACACTATAGTTGTAAATTACTTGTCACACATTACCACGGACAACCATTAACATTGACTATAGCAGAAATTATTTCACACGTTGCAATAGCAGTAAATTATTTGACACTTTACGGACCAACCATTACATTGACACTATAGCAGTAAATTACTTGTCACGGACGAACCATTACATTGACACTATAGCAGTAAATTACTTGTCACGGACGAACCATTACATTGACACTATAGCAGTAAATTACTTGTCACACGTTTGCACGGACGAAGCATTGCATTGACACTATAGCAGTAAATTACTTGTCACACGTTTGCACGGACGAACCATTACGTTGACACTATAGCAGTAAATTACTTGTCACGGACGAACCATTACATTTACACTATAGCAGTAAATTACTTTTCACACGTTTGCACGGACGAACCATTACGTTGACACTATAGCAGTAAATTACTTGTCACTGACGAACCATTACATTGATTCTATAGAAGTAAATTACTTGTCACACGTTTGCACGGACGAGCCATTACATTGACTCTATAGCAATAATATACTTGTCACACGTTTGCACGGACAAACCATTACATTGACTCTATAACATTACTTGTCACACGTTTTCACGGGCGAACAATTACATTGACACTATAGCAGAAAATTACTGTCACACGTTTGCTCGGGCGAGCTATTGCATTGATTATCTAACAGTAATTTATTTGTCACACGTTTGCACGGGCACATATTTACATTGGACACATACTACTGGAATAACCCGATTGTTTTGTCTGTAACGCAGGCCGACTTACAAGTCGCCCTGCGTTACAGACAGAAACTTCAGGTTACTACTGGAGACTGGAGACATACTTCAGCTGGTGTCGTGACTAGTATTCGTGTCGCTCTTCTCTGCCGGTGACGGGTGCGTGTGTCTCCAGCACAGTACAGCTATCACGGATACTGCCACTACCATGATGGAAGCCAGCGTCTCAAATACGATCTTCGTCACCAGCAGTGTCATGAAACACACCACGCATAAGGAGAAATCATGAAAATACATTACCATCTAATATGGGTTACTGAGAAACTCATTAAAAACAAGAAATGGCATCATAAAACGAAGCGTATCCTCTCGCTGGCAGCTTTGATAATAATAAACAGAAATAAAACACAATTCCTCAGTGAAATTGTTCTTGGGCGATTGAACGTGGGTCGTGCTGACAGCATTGAAACAAGAAAAATCAACTTTAACATTTTGCCTTACCAATTTGCCTTACAAACAAGGTGAACATAAGTCCTGTGACATTGACCTTGGGTGGTCGGACGTGGGTCGTATGCAAAAACAGCACCAACCCTAGACACACATTGTGGTGGCCAAATATTATCAAAATCTATGAAGAAGTTCATGGGTTATTGAAAAAAAAAAATTGTTTTTTTTTAACAATTTTGCCTTACACATTTGCCTTACAAACAAGGTGAACATAAGTATTCAGTGACCAGTGACCTTGACCTTGGGCGGTCGGACGTGGGTCGTATGCTTGCAAAACAAAGCACCATGAGTTATTGAAAAATGAAAGGTGTTACTAACGCACGTACATGGACTAACGCTATATCCCCTATTGCCTATCGGCGAGGGTATTATGAGATCGCATTTATTTTCTTGGTGTCTGGTTCTGAGAGGATCCATTGTAAGAATAATGTACATGGAGATCCACCTTGTATTTAGTGAACGAACATAGAGGAAGAAGAATTGTTTATTTACTTAAACTGAATACAGTTCCTCGTCATGATACATGTAACTATGCATACAATAATATAAATATACACATGATAGGTAATGAATGAACATGAAATGACATGGATTGCACCATTAGTGATTTCAGCAGAGAGTGGAAATAGTAACGTATTAACCATTTCAGCCATACATACTATAGGCCAACATTTAAAAACACTGCAGATCCAGACGAGCTGGCTCGTAATGAGCCGTCTCATAATGATCTGCAATGCTTGTCAATATTTTAAAGATTTTACAAATTTACAGTACCTTTTTCGATTAATGTAATACTCCAATATTTTCAAGAGACAATGTCATATGTTTCTGGGTGAAAGGGTTAATTATTGCATGAATAAGCGTTTCCGTATTGCAAACGCTTCTGATACAAACATAGATTAATTAAGTCTCTTCTATTTGACGATTGTAGTAATACAACCAGTTTGTACAGGCTAGGATTTGTCATGTAGTATCGCTTAATGTATTTCCTTCGAATATTCTCAAATACTGGACACTTGATTACGAAATGGTACTCATCCTCTAAGTCATTTGTACTGCACAATTGGCATATACGTTCATGCCTTTCGGTTCGATTCGGACCGTATCTGCCCGTTTCTATCCTTAATGCGTGGGACGACAGAATAAGTTTGCTCAATGTGATTCAGACGTTTTTCTGTCAGTACTGCCTTGTGGTGTTGGCACGATGGGCGGTGTGGTTGTACAGGGCGCTGTGATGGGTACACGACAGGTTCCATTGTCCTTGCAGAAGTTGGTGCACTCCATCTCGAAGCCGTAGATGTTAGCCAGTGTGTCTACGACATCGCGGTCATTGTAGAAGACCGCTAGACTCGCAATCCACAGCTCTCCGTCACTGCTATAGATGCCCACCTGTAACGGAGGCAGAGGGCATAAGCTAGTATTGGGTTATAAACGAACTTACTACAAGTATAGCAACCTCTTATAAATACACATACAGTAATGACTTTGAATGAAAATTCAATAGCGTGTTTGAATATAGCAACATTATATTCATAGTGATATTCTCAAACATATACTAATTACTTTAGGCAATTAGATATTATTAAGTAGAAAACAATGTTATGTATACACATTTCTTTGAACGTCCTGTAATATTCACTATTACACTTGCAGAATGACTAGGAATGATCAGAATTAAACGACCATACCCGACAATGCGATACGAACGATACATTACTAAAACCTCACATACAACATATAAACTGGTCAGTATAGTATTGGAAAATGATTAGCAGTATCCCGGATAGCAATCACAATCACGTGAAAATGTGATACAGACATCGCAATAGAAGACTTCTCACTTTATGTGTCGAGTGAAAACGAAATATAATTTATTTCAAAGCGTGAAGACATCCACGTGTTATACATTGTAACATAATGTTATACATTGCAACATAAAAGAAGAATTGATATACCTTAACGTATTCTATTCCGGATCCTCGTCTTTGTATGTTGTAAATTGAGTATCCAATATTTCCCTCTCCATTTACAGTAAAAGGATAGAATATGCCGTCGCTGCCTTGCAGTTGAACTTGTTTTATTTCGTTCACCAACCCGCGAGCTTTGCTCCTGAGCGCATCACAAACCGTTGCACCTTTACAGACAGTTGGCGCAAAGTCTTTAAAACCACTGGCAGCTGCATTTGCATGCACGGCGTGTATGCAGCGCTGGTCTTCGTACAGACTGTCGACTGTCGACGTGGGCATGGTCAAGGGAGCATTCTGGTCACACATGCTACCGTGACCGCGGCTATCAATATGTGTCTTATCCACAGAGCACATAAAATCACACTCTTTCACATCTTCGAAGAATCTCGGTATCCACCAGTTAAACTGCATTGGTTCTGAAGTCAGTGTTTCTAAGTGTGATTTATGCTTCATATCATTCTGCGTCAGAGTATCTATATTAAATACCAGCGAACCTTTGGTCTTTTCTCCCAACTTCCCCTCAACTAGGTTCTGATTCGTTCCCCAGGCTTCACTTGCAATAAACACAAGAGGGTCTTTATCGTCGACATACGTTGCTAAAATATCCAAAACTCTCACTGCAATACTGTCAATGCTGAAGTAAATGACAATTCTTGCCTGGGTTTCGTAAATCTTCTGAATGACAGCTTTTAATGACGAGTTGTTCATTTGTTGTTGAACAGCAAGCGGTTCTTTAACACATATATTGTATGTTTTTGCAACAGTCATCAACTCTTGTAGACCATTTTGTTCATACATGTCGTCAATATGACTGACATACAGCCTGGCAATTAGAGTTACCATGCCACGAACTTGCTGTCGGTCACTAGGCACGGTTCTCAGGAAATACGGATACCGTAGTCTATTAGTCAGCTCAGGTGGAGTCCATATGAGCTCAAGGGGATGCCGAGCGCCGTGGCCTGATCCGCGATTACATATGGAAACCGGACTAGACAGCGCACAGCGAACAATTACAAACACGTTAATAATATCAATTACTTCACCGTTTTCAGGATCAGTTATAACATTTCTTCCGCTAAATAAATCGGCGAGAAAACTAGGCATGTTGAATGCTCAATAGCAATCGTCAATGGCGATGCCTCCGAATGAAATTCCAGTTTCAATACGCATGGCAAATATCGATTGCATAAAAGAAGATACAGTGATGACGTCATGTGTGCCCCTGCGGAATTCGCCACACGTGTAAGGAGAACTGCCGTACTGGCGGAGCGAAAACAATCCGAAGAGCAGCACGTTGCCGGGAAGGTACGAGTATTTCACGTCTAGTACGTTCCGACACACGACACAGTCGGCCGGTAGATTACACGCCGATGTCGGCACACTCGCCAAAGTGCTGGTGAAAGTCACTACTCCGGTATCGTACGTCCCAACCTGCAATATATAAACAGTGGAATCAGCGCCTGCGATTATGCTATTATACTAGAAGACAATATACCCAAATTCGATAAAATATTAGTTAACTCATATATAATTAGGCCAGCGTACACGGTAATTGAAGGAACTTCACAAAAGCATAAATGTATGTCTGCTCAAAATTCCGATGCTTTGAGAACACGGAACACAATTTACCACCAATTTATCAAAGGTTCTACTTTCGAGCTTTGTATACATTTTACATACAAGGACCCAGTGGTAATTGCAATACACACATGCCTGTAATTGGTACATGGTGTATATTTGATTGACGACACTTTTGTGACGACACCAGTGAATAAAATGTTACTAGTAAGTGCCAAATACTTAGGAAAAATCAGTCAAAGTGTAAGACCTACCTCACTGTGGTTAATGCGTGATTTTTAAAATAAAATACACATTGAACTGTTACTCTGTAGTTTCTTAGCTTAGCATATAATCTATACTGCATCTTTTAATATGACCACGGAAAACAATATGTGTAATGACATGTAAGTCGTAAACGGGGGTTGTTTCCCATTGTATAATATGTCTGCAGCTGCAGAGGTTGGTATACAAGCACAGCTTTGGTACACTTGCAGCTAGTACTCCTCTGACAAACTTACATCCGCAGTTGATGAGCTGAGTACAAGCTTGTGCAGCATCCGGTATTGTCATCCAGATGGTTGTCCATGTTGAGCCATCTTTTCTCCATCCATATTCCTCTGGTAATGGGACTGTCTAAATTTGTGTTGACATGGCATTCAGATGACACCTTTGTACATAACCCCTCCAGCATGTTGGCTCAGGGCACCCTGGATACATTGATGCCTGTATGAAAACCTAAGCCAAAGTTGCTGTTCGTTTATCCAAAATATTAAGGTGTTGATAGAAAACTGAGTCATATGCTGTAAACACAGTTCTATTTTGTTATGAAAATGAAAATGCTATGCCTCAGTAGGCGGAAGGTGTTCCGAATCTATGTTCTTTTTGCTGAAGTCGAGCGTCATTAACGGATGTTAGTTAGCTAGTAGTGCAGTAGAGTAACACCCCACATCTCTTTAGTCTTTTGAAAATGGGGAAACCACGGTCAAAGGTGCAGATATAGTCGTGGATAACAGTGCCTCGGTTACTATATTCCACGTATTCCATACACTCGTGTTCCGCTATATCACATCCCGTTAGGGCTTGACATGGTGGCAATGCTGTCAATTCGTAATGTCCAAGCTTTTGGCACAGAATGTTAGTATGACAATTTCGAAAATGTTTGCCAGATCCGAAGACTGACCGGGATATGTTTACAGGATATCATGAAATTGGCCGATTGTTCGAATCACAATGCTCCTGGCACCTTTTGACAATGCGTGGACCATGTGCTCCATTATGCGGGTGTCCGGTTCTTCGGAGTTACAGTTTCTCAAGTTATACGTGTAGCATGTGTTGCATATAAAATAGAAATATGCTCCTCATGGTTAAGCTCTTGTCTTTCGCTGATTGTTGATACAATTTTAATTATTGGACGAAATAGCCATGAGGTTATAAATACATGTATGTATACCGCTAAGTGAAACGGTGCCTCCTTATATGGATATACACTGTACATATACATGTATATATGTTACATAATAAAATTATGATGGAGATTCTGTATGGAATGTGCAACCAAATGTATTCAGTTTTAACAACACACCACAGAGGTAGGTGATTGTGTTACATGTATTATGTGTGATTTTGGTAACATAGTATATTATGGAACACTATTGCTTGAAGACATTGTCCAGATGGGCATGGATCTATACTAAGTGCAACAAAGCATCATCCAGTTTTGTGGAACATATCTGACGACTGTCTTCTCTTCAGAAACAGCCATATCAGCCACGACAACGCAGAAGATGAGCAGCCCAGTCCTGTTGGTTGCAACACGTAGACAGTTCTGGGGGTAACTGGGTCCTTCCTGACACCTTTGTGCGAAGCCCCACGCCCCGTTGCTTTTCATAAACTTAACGTTGGTGGATATTTGTTCACCAAACACTTTGATATTTCACATATACTTTTCTCTAATGATTCTCTATCATGATGTGACAAATCCACACGACACTCAGACCCCCGCTAACCCCAATGTCAAGGCTTAGTGCTTTCATAAACTTAACGTTTGGGGAAATCTGCTATAATGCCTGTGTCCTTTCACCAAACGTTTTGATATTTCCAACATGCCTTTCTCTAATGATTCTCTATCATGCTGCGACAAATCCACGATGCTCAGACCGCTGTGCGCGTGACATGTATTTATCATAATATATTACGTTGTTTTCGTCCTTACAAGGTTGCATGGGTCTCCTTTGGGTATCTTGATCTATATTGTACATTGATATTATCTAAATTCTAGCGGTATAGAACATACATGGCGCAATTATCCATCAAACGAAACACATACATATGCATATAATATAAATTATATTTATAGGTTATTGTAATATGTTCAGTATTCTAATGAGGCAGCTATCAATATGTATATTGCTAATGCTATTCTAGCTTCTCTCTTGTATTAAAGAATGTCATTCTGAAATGTTACATCTATTTAATTAGCCATTTGGAAGAGAATATATGGCACAACTTTGGCGGCCATTTTATATTTATGCAAGTTAAGAAATCATTTAGTTACATGTTATTGGGATTCAAATTAATAAGTGTGACCAGCAGTACAAATGATGAACATTTAAATACATAATATATTAAACTTAGAGATTTCTTGTACCAAGATATAAATATTTAGCGGTCACCATCTTGGATTTATGCATTTTGCACATGTTACCGTGGCCAGATCTTTTGGAGCCGTTTATTTTTCAATTCCATATGGTCATGGCTACTTACTAAACAAAATTACACTTTGTGCGGCGTGCATAGATAACGCAGATTGTATCTGTTAAGGGGCCCTATTACTAAACGTTAGAACACAACTAGTTTTAAGGCGCGGGTAGAGCGCGTGGGTCCACCGGGTCCGGACTCACCCCTGCTCCCGCAAAAATAAAATACGATCGTTAAATTTTCCGCCATTTCTGTGTCCATGGATCTTATGTCCCTTTCTAGATCTTTGTACGTAGAGTATCCGGCGTCAGTTGCCATTTTTACGGCAGCTTAAAAGGGACATGAGCAATTTTGTTACTATCTCGTTCCCACGACATAGCATCTCGTTACCACAACATAGCATTTCGTTCCCACGAGATAGCATCTAGTTACCACGAGTTTGCTTTGTCGTTCCCACGACATGGTATCTCGTTCCCTCGAAATAGTATCTCGCTTCCACGAGATAGGAGTTCGTTCCCACGAGTTAACCATCTCGTTCCCACGACATATCATCTCGTTTCCTCGAGATAGCATCTCGTTAACACGAGATAGGATCTCGTTACCACGAGTTAGCTATGTCATTCCCACGAGATAACATCTCGTTCCCACGACATATGTAGTCAATGAAATTGCAGCATAATACAGCCATATTTAGTCTACTAGCCAAATGGTGAACATGAAAATTTCGAGTACCGCAAAGTTTTAAAGTGTAAATATAATATATAGAAACTGCCGGATGCCCATTTGCATATGTGTATAATTTTTCTCAACTTACCTAATTAGCAAATTAATTAGGTCAATCCACACAATCATGAAAAGCTCACTTAATAAGTCACATAGAGACTTCGTTTTGGTATCTATACCCATGTTTTCTATACCAAGGAATCAATCTAACAAATTTACAGTGTAATCCCATTCAATGACGGCAAATTCAATATGGCCGCGATTATATGAGGCAATGCATCCTAAAATCGTCATAATTTGACGATCGTCTTCTTTTTTATGTCTGCATATGATATCAGACCTATGTAAAGCATATCTTATCATTTCAGTCACATAGAGCCATTCCAACTACATCAAATCCAATATAGCCATCGTGAAACGTGAAAATAAGTTAGAATTTGGTGTAACGGTCAGTCTATAGGCTAGCATATTATTTAGGTCAAATTGCAAAATCAGGAATAGCTCATTTAATAAGTCATATATAGACTTCGTTTTAGTGTATACACCCATGTTTACGAGACCAAGGATTCTAGCTAGCACAATGGCGTAATCCCATTGACTGACAGTAAATCCCATATCACCAAATCCGTCTTAAAAACGTCATAATTTGAGAACGTCTTCTTTTATTATGTCTGTGCATGTGTGTGTGATACCAGAAGCACGTACAACATATATTTCCATTTCACTCCTATAGAGCCATTCCAACTGAATAAATCCAATATGGCCGCCGTGATAATTAGATATAATTTGATATAAAAGCCAGTCAATAGGCTATCATACTAATTAGTTCAAACAGACTAGCTCGCTTCATAAATTACCTAGTGACTTTGGTTTCTACACCAATTTGTTCGATACTAATGAATTTATATATCATAGTGTATTGCCCATAATGTCATTGGATGACGGTTAATCCTTACTATGATATATGGCCAAACAGTTTTAAAATAGCCACAAGTTTGCTGCAACGATGATCTTTATGTAACAAAGTATGGCATAACAAATTTAGAGCCATATAGATACATTCCTACTACGACCATTATGGTCGCCCTAAAATTTCTATATAGTATATATGCATGTGCATGCATAAACATGCATAAACATGCATATGTGTATATATAGTCCGGAGTGTATATGAATGCAGCTCCAAACCATGCAACAAGTACACATAATGTTGTATGTGTATGTGTTGAAATGTGTGTTCAACGTTTTAGCTAGCCGTATCTTATAATTATTTTAGAATGGCAAGTGTACGTGTGCCTGTGTTGTACTAGTGTTCTTTGTTTTATGATGTACATTTGATGAGATGTAAATAAACAATTTAAACTTATAATCCCGGCCATATTGAATTAGCCGTCAACATATTGCTATGATCGATCAGCATGTTCCCCAGTCTCTGTAACACACATATTGTGTCGGACAATTCGTTCCTTGGTTCAATGGAACCACACATATCACCACGTATCTCATAGTATTGTCAGATAAATACATCGCCATGATCGGACAACACGTTTCCGTGTCGACTAAAAAGGCGATTTATACGGCCATTTACCGTATTTCTTTTATAGCATTACACTTTCTTTGGTGTCTGCAACATATACATTTTGGCGAGATGACAATTTTTGACCGAGACGATACACGCTGCATGACCATAATTTTTATGGAACGGTCTCCATCACAAATATGCATTGCCTGACCATATTATTCAACAGACAAAGGAACTGATTACATGATAGAATGTGTGAATTGTCATCTTAGCAATTAATTTCATGTGCAAATAAACATGAGCCTGGTTATATGAACTATTTGTCATGAACAATGCAACAGGCTGCATGATCATATAGACATGTGTGGTGATATATGATTTCATAGAGCAATGGATGTATACATGTATTGTGGTACAACAGAACTGAACAACCCAAATATGATTAAAGAAATGCATTTCATGGATAACAAATATACAGGTCTAAATGTATTGCGTGACATCATACGTAATTTCAGGGACTAATTAAGAGACTATACATATGGCAACATATATATTATGTCTTTCGGAGACCGAGAAGTTTGTTGCTGTGACCAATGAATGTGATATGCGGCAATACAGATGTCTGTCAGGGACAAAATGAAACAAATTCGCAGCCATGTGACGATATTTTATAGCGACACGTACATGTTGTATTGGTTATATCACACAGTCTTCATTTTAGTAGTTATCTTCCTGTATTTTAAGTATGGACAATCCTGCCAATAAGTACCTTTCCACAGCTGTAAAGATGAATTATTGGACTGTTTGTACACTTAGATTTTCACTGGATTACTCTGAATTACACCATTCTGACGTGACTTAATTTGTGTAATGCATGCAAGTTTCGAATTATATTGATACATGTTCCTATCTGAAAACAATATATTTACACATGGAAATGTCAATAGTCCGTATATACCATTGGCCGGTTAACGGCGGTCAGCATTCACAATTCCCACGGATGCACTCGCCATGAATATTTATTCACGTGACAAACAAAGTTTTCACTGGACACTACGACAACGATAACATACAGTTATCACATTGTTAAATTCGGGTATTTACTTATCTTGCACGTCTATCGTGTATTAAAGTATTACAGTGTTTACGGTGATTAAAATCGCACAGATTATATTGTAATAAAGTATTTGAAGAGTTTCAAGCGGGTTTGACTTTGTGTTGTATCTGTAGCAAAGCATTAGTCAGTGGTAATAGTCAAGTCGAATTGGGGGTGAACAGGGGCGTTGGAACAGGTCCGGCAGGTCCGGCCACTGCCGGATCAATACTTTTGACATATTTGTAATTCATGTATAAAAAAAACGGAATGTAAATATGTTTCTGCAATTGTTCTCATTTCTCATCAAAAGTGTATGTTGTTACCACTCGTTTGAACCGTCTCGAGTGGTAACAACATACACTTTGGGTGGGTAACGGCAGAACCCACTAGATTCGCCGTACCAATCTTATGATGCCTCCGGCGCCCCTGGTGAACCTTATTGTAGAGTACTAAGTACTAACGTTTTTAGATTGGTTTTGTTAGCTGATTATGTGAATAATCTAAAACTGAATGATGATTGACAAACTGTCAGCGTTCAGTTTCGAATTAATAACACTCCACTCTACCAAAATCAATAAAAAAAAACAACGTTAGTAGTACCATACTGTATGATTAACCAAAATTTCCCCTCCCCTCTAATTGACTATAAAACTGAATCGCTGAAAGGAATTACGTCACTGCTTATATCATATATTGTTTTTTTGTGAAATGTATTTTCGGAGATACCATCTGAGCCACAGTCACTTAATGCATAGACTATCTAAATAGAAAATCAAGAGAGAATTTCCTTTTAACAAAAACAATGACTTTAAGGACAATCTAGTTTGCACCAATTGGTGAAGTCGTCGCAATACATGAATAATCGAGACGAAATGCTGTGCTTTTCTTGGGCGAAAAACTTGGTCAAACAATAATCTGGCATTATCAAGTATTTGTACATATAACACGGGTGGATAAAGAATGTTTACATACACACAAGGAAGTAATTACTTTCCACACGGTTATATTACGTACATTTACTATACTTGTCATAGTGGAGTGGCGAACTTTCATAAAGGCCCTAGGAAAGAGGTGCAATGGCATTTTTTAGTACAATACGGCATACATGCTAGCAGGGCTCGAAATAAGGAATTAGTAATTGAGTATTGTTACTCCATCATTTCTGAAGCAATTGGGTATTTAAAAATTTTAATTGGGTACAATAAAATCACACTACTTTTTCCACATCAACAGACAGCAATTATTGAATAGTTTGTTTCGAAATGAAAACATTGCTTGGCATTTCATTAGAATTGTCTCCATGGAGACAATTGTAATGAAATACCAAGATGTGTTTTCAAGGAAAGATATGCTCTATTTGTGGTCCGTTCATTGTTTTCTGCAGCATGATAAAGGTACCACAATTGTTCTCATTGCTTTTTGATACTTCTGATTTCAATTGGGTTTTTGGCCATTTTAATTGGGTATTTACGCAAATACGCAGCTTATCTGGAGCACTGCATGCTAGAAATGGTACTATGCCATAGTAGAAGACCACCAGGGTGGATGCCACCTTCAAAAATGGCTGTTTCAGTTTTTAGAGGCCATCAAAGGGAACACTGAATTTAAACTCTATTGTTCGAAAAAATGAGTGAAAACGCTTGACGAGTGAAACTTCTTGCTTATATTTCCAATAGTGTCAGTTATGACAATCAGATGAATGCATAAATTAATAATTGTATAAACAAAATCCACTAAAATATATTATGGAGCCCCAAATGGGGGAAATATGCGATTTATTTTAATTTGTCTGCTGTGTTTAAAATAAATAAATACAAATACAGGAGGAGGGAATTTTCTTGCTTATGTTCCAAATACTATTGCAAAACTTCCAGTAGATATACCAATTAATAATAATGTTAAAATAAAATTAAATAAACTACACTAGTGGGGTCTCAAATGGGGAAATATTATGATTTATTTCACTAATATTTGTTAGAGATAAAAGTGAAGACATTTGAAGAGTGAAGTGTCTTATTTATTTTGCCAATGCTATTTGCTGGTGATAATGTAGGTGGGTGCATACATTAATAATAATTAACTAGAAAAAAATAAAATACATTATCGGGCCATATATGGGAGAAATATATGCACTTTTTGTGAAAATACATACACCTCAATAATGTTGTTTGAAAACTTTGAACGGTAAATATAATAATATTGGGTATAGTTTAATGTATGCATCACATGTTTAACCAACTACATATTTACATACACATGATTGTATTTTAATAACCGTTAACTGAAATTTAGAGGCTCTGATAGGGGTGTCATTCCATTATTATTCATTCATTCGGCTTATATTTTAGGGTGGGAATTGGCTCGAACAACTTCCTTACCCGGATGCCATTATTAAACCAGCTGATAATAACCTTGTGCGCGGCACGAATAGCTATCATACATGGTGACAACTTCTGACTGTAATTTCCAAGCTGCATGTATGTGTATTACACTAACTTCGCTTGCATAGTAAATCAGTATTTGAAATCCACATGTTTAAACATTGGTAATGGTGAATGAATGTTTATTTTGCCAGAAAATTTCTGAGATGATGTCTCTGATATACAGACCATTTTGTGCCTACGGAGTGGGCATGTACCTTTATGTGTATTTCATCTAATAATCTATAAAATTATAACATTATTTTTTATTAATTTAACTATTCAATATACATGTACCTGTTTATGCATTACTATTTATTTTGTTTTGAGTTATATTTTATATTCAGCTAGTTTAAGTATTTTTTTCTTATTTTTAAACAATTTACCATTTGAGGATCTAACTCGTTTTAGATGAATATACATATTTTTTAAAATACTTAAATATTGCATACACATATATGGGCCGCGCTCTGTGAAAACCAGCCTAAATGACAACATTTTCAATTTGCATAGTTTTACATTTTTTGATGAGGACACCTTTCAAAAACAATATGCTGAAAAGAAAATGCAAATATGTTTCATAGTTTTTGTTTTATCTCACTTTTTGTAGCACCATGTGAATCACGCAAGGAAAAAAAGTAACGTCATCGAGAAAATGACGTTATTGAAACGCTGACGTTTGTACAATGCAATACAACAGCATACAGTAGAAATGCGTGTTCATAGACTCATTGACTGTGCTTGCTGTAAACTGTATTTGCTGATAAGTTGCACTAAATGTATCTACAATTGTTAGTATGTATACTATCAATCATTGAACAGAATAAAACTATGATAATTACATGTAGTGAACAAATAATAACACATGTTTGGCCCAGTGTCAACATGATGCGATATGTCAGGAGCCGCGTAATTAGCACTACCATAAGTTTTATCTGCGGTACGATTATTTTCTGACAATTTCCAAATTTCGATATTGTATTAAGGCTTGTATTGGCGGATCGTGTCATAAGTACAGCTTCTAACGTGTTAGAGTTCTAACGCGTTACTCTTGGTAATAGCCCGTGAGCCAATAACCGAAACCCTCCCCCCCCCCCCTGTGGGGTTTTTTGCAGACATATATTTCCTGAAACTACATTCAATTATGAGTGTTAATCCGTTGTCTGCGCTCTGTAACCCGATGGATGAACATATGGCGCCATTTTCAAGTATGTCACCCTCGGTATTTTTAGTATCTTGAAAAATCGCATTTTTTATTAAAAATTGCCTAACTTATATCCTTTTGTTCGAATAAGATGGTATTTTCGTACGTTTTCCGAGATTTTGAACACCATGGAATAGAATAATATACAATTTAAATAAAATTTGACAATCTAGAAGTCATATTTTACAGGTTTTATTACCCCACCAACCCAATTTCAATGGTAAAATATACATGTTAATAACTTCATGAAAAGTTGGCGTTTTTTTCATTTTATCAATGTCAATGTAGTCTAGTAGGACCAATTGAACATATCCAATGTATATACGTCGACTATTTAGTGTCTACCACAAAAAAATATACAAAGTGAAAAATAACGTATTTTCGATCATTCCCCACCCACTCATTTTACAATGGCAATTTAACAGGTATGTAATATTATGCAATTTAACAACATTATAACCACTTACTATGGATTGAAAACAACTCAAATATGTAACAGTATTGTCCATACTTACTAAATATACTATGAGTCCGTGTTTTCGTCCGTCTGTACGGACATTTCACAAATAAAAATTGACGGTACCGATTTTGAAATATATCCGAATATTCAAACATTTCGGGGCACTAGATGATTATCGGCAACAGTAGTTGATCTACAACATATTCTCGTTATAGTGGCGAGACAATCCTCATAGCATCAGGCAAGATGAAACACAATAGTCAAAAACTGAATCCACATATAATACAATTCAAGAGGCAACATACATCATGGTTTACAGTATTCAACTTGCAATCAAAATATTCTACATGTTGTTCAAGTCAAAACATCGCACCTGTGGCGAGGCAATCCTCACAGCATCAGGCAAGATGAAACACAATAGGCAAAAACGTAATCCACATATAATACAATTCAAGAGGAAACACATGTCATGGTTTACAGTAATCAACTTGCAATACAAAATATTCTACATGTTGTTCAAGTCAAAACATCGCACCTGTGGCGAGGCAATCCTCACAGCATCAGGCAAGATGAAACACAATAGGCAAAAACGTAATCCACATATAATACAATTCAAGAGGAAACACATGTCATGGTTTACAGTAATCAACTTGCAATACAAAATATTCTACATGTTGTTTAAGTCAAAACATCGCACCTGTGGCGAGGCAATCCTCACAGCATCAGGCAAGATGAAACACAATAGGCAAAAACTTAATCCACATATAATACAATTCAAGAGGCGACACACATCATGGTTTACAGTATTCAACTTGCAAAACAAAATATTCTACATATTGTTAAAGTCAAAACATCGCACATGTGGCGAGGTAATCCTCACAGCATCAGGCAAGATGAAACACAATAGGCAACAGCTTGATCCAAATATAATACAATTCAAGAGGCAACATATATCATGGTTTACAGCATTCAACTTGCAAAAAAAAAAGTATACATGTTGTTAATGTCAAAACATCGCATCTATGGCGAGGCAATCATCACAGCATCAGGCAAGATGAAACACAATATACAAACGTTCCAGCCACATATAATACAATTGAAGAGGCAAAATACATCATGGTTTACAATAAATTGCGATCCTCACAGCATCAGGCAAGTTATGTGAAGTTCTAATTGTGAGAGTAGGTTAAGATAAATCCAGACTAGTCATACGCGTCATCAGTGTCAAACATGGCATCAAGTAGGCTCTCTGCTTCAGGATCTTCTGTTTCATCAGTATCAGGTACGTCATCCCGTTCCTCTATTAACAGATCAACCATTTCACTTGGCAGGTGATCTCCTTCTGTCCACACAAGCCATTGTTAACTTCACATCCATGTTCATCTGGTGGCGGTATGTCTGCATCACGACGGTCAGCATTGTTCCAAATGAGCGTTTGATAGTTGGCTCTTGCTACATGCATTTTCAGTGACGATCTGCATGGTGGTAAAAGGCTCAGGTCAGCCCCATTGTACGTCGAAAGAAGATCGCCAGACATGGGGCTACACTTTCATAGAAATAGCTCCATTCGTAGCTTGTTGATATCTGTAATGTCTGATGTGTTGTACAGCAAGCATACAAAGTGTTCAAGCGTTTGAAATAGCTTTTCATCAACTGACTGAGACATTCCCAACTTCTGGAAGGCTTCAATAAACTCTGGATGCCGCTGGAGTGTTTTCAAAGGAGTAACTTTACTACGCCGAACGAAAGCACTTGTGCTATCACAGCCTGTAAAAGCATGGAGTGCAGGTATGCCAAACACAGTTCAGTTCATATGTCTCCAATGACACCATGTATGTCAACCAGCCGCCTCTTGTTCCCAACTCCGGTATCTAACAGCAGTTGTTGTTTCAGCTTCTGTCCGAATTTCAACATCAAAACAAACACTTCCGTGTCTGGGGATCTCACAATAATGGTGCTATTCTCTGGTGTATGCAGTGCATGGTACGCACAATGCAGGATTAGCCGTGTATCCGCCTCCTCTTGCGATGAGTGCAACTCCTCTATCTCAACAGTTTGCGTAGTCTTACCGTCAGTGCTAGTTAGCTGCAATCATTGCTCCCCGCTTACAAACTGAATAGTATTGCCGATCAGCTTTGGAGCGTACTTATCTTGCATCCATTCAGACATGAGAAGTCTAATTAGTTGTGTTTTGTTTGAATTGTTTGACAAGAACAGTTTCCAATCTCGTGGAACTTTTGTGAGAGGTCCTTTTATAATGTAAGTCTTTGATGTACCCCTGCGTAGTCGCTCAGATGCTTTTATTGACAAGTCTTGGTCACAGGTGGAAGACTCGGACCTATGACACCAAAAAAATGCCTATTAAAAAAAATCCAATTACCCCACCCACTTGGTCTCGTACAGTACTATACGTTAATTCAAGGTGACTATAAATAGCGCTATTATAGAAAGAGCCCTCTTTTTTCCGGCTCGCACAAACACAATAAACATCGATTAAATGTATGAAATATGTCTCTGGCAATCGATAAAGGTATTAGGTGTGTGAATATACTCACTTCAAATCACTGTTTCAAGTATTTATTGAGTTATTCGCGTTTTGATTACCCCATCCAAAGCGAAAGTTGCGTGTACGAAAGAATCTCACACAGAATCGGAGGCCGTCCGGCTGGATTATCGGTCATATTTGGCCGATAGCTGATCGCCAGCTCAAACTAAAGTCGTACACCATGATCATATACATTAGAGACTCCAACCATACAAAGTTCGTCCAATTGTGATCGTTCGCCGATCATAGGTCCGAGTCTTCCACCTGTGGTATTGGTATGTATCTGTCACAAAATCAACACGCTCAACTTTCGGGAGCTGATGATATATGTTATCTGCAAGACCCGCGAATGTGTTTGGCAAAGCGGTCTGCATGTGTAACAGTGCATTGCCGTCAATAATATAGCTCACTTGACCCGTCGGAGGTACATCAACACTATGTGATTGTCCTTCAAGCTGGTGCATGAGTTTAGCTTTATCAGTTTTTGCTGGCTAAGCACCTTTTCCATGTCAATGTTGTGTTTGAGAGCAAGTGAAATTAGCTGCCCAAATATATTTCGTTCAGCTACTAACTCTTTCTCTGCGTACCAGTGAGCTTCACAGCTTTAACGAGTGATGCAAATGTTTTCAGACGCAACTGTTTTATTGGTGCATGAAAGCTGACTGACTTTTCGACAAACCGCTGCTGGACAAACCGCGCAAACCTTTGTTCACAACGACAAAAATACCCGAAAGGACCATTATATAATACCTGTTTGGCGGCCATTTTGAAAATAATTACCGTTGATAGCACACCAGAAATAATGCAAATCGATGTGAAAAAGGATCTGCCATGTGAATATGTTGCTACTGACATGATGAAATTGTAGGTAGCTCATCGTGTGGTGAACAAAAATGTTGCAAGCATAAACAATTAAGTATTTTGGCGGCCATTTTGATAATTGTGGCTATTTGAGGATGGTATCCAATATAAAACTTATTGGAAGTCATTTTATACTCAATTGGTGAAAAAATGATATCGCTTAACTTGGAAGAACGTGATTTAAATGACACATATCGGCCTGAATTAAAACCACCCAGTTTTGTATGGCGGCCATTTTGGAAAATGGCCGCCATTTGTTCATCCATCGGCTTTGTAGGCGCAGACAATCAGGTTTGATAGACAATAGGTTACTGAATCCGAAAATCATACTGACCAAAAATCCCACAAGGGGGGAGGGGGGGTTAGGGGGGTTGGTGGCTCAAGGTCTATAAGTAACACGTTACTTCTCAGAAGTAACGCGTTACAAATGTATGATGTATATAATCAAATATCAATATATAACGCGTTAGTGAAGCAGGAGTAACGCGTTACTTATTGTTGGTAGCGCGTTACTGCTTGACCAATCAGAGCTCATGTTACAATACCCGCCATTTATCCAGAAGACCAGTAATGTGTAAAGTACGGACTAAATGATTCAATGTGACATCGTTAAACACTGTGACCTACAACATACGTCCGAGCAAGTGCATACATGACCTGCTAGATAGTATTTGTTATTAAACCGACCGATACGGAAGACAATAGTTTCTCTTTCAAGACTACACACTGATACATATTCCCTGACAGGTAAGTTGGTTCTGCATGTTTCTTGTCAGGTAAGTTTGTATATTGTGCATGTTGTAATACCGGTAGGTATCCTACCCTGTGTATGGTACTGGTAGTACCAGGGGGGAGGGGTCACTAAACTTAGTACGTTTAAAATGTTTGTAAGTGCAAGTTTAGGATTGTCTGTAAATTTCAATTGATGGATTTACATTTATTGAACAGCCTATGTCAATAAATGTAAATCCAATACTTTACAAGTAAACAATGTTAATGTGAAATACACAGACTGTCATAATATTGCACTTACGGGCCCCAGACGCCGATCCAGGCGGGGCCCGCACATGCCCACTTTAAAATTTATCGACTTTAGATTTTAAGGCGACTTACAAGCCTGGGTTGCAAAAAGAAAATTCGGGCTAATGCGTGGAAAGATCTGATTATTTTCCTACTTCTCACTCAAAGTGTATGTTGTTGTCACTCAGTAGAACCGTCTCGTCGAGACGTTTCAACTTAGCTTTATTTGTCAAATATAATAACCCAGTGTATTTAAATTACCTGTAGGTGATTGGGCTTGGAATGTGACAGTAATATACACCAAAACAGTCATTATAGTGTGTTTTTCATTTTGTTGCAAAATTTGCCAAAATTAGGCGTAAGTGTATTGTTTTCAATATCGGTATAGTACCAATACACTAGTACTCAGAAAACATTGTTTTTCCTTTCCTCCTGTGTCATAAAGCAAATTTCTTGACGGACCGTTCCAAGCAAGTACCCTTTTGTCTGTCGACCATTCCAGAGTGGCATACATGTTGGTATAGTTTGAGTGATGAGTCTTTATATGTAGAATGGTTAGCTATAACACTATTTAGGGTAATGTTATGTGTTTTATGGACTTTTGTGCTTTTAATTCATTATCTATTAAAAATCTCCATAGTTCTTTAGTAGCTCAATTTAAGGCAGAATGTGGACAGTCACATGGTGGAGTTACACAGCTGCTGTGTGACAACCATTTGAGATATTTGCTCCAAACTTGGTACTGTATCAAGGAATAGAACCTAGTTTTGAATGGTGAATATTGTATAATGATTTGTAGTGCAACTGGTACACTTATATATTAGAGGATACCAAATGGTGCGAAATCGCCCAGGGTGTATGCAAACATAGTCCGGTATAAAAAAAATAGTGCGGGTGTTTTGAGGTCACAGACACCGTTTGCTTGCAAATCTTGATCCATTACTACCCAGTTTCACTGGAGGAACATTTTGGGAGTGCTTTTAACACCAGTTTTCAGCATATTTGTAGCATTTAAAAGAAAACACTGAACCTGTTGGTCACGTGATGTAAACAGAGTTTCCGTGGCCAAAAAATGTAAACAATATTGGGGGATATGACAAGTTGGATTTTTCTTTCTTATGAGTAAGTGAACCTATTGTTTAGTTCATGCAGAACCAGCTAGCTCCGTACGTACTGTCCCGTGAGACCTAAAGATAATAGCTGCTGTATTCATACGCACGAAATGTCTTGATTACTATTAGTATCTTCCAGAATTTAACTGATAAACTCAACACAAAACTGTGAAAACTATATAGAATATAAAACAATGTGTATTAAATGTGCTTCCCTTCGGATGTTATTGGAAATTATTATATAGAATAGTATATGTAGAGTTTTAGATACAAAGCAAGACCGACCAAAACGCCATAGTATAGGTTGGCACAGAGCACTATTTTCTTGGTCGTACTCGCCGTTTAGACGTAGCACGATCAATGGCTGCCCCCTAAGGAATTTGCATGACACAATATGCTATCTCAAAGGAGATAACATATAAAAACTATAGCTGCTGTATTCGTACGTTCGAAATGTCTTGATTCGTAGTTTACTATAGAGAATAGTATATGAAGACGTTCAGATACAAAGCAAGGCCGACCAAAACGCCATAGTATAAGTTGGTATAGGGCACTATTTTCTTGGTCGTACTCGCCGTTTAGGCATAGCACGACAATATGGCTGCCCCCCCATAGAAATTTGCGTGACATAATATGCTATCTCAAGGGAGATAACATCCATCGGCAGTGATGTAGCCAGGCTGTTGTAAAATGGGGTGCGAATTGTTGATAAAAGGGATACGTGAGCATATCCTTCCCCTTAGTTGCGGGCAGTAACGTAACTCCCGTTCCGTTTTGCAGAGTTACTGCCCGCAACTACCTTCCTCCCAACTATATTGATTTCGGCATTCAATATCCTCGATTATAATGGTTGTAATGTTATTATGTCTCTATATATTGTAGCTATTTCCCTCAGAAACACATAAGTAAACGAGAAGCCCAAACGGGCCTGTTTCGCTTACCGGACAAAAACTGTACTACAGCGATCGCCTTGTCGATACCTACAATTTGATATAATTATCATGATTATGACATGACAATATTTGGGCAAACATGAAATTTGACCCCACTCCTCATCCCGGCCACACCAATGAATAATCTCGGGGCCACCATTTTAACAAATCTGAAAGAGCATCAACTATCGATCATTCCTGTCAAGTATCGTCAACATCGATCTGGCTGTTCATGAGAATATTTATTTTTAAGTATCTAAGCTATTTTTAGACAGCGGCCATCTTGGGTTATAAGACAACCTTCATTTTAACAAATCTGAAAATTCTTCACACAGGGACCACAACTGTGAAATTTGGCCAGCATCGGTCAGGTGGTTTGTTAGAAGAAGACGTTTGAAATTTCTAATAAAAAGATAACAATTTGACCTTTCGGCGGCCATCTTGGATGACGTGGTCACCTGATTTCGACAAAGAAAATGCACCAGAGTAAAGCCACTCGGTATAGCCAATATGTCTGGAGTCTGAATTTAAATGCCGTAAAACACACAGGAAAGTGCATTTCCGGACATTTCCGGACATTTCCGGACATTTCAAAATATATTTACGGGGGTGGGTGGGAGGGGTGGGGGGGGGGCATGCACCGGACCCCCTAAGGCATCACGGGACGGTTCAAAATAGCCAAAATTGACTGCTTTTCTGAGGGCGGCGGGTGACTTATAAAAATAACCGCCTCTCACAATCGGTTAAGGAGGCTCTTGCGACAAGTATTGAAAAATACTCGCAAATGAAGTACAAATCGCGCGCCACAATAAAAATTCAGTAACCGCATCAGATGTGTTCAATTAATATTTTACAAAGTTACCCCACCCACCTATTTTTGGCCAAAAATTTCAACACGACTGAATTTATCGGAATTTTTTTCATGAAAATATGAGGCACAGATACTTTGTTATGTCTTGTTCTATCACTTGTAACACCACACCATTTTCTGAAAATGATTTTAAAGCGGGGTCATAACCAGCTCAAATTTTCGCTACAAATGCCCGAAAAATACCTTAAATTCTTACGCGAAACCGTACCGGCGAGACAGCATAGCAGGCGACATTTTCCAAGATGTCAAAATCAACCGGAGCTAACATTCAGTTTCGTGGAATTATGAAATACTCTAAAAAATACACCTAGTCAAGCGTCCCTAAGTCAAGAAATATCCATAAACCTATTTTTCTAGACACACTGGTGTAACTTACAGGGTCGGTAGTGAAGTATATAGAAAATCGTCCACCCCCTTTTTAAAGCTAGCTGCCCACTGTCCCGTGAGACCTTAAGGGAAATATTTTCCCCCCCCCCGAAACGGCTCGTCTCGCTCTATATTGCTAATTTCATCAATTTTACGTAAAACGCAAACAAAGAAAAATGTACAAAATGAAAGCCGATGTTGAAATGGGGCGCGGATATCGCCCACCCCCAAAATGGCGAAACGCGAAGTTTCATTTCGGTGTATCGACAGCAAAATACCATGCTTACCTCCAGCCCTGCTGAACCCTGCATATTTGAGTGCAGTAAACTAAAACTGCTGGATGTTATCTTGGGACATGTTCTTCTGTCAAACAATACTGGTTAGAGGTGAAATATGACACCTTCAAATATCAGACTTTTCCCCTTAAGGCATCACGGGACGGTTCAAAATAGCCAAAATTGACTGCTTTTCTGAGGGCGGCGGGTGACTTATAAAAATAACCGCCTCTCAAAATCAGTTAAGGAGGCTCTTGCGACAAGTATTGAAAAATACTCGCAAATGAAGTACAAATCGTACAAAATAGGTTTATGGATATTTCTTGACTTAGGGACGCTTGACTAGGTGTATTTTTTAGAGTATTTCATAATTCTACGAAACTGAATGTTAGCTCCGGTTGATTTTGACATCTTGGAAAATGTCGCCTGCTATGCTGTCTCGCCGGTACGGTTTCGCGTAAGAATTTAAGGTATTTTTCGGGCATTTGTAGCGAAAATTTGAGCTGGTTATGACCCCGCTTTGAAATCATTTTCAGAAAATGGTGTGGTGTTACAAGTGATAGAACAAGACATAACAAAGTATCTGTGCCTCATATTTTCATGAAAAAAATTCCGATAAATTCAGTCGTGTTGAAATTTTTGGCCAAAAATAGGTGGGTGGGGTAACTTTGTAAAATATTAATTGAACACATCTGATGCGGTTACTGAATTTTTATTGTGGCGCGCGATTTGTACTTCATTTGCGAGTATTTTTCAATACTTGTCGCAAGAGCCTCCTTAACTGATTGTGAGAGGCGGTTATTTTTATAAGTCACCCGCCGCCCTCAGAAAAGCAGTCAATTTTGGCTATTTTGAACCGTCCCGTGATGCCCTAGCATACTCGAAAATAGGACAACCACGCCCCCTCCCCCCCCTGTTCCCCAAATGCTGGATCCGCCACTGCGTTGGAAGACTCGTACCTGTGACATAATCGGGTGATTATTTCTCTTGTACCTGTGCTATGACGTAATGTATAGTACGACAAGAGGTGGGTTATGTAACATTTTGGCACGTTTATTTCACAGGTACGAGTCTTCCACCTGTGAGGTAGCACATACTAATTAATTTGTATCTTATCGTTACCCTACATGGATTCGAAGGTACGATCATGTTATTGTGATGTCATCGATTTGACGTGACTTTATCAGTGACGTCAACACTGACGTCAATTATGGAAGTTGCACTGACGTCAATGGAAAAATAATTCTCACGAAGGTGTGTACTTTTTAAATGCACACACCCGTACTCCGCGTTGTGCCCGGCTGTCTTTCTTTCTTTCTTTTGCTTACGTTTAACGGCCGCACTGTCTATATGGACTTGCACGCCGTCCGCAAAAGGCGGAATAAAAACTTGGGCCGAATGGGAATTTTGAATTTTGCATCTGTGTAATCTGGGTAGAACCAGTTCGCGGGCTTAGGGCCCCAGAGACAAATGTGCGATTTGGATTACTGCTGGCGGCCACCAATTTGGTGACCTAATTTCGCGCAGTAGTCCGGTGCACGGCCGCCACATTCAACGTTCAATTGTCTGTATTAAGTGGTGATGCCCGCATGTGGCCCTATTGTTGGGTACAGTTGTTTGCGGTTCTTAGATCTATTTATGTTTCGTATAGTGATATTGTGTTGGCAAATAAAGGACTCGTAAGGCGAGGTTGTTGTTGTTGTTGTATAGTGAGGTTAGGTGGTGTGAGGAGAATCCTCTGGCTCCACCGCTGAATTAAACCCGTGGGTCCCATGTCCTCAGGCCCACCCCGAGCCCGTCGCCCGCGATGTCATCAACCGAGCCCGCCCAGCGGAGCGCACCATGTAACTAGATTCGGCGGCCAAGCATCCATCATCAAGGCGCACACCCACGTTCCACGGCCGGGTTTTGAAAACAGGCAGTCCGGATCAGGTAGTCTGTTTAGACTTCATCCCGGGGACTAGGATGCTGTGGGGTGGTATGGTGCACCCCCTGTGCCGTTTGTTGTATGGACAACTGTGGGCCACGCCATGTTTTTATGTGATGTTTTCCATTATCCAAGCCATATTTATAGATGTACACACACACATACACACACACATATACATATATACACACACATATACATATACATATACATATACATATACATGTACCCATACATATACACACACATATACATATACATATACACACACACATATACACATACGCATGTGTACTTGTGCTTGGGGGTGGGGTGAGGGCTGTAATATTATGCTTGGCTAGCTGGCGTGTTGGCAGCTAGGTATCCCTGTGTGGAAGGTTTTTCTTTCATTTCATTGTTTTCCAAGGGTTACCACGTTGCTGCCGGGAACTGTGTTCCATACAGGCTGCTAGGCCTATATATTACGTTGACCCCGCCCTCTTCCCAGAATGGTGCTATGACTTCCATTTGGATCGGGTGTTTACGTAGGTGACTGTACTGTGGGTGCGTTCGAATGACGTGACCCTGTTGTCGTTCGTATGTTTAGTGGCTGCAGATACTGATCCGGCCTGCCCGTTTTCAATTAGTTGTTGAGAGCGTTTTAGCCTTTATTTTGCCACAAGTATCTACATTGTGTTTGTACCTGTAATATGAGTAATATGCAGGTAGCTGATGTGTGCCCTGTGAGGCCGGGCTGAGTGCCTACGGCTTTTGTCATTATCGGGCACGGGGATATCACTAAATCGTACACCCCTGGAACCTCCCAGGGCGTCCGGCCACAGAGGTTCCACTGTATTTACGTAATAAGCTGCAATAAAATTTTCATTTTATTTACACTTAGGCTGATAAATAATATAAGTATATAAGCTGTAAAGAAAGGTTTTCATTAGTAACATGTTCTAGTCTACACATTGGTGTCTCTTTTTTTTACTATATATTTTCCTTTTTTTGTGAGGCCATGGTTAGTGAGGCAATATTGTTCACATGCTCGCGTGCCTGAGAGACCGACCGTCAATATTGCGAGCAATATTGCATTTCCCATTATATCGTATTTGGGTTCGTATGATGTGCCGTATTAGGTTCACATGCTTTAACAACCCTGTACTTATAATGAGATTTGCTCTTACCAACACACTATCCCGGCGGTCGGTCGCTATCATTTAGAGTTTTTCATTATTGTGTTTGAGTTATCCCGCTTGTTCTATTGCAGTTTAGTGGGCTCACAGAATATATAATTATTTTTGTTTTTGTTTTTTTCGCGACCATATGTGGTTATTTCTTTGCATCTCCCATTATATAGTAGTTGGGCTCGTATGATGCGCCGTATGGAGGTTCACACGCTTTATAACCCTGTACTTATAATGAGATTGCTTTACACACAATTAGCCCGTTAGGGTGCACAAAAACATATACTTCTTTTTGAGACATCATGTGGTTTTTTCCTTCGCATTTCCCATTATCGTATTTGGGTTCGTATGATGTGCCGTATTAGGTTCACACGCTTTATCAACCCTGTACTTATAATGATATTTGCTTTACCAACACATTAGCCCGTAGGGTGCACAAAACATATACTTCTTTTTGAGCACATATGTGGTTTTTTTCCTTCGCATTTTCCCATTATATCGTATTTGTGTTCGTATGATGTGCCGTATTAGGTTCACACGCTTTATCAACCCTGTACTTATAATGTGATTTGCTTTACCAACACATTAGCCCGGCGGCCGGTCGCTATAATTTAACGTGTTGCCTTATTGTGTTTACATTATCCCGCTTATTCTGTTTGCGGTTTGGTGGGCTCATTGAATACCGTGGAACCCCTCCAAACTCCAAAGGACACCACGATAACGCCCGTCCGGCCTAGAGAGGTCCCACTGTATATATTATTTCACGACCATATATGCGGTTATTTATTTGCATTTCCCATTATATAGTAGTTGGGCTCGTATGATGCGCCGGATTAGGTACACATGCTTTAACAACCCTGTACTTATAATGAGATTTGTTTTACCTGCATATTAGCACGGTGGCTGGTCGCTATAATATAACGTGCTACATTATTGTGTTTACATTATCCCGCTCAGTCTGTTGCGGTTTATTGGACTCACTGAATACCGTGTAACCCCTCCAAATCGGACACCACTAATACGCCCGTCCGGCCTAGAGAGGTCCCACTGTATATAGTATTTCGCGACCGTTATTGTTGTTCACTGTTATTATACTGTTTTGCTTGTGTTGACACGCGAGCACGTGATTGTTACATTTATACTTTGTTGGCTAACTGTGCGGTTATAGACAATGTCTATCCTGTGTTCTGTAGTCAGGGGGTCCAGTAAGCATTGCATGTTCTATTTACAGGTAGATCTCTCTTAGATCTCGCATTCAAACGTGTCCTGCTTTTGCAACACTCCCCATCTTGCGCTAGGGTGCGTTTGCTGAGTCTTATATAATTTTATTCTACCGGGGGGTGGGGGGGGGGGGGGGTCTGGCTGGGGTTATTGTATATAGTATGTATTATTATTCCATTTATATTTATATGTTACTCCAGTATCCAGTATCTTTTATATATTTTAATAGGGCCTGGTATGTTTCTGCTTCCAATTCTGGTGGCGGAAATAGCAGTGTGTAGATGCTGTCTGTTAATTTTATTTTTTGCATTGTTGCAGCTAGCTCGTTTCTATGTTCCGTCAACACAGGACAGTGGTATATATAGTGCATTAGTGTTTCTATTTCATCACTGTCATTGCATGCTCTACATGTAGGAGTTTGTTCGTTTACCTTTGTAAAGTGATTGGCTCCTATCCCATTATGGCCTAATCTGAGTCTTGTTAGGATCACATCCGATCTTCGATCCATACTATATTGTTTGCACTTAGTTGGGAGTGTAGGGCAGTTGCTTCGGAGTAGGTTTGATAGTGGTATGATGTTCCAAGCTTCCTGCCACCTTTCCTTGCGTATTTGGGTTATCTTTGTGTAAAGTTCCACATGTGTCGGTTTTGTATTATCGGGGGTGCCTAGCTTGTGAGCATCTGCTGCTGCTTTGTCTGCTAGTTCATTTTCCTGTTATTCCTATGTGTGATGGTACCCATTCTACGCTTATCATTTTGCCCATTGTTCTATTTTGGCTTATTAGGTGTTTTATGATATGTATCTTGTCGGGTCTGGTTTTTGATTTACCTGAATTTAAGGCTTGAATGGAACTGAGCGAATCAGTCAGTATGACCGTGTTTGTGTTTTGCTCCTGTTTAAGGTTCCACTTAAGTGCTTTTTCTATGGCTATTAGTTCTGATGTAAATACTGTTAGGTTGTCGTTAAGTTTGTACATTTCTTTGTATTCTTCGGCTGGTACTACAATGCGCAAGCTGTGCTTCCTCCTTCTGGGTTTTTGCTTCCATCTGTATATTGTGTAGGTGGTCGTTATATCTGTTGTTGATAAGATTTGTTACTATTTCCAAATTTTCAGCCGGGTTTACTGTTTTATCTGCTATTACTTCTTTAAGTGTTGATTTGCATTCTATTTCATGGGGGTAATATGGGATATGATAAAGGAACGGTTGTATTTCAATATCGGATATATTATATTGTTCAGATAGCGCACCTGATGTCATTGCATAGCAAGTGTTTGTGCCAGGGCCTATTGGGGAATAGGCTGGAGCTTTGTATGGGGCTTGCAAGTTTGTTCTTCTTCTTTCTTTTGCCTTGGGCTTGTTGTTTACTATTTCGTGATATCTGTCTCTTATGGTATAAACCTGGTTTTAGTAGTTTGTTTATGGGTAATTTATCTCCATGAGGCTTGGAGCGCGCCCAGTATTTTAGTGTGTTGCTTTCTCTTCTGAGTGCTAGTGGGGGTACTACGGTTTCTACTTGCAGTGCCGCTATTCTGGTACTTCTATATGCTCCTGTGGCTATTCGTAGGGCTTGGTTTTGTATAGTTTCTAGTTTTTCTAGTTGTGTAAGGTTGCAGCTTTGGTATAGGAGTGAACCATAGTCGAGTTTTGACAGTATGAGGGCCTTGTATAGTAGCAGTAGTGCTTTTTTGTCTGCTCCATATGATGTGCCGGACACTAGTTTTAGTAGGTTTATATCTTTCCTGCATCTGTTGAGCAGGTTTGTTATATGGGGCACCCATGTCAGTCTGTAGTCGAGTGTCATTCCAAGAAATGTAGCCGCTTGCGTATATGGTATGGGGGTGTTGTTAACAGTTAATTGTGGTATTATTCTGTTTTCTCGCTGATTATTTATATGTGCTTGTATCTTTATGATATATAGCTTGCGACTTGCTGAAAATGACTGCCTCGGTTTTCAGCGGTGATATTTTAAACCCCCATTTCTTTTGCCAAGCCGTTATGGTATTTAGTCCTTTTTGTAGGTGTTCTATTGAGTTACTAATTTGTTTATGTACATGCCAGATTGCGCCATCGTCTGCGAATTGGGATAATAGTAGGGCGGGGTTATTGGATGTTAGTTCGTCATATAGTGTATCTATTATTATATTGAATAGGATAGGGCTGAGTACGCTCCCTTGCGGACTTCCATTTCTACTGTTTGGTATGCGGAGTGTGATTGGCCTAGTCGGACTCTGATTTTTCTATCGGTTAGAAAGTTGTCTATCCATTTAAGCATTCTGTTAGTAATTCCTTTTGACTGTAGTTGTGATATTACACATTTAGTCCACATTAAGTCAAAAGCTTTCTCTAGATCTAAAAATACGGCGACTACCGATTGTTTTGCCATGAATGCTGTTTTTTATAGTTGTTTCTAGACGGGCCAGTTGGTCCATTGTGGATCTGTTATTTCGGAGCCCGATTGTGTGTTACTGATTGCATTGTTTGTTTCAATATGGTACTTTAGTCTATTTGCGACCATGGTTTCCATTATTTTGCACAGAGCTGATGTTAAAGAGATAGGCCGGTAAGCCGCCGCGCTTGTGGCGTCTTTGTTTGGTTTTAGTATAGGTATTATTGTTGCTTCCTTCCAGGTGTCAGGGAGGGTGCCTCAGCCCACGATTTGTTATATAATTCTAGTATTTTTATTGTTGAGCTTTGCGGGAGTTTCTTAATTATGTTATAGTGTATCTGGTCCGCTCCCGGTGCAGTGCTTTTCTTTTTGAATAGTGCTGCTCCGAACTCGGACAAGATGAATGGTCTGTTCATTTCACTCTGTCTATTGGTTTGTTCATGTAGGTCTATATTATTATTAATGACGGATGATATTACACTTCCATTTTTATTTTTATTTTATGGTTCTTAAAGTCCGGGTCGAGGTTGCTATCACTGGATACATGTCTGTAGTGGTTGGTTAGTATTTCTGCTTTGTGTGCATTGTCGTGTAAGGGCTCATCACCATTTTTGATTGGTGGTGATGGATTTATTTTTTTCCCTCTGAACCTGTTGAATTTGTCACAGACTTCCTTGCTGCTGGTGTTATGTGTTATTTGTGATATAAATGTTTTCCAACCTTCTTGTCTAGCATTTTCTAGTGTTAGCCTTGTTTTGATTTTGGCGTTTGCATATTCTTCCTTGCGTTTTGCTTTTATTTGGGGGTGCTCGTCGCTGACCTGGCGCCAGCGTCGTTTAGGCAGATGGCTCTATATTTTTATTGCCTCGGTGCATTCCAAAGTCCACCAGGGATTGGTGGGTCTATTGTGCATTTTGCCGCTTGTGCGTGGTATGCATTCTGAGCTGATTGCCTGTAGCGTGCTGGTTATTTGTTCATTTATGGAGTTTAAGTCATTCGGGAGTGAAGTGTCAGTGTGGTTATTGGGATTAAGTTTCATATCGGCCATATTAGTAAAGAGTTCCCAATTGGCTTTATCAAATTTCCATTTGGGCATTGTTTACAGCATCTGCTTTGTGGTTACTGGGTAGAAATAACAATTGTATTGGATAGTGGTCACTGCCTAATGTGGTTTCCAGTAGGTCCCATGTAGTTTGCATGGCTATACTTGGGCTTCCCATTGTTATATCCGGCGTGGTGCCAATTTTAGTGGAATTATTGTGTGTGGAACAGTCGTACGTGTATCGTCCGTCATTGAGCATTATGTAGTTGGTTTCGTCTAAGAATTGTATTAACTTTGTTACCTCGTGTACACATAGGTACCCAGCCAGGGTCCCATAGATGATTGTGGGCGTTGAAATCCCCTAATATTAGTGTTTTACGGCTCATTTGTGGGAGTATATTATATATGTTTTCAAGGTTTGTTGTTGCATTTGGAGATATGTATACGTTTATTATGTCTATATTTCCTGTTTTTACTATATATTTTTACTCCATTTATTAAGTTTGCGCTATTTTCCTCGTCTACTTCATTTTTAAATTTTTATATCGGTATATGAGATGCCTAACTTTACATATATTCCTATCCCGCTCCTTATTGTGCTGTGCGTTTTATGTGTTATTAGTGTGTACCCTTTTAATTCTATACGTTTATTCAATTCCTGCAGGCATATGACGTCCGGTGCATGGTCCCATTCCTATTTCTTGAATTAGTTCTGCCTTAGTATTGGCTGTGAATCCCTGACAGTTCCATTGTAGGACCGTCAAGGTTTCAGGTTTGTTTGTTTTATTTCTACCCATTTCGTGATTTTTAATTTATTATTGGTTTGATACTTGCTTGTGGAGCGCTTTTGTCATCACGGTCTATACTCCTAGATACTAACTTCTTTACTTTATTCGTTTTAATTCTACTGTATGGTGAAGGCGTTTTAACTATGGGGGAGGTTTTTGGGCTGTTTTCCGGTGACTCAGCAATGATTAGGGGTGTTGGTGAAGCGACGTCAAAATATGTGCTTTGATCATTGACGTCCGTTTCATTATGGGCGTCGCTAGTGTCTGTTTCATTTGTATTGGTTGCATGTGTGATTTCCGCGGTGTTTGTGTTTTGTTTATCATTTGTACATGCGACGTCCGTGGTGACGTCATTGTCAATAGTGACGTCATTTATTCGGATTACGTCGGAGATGACGTCATTAGTTTGGTTGACGTCGTTGATTACGTCGTGATTTTGATCTGTTTGCTCTGTCTCCATATCATCGTCCGATAGTGTTTCGGACAGTGCTATGGCTTCATTAGTGGCTTTTATTAAGGCACCCTTATGTTGTTCTCCATACTGGTTTGTTAGGAACGTATCGAGTCTGGCCATGACAAACATGAATTGCTTTTTACTGATGGGTTCATTGTCGTTGTTTTTTTTGTGAGATTTTCTGTTGTGATTGTCTGTTTTTTTCCGTGGTGGTTTTTGGCGGTGTTGTCGCGGGTGTTGGGTCGATCGACGTCATTGACGTCGCCATCAGGTTGACGGCGTGGTTAGCTTGCGCTTCACGTTGGGCGTTGACAATGCTATTTTGCATGTTTATTTTGTTCGCGTAATCTTTGTATACTGGGCAGTTACGGTCGTAGACTGCGTGCGTTGCGTAATTAGGAAGTTTAGCGGCGTAACAGTTAAGACAGAAAGGGGCTGCTTTGCTTTTTTTATCCTTACATTGAAGAAACGAGTGACCTTTTCGGCAGCAGTATGCACACGTTGATTGCTTTTCTCTGCATATTGTGGTTTTATGGCCGTGTCTTTGGCAGTTATTGCAGCGGATTGGCCTCCGTTGTGAAATGCTGACTGGTAATTGATCACCCGCATTTACGTGGCGGGCCGGCGTTATGTGATATGGTAGGTAGGCGTTGGTTGTTTCAATTTGGATCAGGATTTTGTGTGTTTTTTCCTTTGTCTCCCGCGTATTGTGCCTTGGTTATGTTGTTGTGATTCGCATTTAGGGCGGTCATGAGTTCATGTTCCTGCAGGTTGCACGGTATGTCATGGTGGAATACTATTCCGTAGTGGGTAAATAGTCCCTTTGCTTGACTCGTGTTTGATGTTTTAGCCGTTTGTTGCTTGCGCTTGAGCCTTCAGTGTAACCTGGTACGTATGTACAGTCAATGGTGGGTGCTGGCGACGTGAAGGTTTTAGCCTTATTTGCGAAGGCAGCCGGTAGTCTTCTAGATATTTCTCCGGCGCTGCCAATGCATAGATTGGCCATTACAAGTAAGTACACAGTTGATGTGTAGTAGAAGCTGGCGGGCGAAGAGACTAGCCTCCATTACTCTTGTCGTTCGGAAATATAGTGTTTCCGTGTGACCATTTTCCTGCTGCGGAGATTGGCTGAAATTGCAGCGTTTCCGAGCGCTGGGTTCATACCCGTTATTTGTGGTTGTGGGAGAGGTTTCCCTTGTTCGTTTTGGTGTTGGTGCGTGTGGTTTTACTGGCGAGTTGCGCAGTTCCTCACTCATTTCTACCAGAAACGTTTTGTTGGTGCCGGTCCTGAGTTTTCGGGGTGTACAGACACCCCTGTTTGTTTTTGTTGTTTTGCGGCTTGTGGAGCATGCTTTTGTGCTGCCTGCGCGTAGTTCATTGGTGTCGGCATACCAGTGCCAGTCGCCATGTTTTTGTCACAAGTGGTGCTTACTCTATGGCTCGCGCCCGTTTTTGTTTTTCCACCGGTCTTAGTTGTTGTAAAATTTGTTTAATCGACTATGCCTTTGCTGCAAATTGTCGGTACAGAACTGTAATCTCTAATTTGCTCACAATGATATGTCTAGGGTGTTGTATATTGTTTTTGTCAACAACATGTGTGTCAGTGATTTTCCTGCGCTATAGGCTGTAATTAAAGTGTCGATACCGTACAGAACAGTCAGTATGCACGCCTGTCGGTATTTTCACGATATTAATTTTATTTCAAGTAATCAGTAGTTATTTAGATATAGATTTGCACAGTATTTATATGCAGGCATTAATTGGGTAGTGCTGGTGACAGAGATTAGCTGGGCTAATACAAGGTCTTCGTAATCCCTAGGTGAGAGCAGTGATCAAACAATTATAATCAGACAAGTTTGCTTTTGATATGCAATCAGGTATTTATTCGATTTGCGATGAAATTTTCACGGCTGCTAAGTGGTCACGACGATTGTCCAGGTTTGAACTGGAATTGTGTGATTAGCTGTATATATGCCGTCTGCTGTTTTTATGTTTTATGTTTTATTTAAATTATTTTCATGTGGTATTAGAGAAATGTTTAGCAAAAACTTCTCTGTTGATTATTACAGTTATTACAGTTATTACAGTTATTAATACATCAACTGCCTACTTGGAATATAAAAATCACTCACCGGTCTGTACCTCGTCGCGTTTCTATAATGTTTCCGTAATAAATCCTAAGTACACTGATATGAACACATAAATAAGTCCAGGTTCACTTACACACAATATGTCACAAAAACAACACAGTATAACACGGAATAACACGGCTATTTCCCAATATTATACTTGTTAATACTTATTAATACAATTTATGAAGACATATATCTTAGTTTTCCCTAATACCATGTATCATATGGATACAGGCATTAATGTGGATGTGCCTAATGACAGAGATCGGCTAGGCCGATACAAAGCCTTCGAAATCCACGAAATCCCCTAGAGACAGAAATATAGAGTGCGCAGTTTAGTTATATTCAGACAGTTTATAATTTACTAATCAGGTAGAAAATAATTTCAGTCAGGCAATTTGCGACGATACTTGTTAGTGATCTTAAAACCTCAGTGTCCAGTTGGCGAATCATGAATGATGAATGTTGTGCCCGGCTGTCCCAATGAACCAGCCTTATATACCCTTGGTCAAGCTCCTCCTACTGATGATCAGCGTCATCTGAATACGTCATCGGCAACCAATAGTATTTAAATGACTAGGGAGTATCAATAATAGCATCCAATGGGATTGAAGTAGAATGATGCAATTCTTGACATTTGGTAATGCCACCAATTTGGGAAAATGCCAGGGTCTAATGCATCGCAAGATAAACAGGTGGACCAAATGATTCTCATTGGCCGTTATTTATATTGAAACGACCCAGCCAGCGAAGCATCACTATACACGCTTGTGTATTGCATATTCCTCGCTTCACATACATTTTGGACAACAAAACACGTCTGTCATTTTGTGCACATAACTTACCACGATCTCCTATGCATGCCTGAATGTTTATACGTGTCAATAGTTTATGAGTGTCGTCTTCACACACCAGGAAACTTGTTTAGTTCGTTATAATTCACAATAGTTTGTTTGCATGTCCTGTGTGTGTTGAATGCAGCCGCCATGTTTACTGGCTCTGCTTGTTTTGGCTAGTCTCTAATCGGAATTGTCCGTCAACACAATTTAGCCAATCACTGTGTGGGAGGATGGACAAGCTCCGTAAATATTACGGAACTTGTCCAAAACCTACGGAACTTGTCCAAATCCTTACGGAAAGTACTGGAACTTGTCCAAAACCTTACGGAAAGTCACGGAACTTGTCCAACTCGGACTGACAAAACCTATAAATAGGAGTGAAATCTGGCAGTTGGCGACTTTGTCCCAAGAGACGCAACTCGAGACGCAATTCGCGTCTCAGAACTACCAAGGCCCAAATATCTTCCCCCTCAACCATTTCTCACCGACGATGTTACCAATGGTCCGTAAGTCGTCAGGCCTAAAAAAAAGAAGGTTTTTTTCCTGTTACGGGCCCGAAAAAGATAGGGTCGGTAGGTAGGTATTTTTTTTTTTAACTTTTTACTGTATGTACGGGGCGCCATGCAGGACAGGTTAATTATGTGTACAAAATTGAGTTTTGTAACACTAAAAATCACAAAATTCAATTCTGTGTCACAAAATTCAATTCTGTCAATTCTGTGTCACAAAATTCAATTCTGCATACGTTTCGTATACAAAATTCATTTTTGTTATAAAGGATTCAATTTTGTAAGACAGAATTGAGTTTTGTGAAGAAAATTCAGTTTTGTGGGACAGAATTCATTTTTGTCCACAAAAATTAGTTTGCGTAGGATAGTCTATGTCATCTCTACGTTGATTGGTTGAGATCGGTCTTAGTCCATTTTACTAGATGGTGGAGTACACTTGCAGGTTTAAATATTTCAATGCGAAAATATAACCCAATATATCAATATTATACTTCTTTATGGACAGATATTTTGGTTATATTATGATTACAAATGAGTGGTCACACCATATAAGCATATATACTTTGAAGGAGAAATAAGAAAAAATATTCAGAATTTTCCCTCAATTTATGTAAACAGGGTCAAACATAAAGTAGCCGGGACATAGCTAGACCTGAGAGCATGCCCATATATAGAGAATACCAGGCTAGTGTATTTGGATATCAAGTTTTATCAGGCAAGGCTAGGAAACGCGTAGGATTCCGAGGCTTGCCGAGGAATTCCTACCGTTTCCGAGCGAGCCTGATAAACTTGATATTAATAAACTACACTAGCCTGGGTATTCTATTTATCAGGGTAACGTTTTATGCTCGAAAATGACATTAGATGACGTCGTATTCTAACAGTAGATCTAACCTTGTGAAACAAATGGTATTGGATCTGTGTCTACTAGTTGCGAAGTTACGTGTTCGCAAATATGTGTCTACATGCATTATTTACAGTATACACCATCTTAGTATCCATGGTATCTACACAAATACTACAAATGGTTTCCTCAAATGGCCTAATACACACATTCTGTTTATAAACACAGACAGCAGTCAGAACACAGGCCACAGCGCGTCTATTATTGATTTAACTGGGGCAGATGTACCTTGCGATGCACTATAAATGACGTCAGTACTCGCGGGAGATCTACATGTACATGAATTATGTGTACAATTATAACGCAAATGAGTTTAAATACGAATGGGTTTGTCAACGTTTGACTGTTTGGAGATAGTTGAAGCAAAATTGCAGAATGAGAAATGAATCTTCGGCAGAATGAGAAATGAATCATCGACATTGAATGTGTAGATCGGCGACCGTGACCCATTTCTCCAGTGCAGTTTCTGACCAATGGTAGTCCTTCTTACATGTGTGTGCAGAATTGACATAATTGAATTTTGTGGCACAGAATTGAATTCTGTGGCACAGAATTGAATTTTGTGACACAGAATTGAATTTTGTGGCACAAAAGTGAATTTTGTGACACAGAATTGAATTGAATTGAATTCTGTGGCACAAAAATGAATTTTATGACACAGAATTTAATTTTGTGGCACAAAAATGAATTTTGTGGCACAAAATTGAGCCATGTCCCACTTGGCGCCCCGTAGTATGTATCATTGTAATTTAGTCAGACCGGGTCGGGTGAATCAATTTTTGACACCGCTGTTAATATACGTACTGCGCTGTGGAAGAGAACAAAATGTAGGGTGGGGGGGGGGGGGTGAGTGGGGGCGTGATCACCACAAAATGTAGGGAGGGTGACGAACAAAAGAAATGTAGGGGATGGACTGTGTCACATGAATATCTCTTCCACAGGGGAGTATGGATATTTACTGGAATAGTCCAATATTGAAGCATTAATATTTGACAGGAAAAATAGTCAAAAGTCATAGTGTATCTAGAATCAATTGTTAGACACACTAAAGTAAACAATTACACAACTGTAGCAGCTATTTTATTTTATTACATTAGGAAATAACTTATTTTCCCTTCAAAAATGTCATGCCGCGAAAACACATGACACACAATTCTAACGCTGTAAATCGCCAATACTTACAAGTTACAGAGCAAGTGGCCTTAAATGGCGTAAGTTTGGTGTGGACCATGTTGTAAATGCCATTTATCGACGAGCCATGGTCTACCACCCGAATCTCGTTGACCTTGCACCAAAAACATCGCTGAGCAAACAAACTGTTGCTCTCGCCGGCCATGTTGGATACAGGACAGGTAAAAAACGCGGTCACGACAACATTTTCCGGGACCGATGTAAAATTGACAATAAAAAAATTACAGTCGGGGGTAAAACTAGACGGTCGGTCGGGTAACAGGAAACAAACATTATTTTTTTTAAGCCTTATATGTGATGATCTGAACGTGATTCTGGCATTATTGATTATCAATATTGGCTGAAACCATGATAATGCCAATATCCCATTAACCCACCCACTTTTTCCCCATTGTGATACGATTCTAGACTCGAGCTTCGTGACCCCCTGCTGTGTGGCTCCCCACCCCCACCCTCCAACCCCTGCTCCGTGCCCACATGTTGTCTAATTCCCCACCCCAGCAGTGTGACTCCCCACTGCAGCGTCGTAACCCCTTTTTGACCCCTGCTTCGTGGCCACCCCCACCCAGCATAATTAGTCCCCATTATAGCTTCGTGATTCCCGCTGTGTGACTCCCCCACCCAGCTTATTTCACAACCCAGCTTCGTGATTCCCGCTGTGCTACTCCCCCACCCAGCATAATTAGTCCCCATCCTAGCTTCATGATTCCCACTGTGTGACTACCCCACCCAGCATAATTAGTCCCCATCCTAGATTCGTGATTCCCACGCTGTGTGACTCCCCACCCAGCATAATTAGTACCCATCCTAGCTTCATGATTCCCACTGTGTGACTCCCCACCCAGCATAATTAGTCCCCATCCTAGAATCGTGATTTCCGCTGTGTGACTACCCCACCCAGCATAATTAGTCCCCATCCTAGAATCGTGATTTCCGCTGTGTGACTCCCCCACCCAGCATAATTAGTCCCCATCCTAACTTCGTGATTCCCGCTGTTTGACTCCCCCACCCAGCATAATTAGTCCCCATCCTAACTTCGTGATTCCCACTGTGTGACTCCCCCACCCAGCATAATTAGTCCCCATTCTAACTTCGTGATTCCCGCTGTTTGACTACCCCACCCAGCATAATTAGTCCCCATCCTAGCTTCGTGATTCCCGATATGTGACTCCCCCACTCATTAGCAAAATGTATGATAGCCCCGCGATTTCCGTCTAGGTCCGTGCTTGTATGATTTAGAAAATAGTTGATCGTGTCTAGTTGCTCCCACAGTCGCCTATGTTAGTCAGTCTCGACTCGCATACATGTACTACGAATATATACTAACTGTTGATACAATTATTGTTACCATGAATTGTCACCCTCATATACATGATAAAGTTGTGCGTGTTACATAATATTGTGTTGTTTGTGTTATCAAAATATCAGGTATTAATACTGAATTCGCCACTGTCGTTCTTTCATTGCCAAGTAGCTATAGTTATTCCCGCTTCCATATCCTGATTCACAAGGGCCCGCTACCAACCCCCCATGCGTGAACAGGAACTACATGTATTATGGTTTATCGCATATTCTTGAAGACAGATGCAACAAAGGGTCGTTACAATATGGCTAACTTTACAGAGATAAACTATCGTCCTCTCCTGCCATCAAACCGTCAATCATTCACTGACAGGTGCATTGCTAGTACAACTACCAGCAGATGTCTAAATGTCATACACATAAAAACACATTGCTGTCCAAACACATTAAGTCTCACATGTTGAAGTAACGAACCAAGGTCTATAAATACATTAAATATACCTAAAGTATCAGTAAGTGAAACAAATAAGTTATTAAATGAAAATTGTATTACTCCCTGTAAAAGTAAAACATTCATCGACTTACTTTGTTCACTTTCTGAAAATTCTGATACTCTTTAATATTTAATGCATTTGTAGATATTGGTCCGTTACTTCAACCTGTGAGACTTACATAGAGGATATTCATATTTTTGCAACGAATATGACATATATGTTCATCGAGTGGTGTGAAATGTTCATATAAACATTTCACACCACTCGATGAACATATATGTCATATTCGATGCAAAAATATGAATATTCTATTTATTATATGCCGCTCCATGAAAATTAGCAAGAATGCATATAATGCATACGTATGTCAGTTTTGTTAAATACGTGAAGGAAACAAAGAAAGATATCCCAAACATATTACATCACAGTAACTTTAGCATGTGGCTGTACCTGAGACTAATTCACATCACAGGTTCTTGGAGAACGGTTCATATTTCGGTGTTTTATGGGTTATACAACATACAATTTAAGTCACCTCCCGCGAGTTATACGTATACGTACGCATTTACAAGGTGAGAAACTGAGCTTCTACCCGCGTACGTTTTTAACAAATAAAACCATTATTTGTTAACCGATAACAATACAACCGGTCCCAAAGTATTTGTTTAGATTAATGTAATGGACCACAGCCGCCAATGCAAGTCAAACATTTATATATCGTCTGAGAAAACGTCGATTATTCTCGGATAGATGATCGAGCTGTGAAAGCGACAGATTTGCTTACACATCCTTACATAGACATGTAAACCTCTTTACATCGCGACGCTCATTGACTGATAGCGTGATCGGGGGATATCGTAGTGGATTTTGACACATCGCGGGAAATGGCTATCCAATCAAATGGCGGACCACGCGTATATCTCCGCTTTCACAGCTAGTTGGAAAATCGCGCAATCGTATGGCTTTTAATGTCTTAAATGTAGGAACAGATCAATGTAGTTCACGTATTATATCGGCATCAGCAAATTGATATACATATATGTTTCCTGATTCGATATAACCCGAATTTGGAGTTTGTGGTTGAAAATGGATGATATAATCGGCCTGAATGCATGTTTGAAATTTTATTGGCCAAATATTGAAAACGCTTTCTTTCCTTTGGGTATTTTGACCAACGAAATCCACCCAAATATACCCAAAAATCCACCCAAATACCCATATGACACCAACATTCTGACCATCTGTTCAACCACCTGTGATTTACATAGCGTAATAAGATGGCCACTGGAGGAGACAGTCCAATACTATACACCAGGGCAGCCGACCTGAAACCGGACGGGGCTGACCACACATACATCAACTTGCCCGGGGTAAGTAATCGGTCCGACGGTAAACCGGAAGTCGGCGGACCGAATGACCGACTATAAAAACAAATTAAATTGTTTTGACAGTTTCGCGGAGACTGATATATATTACTGTCTGTTTAACGAAACCTGCCCAAATGTTACGGCCAATGTAACAATTCTTTCGATAATAATATTTTTTATAACAAAAATAAGAATCAGCCTTGCTTTTAGTTCGTGAATAATAAAACGATTTTTTTTGGAAATTGACTCCGAAATCTGGCTAGATAGCTTCAAAATTATCTAACAAAGAAACCAAAAATGTCCCCATGTTAAATCCCCATAGACATATTCACTCTATGAAGATGCCTAATAGTATGTGGGATTAACAGGGGACATTTTATTTTCGCAATAACATCAATATTGGAACTAATTTCACGAAATAAAAAGAAGGCTCACTCCTAAATTTTGATAAAATTAAATATTATCGAAAAATATATTATTTGTGCATTGTTTATATATAGCCGTAAATTTTGGGCAGGTTTCGTGAAACAGACGGTAGTCTTGCACAGATTATCGATGTTTCTGAATAATTATTGGCAATGCCCGAGTTGTACGTATTTACTAGTTGCGCCAAATGAACTAACCAAAATCTCAACAATAAGTTTTGTTCTGGATGTTACATGTTTTCCGATTGGCTGATTATCTTTTATTTAGCTTGTATTTAGAGGTCATAATTGGTTCGAAGATCTTCTAAAGCAGGACATTTGAGCCCAAAAATTGTTTGTTTGTTTCCGAATTTACTAAAATAAAAATAATTATATGTGCGATACAGTCGAAATATGTGCATTAACCCTTTCAACACCACAGACCTCTATAGAGACAATGTTTGCAAACAGTGCAGATCCAGATGAGCCGGCTCGTAACGAGCCGTCTCATCAGGATCTCCACTGTTTGTTAATAATTTTAAACGTCGTACAGATTACCCTTTTAGAAGAATGGGATAATTTGAATGAACAAAATTAATGAAATAGCGTGAAACATTGGCATGGAACATCCTATTAAGTTACTTGGTGTTGAAAGGGTTAAATGAAGGAGGCGATGATGCGGTTAATTCAACCTAGTTAGTTCATTCTCCTATCGCACGATGCCGGTATGTCAGACCGTGAAAAGGGCTGAGTGTAAGTGATAGAGAATAGTATGTTAGGGCCGTGAATGGGAAAACATATATGGCAAGGCTTAGGAAACGGGATGGGCGAGGCTCTGCCGAGCACATCCCGTTTCCGTGCCGCGCCAGATATTTTTCCCATTTACGGCACTAACCTACTATTCTATGTATCCCGTCAACACCTACAAATGACTTTAAAATGCAAAAGAAATAACCCCAGCCACCGCACATATTCATACGCAGTGATTAGGTCATATTGACAGGATATCAAAAATGTTTCACGGCACCGTGTTTCACGGCACATACGCACTGTGCTGATGGAATAACATGTGATATATGGAGACTGTGCAGTAACAGTGTTATCCTAAATGATCATGATATTAGAGGTTGGTCAGCGCAAGCTGGGATCAAGCAGGGAATGGTCCATATTGGGTTGGATTATTCAAGATACATGTATCAGTGTGTATGACTCGGCTATAATGGTTGTTTCACCATCGTTATAGACGAGATGCTGTTATTCGATTTCAGCTGCTGTGTTTATCTGTTGTTATTTGGTTCAATGAAAATTTGTTACACTCATTCTGAAGACGAGAGAAAAAGAAAAGATAATACACGGCGGTATGACATCTGCCCATATATTAGTGAGATGCAGTGCGTGGCGTGTGTGTGCAAGTATCATGCTGACAATTGTTTAGCATTCTGAGCCAAATCTGTCAGCTTACAACTTACAGCTTGCTGATTATCTCGTGACCACGCCATAATAGGTTATGGCCACGAGATAATTGACCAATCGCAAAGCGTATATTGCTTGTCGTTTCTGATTGGACAAGTATGGTGTGTTTATTTTATAAAAACTTTAAATAAAAAACACACGTATGTCCCGTCCACGCTTCCGTAAGAAACGACCCGTAGCCGCAGATTCTACACAATTATTCGTCTAAGCTGACATATGTTTTCAACAACCGGGCCCTGGGGGCCGTTTCACTAAACTTCGTACGACTAAAATGTTCGTAAGTTAAAATTTCTCATTAACGTTTGCTTGTAAACAAATATTGGATGTACATTGGATGCATGTGCAGCCAATGTTCAATAAATGTAAATCCATCGATTGAAATTTCCAGACGATCCAAAATTTGCACTTACGAAATTTTAGTCGTACGAAGTTTAGTGAAACCGCCCCCTGATATGTACACCATTTCCAGGTGACCGTTCCACGCCTGGTCGTGGCAATCGACTTCGGGACTTCGCCAGCGGGTACGCGTTACAATGGCGGTCGCACTTCACTAGCAACCGCTTGAAAATTCAAACCTACAAAACGCCCACGTGCCTGCTACTGCGACCGGACCGAACTCTGAAGGCTTTCGGCTACGCGGCTGAGCAGGAGTTTGGTCTGCTGGAGATGGACGAGATCAACGGCAAGCCGGACGACTGGTACTTCTTCAAACACTTCAAGATGTATATCTACAATCGTGATGTATGCTCATGGTGTTACATTACATAGTTCAACTCGGTTATAAACAATTCCGTGATGCGATCAACAATATCCTTACCTGAATGTTCTCTATTATACAGAACATTCCGGTTTCCATATCATATGTTGCTATACATTGTCCAATCCGCTTGTTTATACTATACGTTCATTTGCAACACGCTAAAATAGGATATCGTTGACCGCATCACGACAGTGTTTATGAAATATGGTACTCACTTGTTGTATATTTATTTATGATTCTATTTAATTGTGTTTAGCGGCCAGCCTGTAGCAATCATGAAGGTCAGCGAAAAGTATTGGATATCTCCAAGTTTTCTGTTCCTTTGATAATGAAATGAAGTGATAAAAAGACTCTCAATTTCAGGCACGTAGCTGCATTAAGGCACTGCAGGCTCGGGCCTGCAGAATTTTCGAGAAAATGGAAAAAATAAATTTAGTCAGCAAAGATGTTTTGAAATGTGCCAGAGTGCATCATTTATCTTTTTTCCAGACCCCCCTTGCATACTCGCACCAACGGTGCTCGAAGTCGTCAACCGGGCCTGCAGATTCAAATTGGCTAGCTACGCCCCTGAATTTCATTTACATTTGAAATGAGATTTATGAAACTTGTCAGCAATTTTATGCCCATCGCCTCTGATATGATATTTATGAAACTCGTCAGCAATTTTATGCACTTCACCTCTTGCTAGAGGCGAGGTGCATACATTTACTGACGAGTTTCATAAATATCATATTAAATATAAATGAAATTGAGATCCTCTCCCTCACGTGGCATGCCATGGTCTGACGGACAGCATGCCGATAGAGGAATGTTCCGGGAAGAACTTGACTGTAATTGAGGTATTCTCCAAGTCCATCCGCTACATGAAAGAGCACGTGATCGACCATCTGAAACAAAATGGCCTCCCATACCCGGAAGCGGAAACTAAGTGGGTGTTGACTGTGCCTGCGATATGGGACGATCGAGCCAAGCAGGTGATGCGAAGATCCGCCTAAAGGGTAAGTATATTAACGATAATCTGCATAGACTTAAAGGTACATGCACAACATGTTCTTGATAGGAATTAAATATGTGTATAAGTATGTCACTATTCCACCAGTTCTAAATATTACAAGTGCCCGCTATACAGATATAATCATTTAGTAATAAATATTTTACTGATAGTGACGCGCGGTGGTATCAGGCCATTTTCATATGCAAATGAGACACGCTATTTTTTTTAATTGTTTACACTAATTAAATGCGTCACCTGAAACAATAATATTTTCGACAGATTACATAGATTTGTATTAGTTTTCTGAAACTATGTGTGACCTGTAAAAATAAAAATAAAAAATGTAGTTTATTATTGAAAAATTAACAAGCGTTGCAAATGCTCGTTTTGCTAAATATATATATAGTATTCATATTTCCCGCGAATACATTCGCGACTGTAGTCACATGACAACCCTAATTTTGATTGGTGAATGGATACTGACGTCATTCTCAATGCATCAACCAAATCACTGCGTGTCACGTGATTTTGTAATATTAAAGATACACTCGAAATCTTTACGATTTATGTTAATTTCTTTGGAACTGCACTATTTATGGCGAAATCCCACATCAAACAGCCGTTTCTGCATACTGTGACACCTTGTATCGGCGTGGCATAATTAACGCGATCTTGCGGAAACATCGTACAACGGTAGGGAATGGAAGTTTTACGAATTGCCTAGTAATATCGTCATGACACACAGGTGCATTTGAATTGTTTAGTTCATTGTTTAGAACGGTGTTTCATGTATATACCACAATCATTTCACATTTAGCTCACAGAAAACTCTAAACGTGTGGTGTGGTATTTGAGCGAGCCCGAAACGATTTTTCTTAACTATGTACTACCTTGAATAGGCTGTATACTGTATAGTGTACGGAAATGGATGGGTGGGGTAACGATTTTAAAATGAGCCATTAATTGGGTCCTAGGTCCGAGTCTTCCACCTGTGATTTGGCCATCCAAGACATGCTAAAAGCAGCTGTGTTTGTATCTGCTACTTTCAGGCAGGCAAAAAGGGAGATAACCTCAAAATTGCATTGGAGCCGGAAGGAGCAGCCATATATTGCAGCCCCAGACCTCCACGTCGGACGCACAGATGGAAATAGAGGGCGACGAGGGCAAGTTGAAACACGTGGCCGCTCCAGGCTCTACAGTCATGGTGGTCGACATGGGAGGTAAGCGGCGGCTATTGCTACATCATGGTGGTCGACATGGGAGGTAAGCGGCTGTTCCTACACCATGGTGGTTGACATGGGAGGGAAGCGGCTATTGCTGCATCATGGTGGTCGACATGGGAGGTAAGTGGCTATTGCTATATCATGGTGGTCGACATGGGAGGTAAGCGACTATTGCTACATCATGGTGGTCGACATGGGGTGTAAGCGGCTATTGCTACACCATGGTGGTCGACATGGGAGGGAAGCGTCTATTGCTACACCATGGTGGCAGACATGGGAGTTAAGCGGCTATTGCTACATCATAGAGGCTGACATGGGAGGCTGTTGCGCTACACCATGATTGTCGACATGGGAGGCAAGCGGCTATTGCAACACCATGATGGTCGACATGGGAGGCTAGCGGCTATTGCTACACCATGGTGGTCGACATGGGCGGTAAGCGGCTATTGCTACATCATGGTGGTCGACATGGGAGACAAGCGGCTATTGCTACATCATAGAGGCTGACATGGGATGTAAGTGGCTATTGCTACATCATGGTGGCCGACATGGGAGGTAAGCGGCTGTTGCTACACCATGGTGGTCGACATGGGAGGTAAGCAGCTATTGCTACATCAAGGAAGCTGACATGGGATGTAAGCGGCTATTGCTACATCATGGTGGTCGACATGGGAGGTAATGTCTCACTGGAAAGTGGGCGGCTAGCTTTAAAAAGGGGGTGGACGATTTTCGATGTACTTCACTACCGACCCTGCAAGTTACAACAGTGTGTTTAGAAAAATAGGTTTATGAGTATTTCATAATTCTACGAAACTGAATATTAGCTCCGGTTGATTTTGACATCTTGTAAAATGGCTCATGCTGTGCTGTCTCGCCGGTACGGTTTAGCGTAAGAATGTAAGGTATTTTTCGTGCATTTGTAGCGAATATTTGATGTGGTTATGACCTCGCTTTGGAATCATTTTCAGGAAATTGTGTGGTGTTACAAATGATAGAACAAGACATAACAAAGTCTCTGTGCCTCATATTTTCATGAAAACAATTCCAACAAATTCAGTCGTGTTGAAATTTCTGGCTAAAAATAGGTGGGGTGGTTGTAAAAAATTAATTGAACACATCTGATGCAGTTACGACATTTTTATTGTGGCGCGCGATTTGTACTTCATTTGCGAGTATTTTTCAATATTTGTTGCAAGAGACTCCTTAACTGATTGTGAGAGGCGGTGATTTTTATAAGTCACCCGCCGCCCTCAGAAAAGCAGTCAATTTTGGCTATTTTCAACCGTCCCGTGATGCCTTAAGGGAAAATACTGATTTTTCAAGGTGTCAAATTTCACCCCTAACAAGTATTGTTTGACAGAAGGTCATGTTCCAAGATAATATCCAGCAGTTTAGTTTACTGCACTCAAATATGCAGGGCTAGAGGTAAGCATGTTATTTTGCAGTCGATACACTAAAAGGAAACTTTGCGTTTCGCCATTTTTGGTGTGTGCGATATCCTCGCCCCATTTCGACGGAAGCTTTCATTTCGTACATTTTTCTTTCGTTGCGTTTTACGTAAAATTTATGAAATTAGCAATATAGAGCGAGACAGGCAGTTTCGTGGAAAAAACATGTTTCCTTAAGGTCTCACGGGACGATGGGCGGCTAGCTTTAAAAAGGGGGTGTACGGTTTTCTATATAAATCATTGCTATTGCTACATCATGGTGGTCAACATGGGAGGTAGGCGGCTATTGCTACATCATGGAGGTCGATATGGGAGGTTATCTGCTATTGCTACATCATGGTGGTCGACATGGGAGGTAATCGGCTATTCCTACATCATGGAGTTCGATATGGGAGGCTAGCGGCTATTGCTACATCATAGAGGCTGACATGGGATGTAAGCGGCTATTGCTACACCATGGCGGTCGACATGGGAGGTAAGCGGATATTGCTACATCACGCAGGTCGACATGGGAGGCAAGCGGCTATTGCTACATCATGGAGACTGACAACGGAGGTAAGCGACTATTGCTACCATAGTGGTCGACATGGGAGGCAAGCGGATATTTCTACATCATGGAGGGGAGGCTGACATGGGAGGTAATCGGCTATTTCTACATCATGGAGGCTGACATGGGAGGTAAGCGGCTATTGCTACATCATGGTGGTTGACATGGGAGGTAAGCGACTATTGCTATATCATGGTGGTCGACATGGGATGTAAGCGGCTATTGCTACATCATGGAGGTCGCCATGGGAGGTAAGCGGCTATTGCCACACCATGGTGGTCTACATGGGCGGCAAGCGGCTATTGCTACATCATGGAGGCTGACATGGGAGGTAAGCGGCTATTGCTTCACCATAGTGATCGACATGGGAGGTAATCGGCTATTGCTACACCATAGTGGTCGACATGGGAGGTAAGTGGCTGTTACTACATCATGGAAGCTGACATGGGAGGTAAGCGGCTATTGCTACAGGCATGATGTTCGTTCCATTGTGACGGTTGTTAAAGGTCTACTCATGCATTCTACCAGTGTTAGTATTATTGAATCCCCCGGGCGAAAGTGGACTGATACTATGGATTTGACACCGAATATCGTCCGCGTCCGCCGCAGACACTTTATGTCCTGAGCATAACTCGAATAACTCGCCATTTTAGGCGAATAGAACTCACCAAATATCGGGAAAAAATAAGCCAAAGCTGAATTTTTCAGAATACGTCCTGAGTATCATTAGGAAAAACATATTAAAACTCCCCATTAATCCCACTGGAGCTTAATCCAGAATTCAAGAGGACCGTCCAACATGGCTGCCATAAATTTATTAAACACATTAAGGTCACTATAATGAAGATAATTACGCATAGGGTGGCAGCATATCACTGAACAATGCATATGCATATACATGCATACATATACATGCATATATTAACCTGTATAATAATTATGAGTCGCTTAGTCTTTCAAATATCCAAGATGGCTGCTAAGATAGCCAATAAAAGTTACATTTTCTTCACAACATAATAGTAATTGATGTTAAATTGTCTTATACTTACATTCACTATTATTAAAGCTTCAATAATTTTATATTGGAAATAATATGGCGTCCAAGATAGCCGCCAAGACTTGCATAACAGAATAATATGCATAACAGAAGGCCGCAGCCCGCATGTTGCGCTCGCCTAGGCTGTTGGTAGTCCGAGAGTGTATTGATAGCCCAGATGTTTATTGTTCGTATCAGGGTGTATATATGTGGCTAGATATACGTGTATATGGTACTTAAAACGTTTAATTCAAAATTCGTAAAACCGTTAACGCAATGTAATTTGACAATGACATTGTGTAGGAAGGCCAAATGGATGGTCTACAGAATGAAAGTATGGATGGTAACAAAAGAAAACATTTGATGTTTCAAGTTGAAACGACTTAACATTGCATATCTACGTATAACGTATTTAAAAACAACGTCATTTTGTGAAAACTTTATAACGCAATCTGATTATGATTGGAGATATAATAGTGATGTACATTTCGGACAGACTCTCCCATATGGCATCATAATCACAATATCTCGCTTTCCACGATGAGCTCGACACACCATTACTTTAGCATCTGTCTTAGTTCTGGAATTAATTCACATTAACTGTACAGCTGATAAAATAAAGCATATTGCAATACAGTATGTAAGATCCAATTCAATGTGGACAACACTATGACTGACGAAACCTGCTAATTTGTATAATATATTTATCTGTAACAAACTGTGTATAATGTTTCAGAAGTATCTTCCTTTTACCGTAATTACATTTATATACAAGTACATTGTAGACATAACGTATACATTTCATGTGAAATAAATAATTGTTTGCGAGGAAAAATGTGTATGCACGTATGCCCACCTACAATGTATCAGATTATATTATAGTATTGGCAGATCTTATATTGTAATGTATATACATGTGTATATATATATTATACATATTATAATATATATCGCATGTTACTAATCAAAGGTTAGGTAGCATGCCCTTCTCAGGTGGTTACCAGAGATATACAGTGCTTACAATGGTACAAGTTATATAGTATGTGTAATGCATATGGATTGCAGGGCAAACGCATACATTCTATAAGTTCACATCTTTAGAATCATGCAAGACTGAACTTTCATTTATATGCAAGTATGCGACACACTGTCCAGGTCTCATTCCCTTGAAGTTTGATGTTGACAAACGACTTTCAAAGTCTCCTGGGAACATATTTACATTAACTAACAAGCTGTGTGCGGTTGGGTGGAAGCATGATATGGGTTAGCGGTACGGGTCATCCATACCAGAATCGTTGAAGCCGGTTATCCCAATTGTACGTGTGGTAATATTAGTGTACTCTGATTACGTTTATGGTCGGTTACTAAGAGACCCTGGTACCTTAAGGAGCTGACACCATACGGGATTTACCCCAGTTGATCGGTGCCTACGATGACCATAGCTGTTGATAGCCCGTTAAACACAATTAATCAATATATGTATTTAGCATTCTAGCGGTCATAAATCACAAGTTTAATTAATGTTACATACTGTTTATACTTATTTTCTTCTTTCTTCGGTGTACCGTAACGTCATACGTCATATTTATGCATACAAGAACGAGTTGAAACATGTCTCATTTGATACATGTAATACGAAATACTATATTGCAAAAACAACAAGCAGTATGAAAAGATACAATCATCGC